>OY776674.1:79335423-79800423 GCA_963675555.1 Leptura quadrifasciata | reverse complement strand
GTATTGTTGACAATACAAGATGGATCCCTTCAGGATACCATGCTTTTTTAAATTTAATGTTTTTAACAATTCTATTTTATCAATTGACATCCAACTATGTTTTTAATAATTTTTAACTTGTAAGTTTGTTAACTACTATTAGTGTTAAGTGTTGGTCCATATTTTTGAAAAATTGTTTCACATGTGCAACTTCTATATAACCTCAAAATATACGTTCCTGATGAAGAGACAATAAAGCCTCGAAAGCTAGAACAGAAATAAAGAGTTTTCTTTAATTTTTTGTGCCACACGACTGCATACCCAAGTTTAAATTTTTAAAATTTTAACCTTAAATAGCCAGTCGAGCTAATTTTACCTTAAATATATATATATATATATATATATATATACATATGAGTAGAAACTGTAGCATCGTTACTACCTCTAGCAACGTTGCCAAACTTTCGGAGGTCAAAACGTAACACCATTATCTGTAGTTGTTATTATATAAACATGATCGAATCCACATTTGAATTTGTAAATTTCTTGAAAACGATAGTCATAATTTTATAACTTCTTAGTGGGTAGGAAATGTAAATTTTGAAGACAGTTTTTGGCAAGTATTTTATTATTCAAACTAAATTCTGAATCTATGTCCCCTAGTCTTTCACACAGAGAAATCTATCTAGATCTCTGAGATTTAAAAGAGTTATTCAGGTGGTTTGGAAGGCCTTTAAAACATTTACTTCCTATTTTGGAATGAAATTTGGAGAAAATAAAGAATTGTTGAAGTAAACTAAATAAGACCATAAAATGTTACTTTATAGTTAACGACATTTAACCAAGATGGCGAATGAGAAAAAAAATGCGACAGTGACAGAATAATAAATAAATAATAACAAGCTTTCACTTTTTATATCAGTGAAAAACACTACAGAAGTTGTACACAAGTTCTAACAAAATGTTGAATATAGTTTCCATGTTGTAAGCCCTTTTTATTTACCTATTTACTAAGGCACAATAAGAGATAGAAAAATCTAACAAGAATTACTCTTCTGATCAACCAATATTTCAGAAAATATTGAACTCTTACGTAGTGAGATTTTTTTACTTCTAATAATATTTGAAATATAATGTAACTGATGTTAAATGATATTAAGGTTGTTTGATGTTTAGAATAAAATATCAACCGTTCTGTGTAAATAATAAGTAGCTATGAATATAACATAAATAACGTCTTACGCCTGTATCTAACAGACACAGCCCATAAGAATTTCCTCTAATCTGTTTCGAAAAAGATCCTAAACGTCAACGATATAGGTATATTACATTTATTTTTTCTCGTTATAATTTATATTAGTTGACAAGAAGTAGCTTCTGGCTATTCCTTTGACTAAACGTCATAGACGCAGAGGATTATTTTTCCATTATTCTGAATAATTGTGTTTTTGTAAATTTAGATGTGATATTATCTTTTTAGAAGATCTATCTGGTAAAAACCCCAAAAAAGAAGAAAAGAATATAAATAGAACACCACAATTAATATTTAGACGATATCTGGTATATTTTTACACCATTAATTTCAGCGTAAAATTACGTTCAGCATTAATTTTCGTTTTGAAAGTGCTGTGGCGTCGCCAAGTTATTGCAAAAGATACGAAAAGTTACAGAACAACAGTGCATCACAAATGTTATAAAATGAACTTTGTTAATAATAGTTAAGAGAAAATATTTGGTAAGGGCAAAGATAAGGAATAGTTGAAACGTACTGAACTGGATGGATCTACAAGGAATTTTATACGCGGGCGTTAATTTGGAAACCTACAAATATCTAGAATATCGTTTTAACAAATAAAAGAATAATTCCACCATGTACGAATATTTTGTCCCTTGTGATGATATTAGTCTCCAAAAATAATAGTTTTTGAGATATTTTCAGTTTAACCGATAATTTAAAAATAATTGTGTTTTTCTTTGTTCACAAGAAAGCTATGGCTTTATTGTATCATAGTACATGCAGATTTTAGTACTGAAAATGAAAACCAAATGAAAATGATTCATAATTCTATTTTTTAATGCGATTTTAAAGCTGGAAAATAATTTAAATAATTAAAATATTCAAATATAAGATTGCAACAAATAAACCAATTTACAATTGAAAGCAAGCACTAGAATTTCAAGTGTATCACAAATAGGGATTATTTCATTCGCTTATTAACTTATTCAAGAGGATTTGAATTTAAACCTAGGAATCGTATTCTTTGAATAAACATAATGGGTGTATTAAATATTATTTATTAACCAATCAATCAATCAAGATTTGTTTTATAGTTTAAAAATCAGTTCGCGACAACTCCGACAAGCTTTCCCATTTAGGAGTAGATCGCCCCACAGTTTCTCTCCCTGAATTTTCTAGGAGCAACTGGTCATGTCATTTCATACCGATATTAGGGGAGTGTCCAAATGCCAAATTTAATCAAAATCGTTAGAACCGCTTTAGAAGAAAAATTATTCAATTTCTTGCCCCCCGCAACCTCCTTCCCTGCATTTCTTAGGTACAACCGGTCATGTGACCTTATGCTACTACTAAGTCATTATTCATGTGTTAAATTTGAAATTATTTAAAACTCAACTCCCCCCCCACAGCTTCCCTCTCTCTCGGTATTTTCTAAGAGCAACTGGTCATGTCATTTTATATCGGTACTAGGAGAGAGTCCATGTACCAAATTTAATAAGAAAATCAATTTTAAAGAAACAAATTATTTTCTATTTTTTTTCCTGTTTTTACGGGTTCACTCCCGCCATATTTGAGCTGGGATCCATTTTGCGATGACGCCTCGAGGTGTGGCCGTCTTGAATACATATATAAAATTCGAACAAAATCGACACAGTAGTTTGAGCTCTAGGTGCGACGACAGACGGCGGACAGACATTTTTTAAGAACCACTTTTGTTGGTTCAGGGGACTTGAAAACGTGTAAATCCATCAAAAACTTTTTGCACGATCACCATACTTTCCTTATATACTACGTATATGGGAAAGTAACAATGAGATACTCCTATTGGCAAAGCTATACCTACCTATAACATAATAATATAATAATGATAATAATATTAATAATACTTTATTCACCACTAAGATACAAAAATGTATATATGACAAGTCAAATTATGTATAATGTTATATAAAACAAACAAGTAGTTATAGTTATAGGTTATACACCACAGATAATGACACACACCCAATATCCATGTATAGTGGAAAAATCCCTCTCACAGTATTTTCCACTGCCACGACCTGGGATCGAACCCGGAACTTTTGGGTGAGAGGCAAGTGCGCTCACCTCTCGACCATCAGTCATATAACAATATAAAAATATGCACAATAACAAAATATGTGTGAATCATAGTATGCAGTATTAAATTTAAAGTAAAATAAAGCAAGATGCTGGTACAATGAAAATTACATGCATATATATTATGTACATTGTACAAGCATACACTAAATAAAAAGAAAACAAAGTCAATGGTATTGGACAATAGACATTTTCACATGTTTGTCACCATATACAGATCTAATGAATGAGTGAAAAAAAATTTAAGTAATCAGTTCCCGACAAATAAAAAACGCAACAAAAACTTTACGATCTCATTAAAATATCGGTACTCTTTGTATAGTCCAAGTAAGGACTTCCCTGCACTCAATAAACCCAACAAAAACTTTACGACATAATTATATCGCCTCAGGCCATGGCGCCATGCCTATCATGAAACGACTCGACTCACATTAAAAACCTATAAAGGTAAGCCAGTCAATTTGCGAACAACAGTACAAAGAGTACCGGTATTTTAATGAGGTCGAAAAGTTTTTGTCGCGTTTTTTATTTTCCGGGAACTGATTACTTCAACTATACTATTGACCTTTATAGGTTTTTAATGTGCGTCGGGTCGTTTGATGACATGCATGGCGCCATGGCCCACGGCGATATAATTATGTCGTAAAGTTTTTGTTGCGTTTTTTGGGTGCAGGGAAGTCCTTACTTGGACTATACATTCATAGTTAAGAGTAGTCATATATAAAAATAACTATGTAAACAAATTAGGTATTAATATCAAAGTAAATAGTGGTTAGAACTGTCATACTTCAATCTGTAATTTAAAAATTAAAATTAAATGGACTAAAAACTTGGAAGAAAGGTTAAAAAAGTATAACAGAAAATAATTGAGAATAATGATAAATAATCGAGATATGGTTGCTACTTGATGCCGTGCAATTTGATTTTTCTTTAAACGCATACAAATACTTCTTTTTGTTATTTTTTTATTGTTTTATGATATTTTATGTTGAACAATTAATATTTGTGCCTTAGACTAAATTTGTTATATTAATTTTTATTTCTTTTTTTAACTAAGTCTTTTATATCTTATATAGGTATAGAAAACATTACATGTCATTATATATATATATATATATATATATATATATATATATATATATATATATATATATATGTATAAACCCGCAAGAGTTGCACATAATATTAGTTCTTGCCTGGATCGTTTTCTTATAAAACTACCATCCAATAAAACAAATACTCTGAACATAGTGCCAATTATATTACAAAACAACATATCCGATAACTTTCCAATTATAATTAAAATAGAATGCAATAAAAATGAAAATAAACTCAAGTTTCAAGATAATAAAAAAATAACAAAAATAAACAACAATTTACTTAAAGAGTTGATTAAAAATGATACATGGCATGACCTAAGTGAAATAAAAGATGTAAAACAGGGCATATGATTATTTCCTAAACAATATCTTGCTTCCTTTGGAAAAATCCACTAAAATTATTGAAGTAAAATCTTCTGAAAGAAAAATAAAGCTGTGGATAACGAACAGCTTAATATAATCAATACGGATGAGAGATAAATTGAAACTTGAAGTAAGTCTTAACTCAAATAACGAAGCACTTTTAGAAAGATATAAAAATTACGGAAATAGAACAAATAATTTAATAAAAAAAGAATATTATTACAATAAAATAATTGAAAACGAAAATAATAAGAAGAAATTATGGGACACCATAAAAGATGTATTGAATGTGGGAGAAAATAATAATATCTTTGAAATTGATCACAGCGACGAAAAAATAAATGATATAAATTTAGTTTCTGAAATTTTCAACAATTATTTTCTAAATATTGGTAAAGACATGGCGAACAACATCAAAGTAAATAATATATTAAGGAAGAGAAAAATATCTGTGAGTAGTTTATTTTTAAATCCAATTTCACAATAGGAGGTAATTAAAAACATAAATAAGCTAAAAAATACTGCAGCGCCTGGATATGACAATATTTCCTCTAAAATGCTTAAACTTATAAAAGACGACATAGCATCACCTTTAACTTACATTTCTAATTTATGTCTAGAAAACGGTATATTTCCTGATGCATTAAAATTATCTGTTGTGGCACCCATCTTTAAAAAAGGCAAAAAATCTTTGATTTGCAATTACAGGCCAACAATATCTGTGATAAACAACATTGGCAAATTATTAGAAATGTGTTTAAAATCAAGGTTAATGAATCATTTAAATCATAATAAAATATCATCTAATTATAAGTTCGGATTTAGGGAAAATATGAATACTGACGATGCGATGTATATGGTTACAAATACATTATATAATAACATTGGCAGCAACAAAAAACAACAGATCGCAGTGTTTCTTGATTTAGCCAAGGCATTTGATACAGTGTCTTATAATATGCTTATTGACAAACTGTATGATTATGGTATACGAGAAATAGCTAATAACTTATTTCGTAGTTACTTACAGAACAGAAGACAATGTATTAAAATCGGTGATCAACTCAGTACGTTTAAACAGCAATTGGAATATGGCATACCTCAAGGAACCGTCTGGGACCAACACATTTTTTAAATTTATATTAACGAGCTATTACTTCTAAATACTAAATGTAAAATTGTATCTTATGCTGATGATACTGTTCTTTTAGCGGAAGGTGATAGTTGGGATGAAGTAAAATAAAAATGCCATTGAAGAATTTTCAAAGGTACAACATTTGCTTTCGGAAAACCTTTCGACAATTAACATAGAAAAAAACAATTTTATGTGTTTCAGTATATATGATAAATATTTTCCAAACATAAACAGGATTCACTTACATAATTATAACTGTATTCTTAACAACCTTCAAGATAATTACACATGTACACAAAAGATAACAGCTGTAACAAACATAAAATACTTTGAATCAGTTATTGATCAGAACAACAAATGGATAGGAAACTTCGTTTGGTACTTTTAAAATTTTACCAACTAAGAGCTATATTACCAAGTTATATATTAAAAATCCCACAGATCTCTTTCATAATGAATTTAATGTTTTGAGTCTAGAATATTATATGCAAAATCAGTGTTCATGTTTTCTTACAAATATAAATCGATTTTTGATAAGTAGATATGTCACATTTATGATATTCGAGCTAAAGCAAATTTAAATACGAACATCCCTGTAAATACTTAAACACAAACACAAAGGTTTATAAATTATTTTGCTCCTAAATTCTACAATTATTATTTGCCACATCAAATAAAACAAATAAACAATATAAATTTATTCAAGAAAAAAATTACCTCATTTGTTCAATCAAATAAGACTAGCATCTCAAATTTGCTATCAAATAAATAAGTTACTTTAATTCTGAAATTCTATATTTGTTTTTCTTTTCAATTTTGACTGTGATGGACAGCCCCAGGAATCATGTTTGCCTAATTATTATATTATTATGTAATACATATATTATCTAAGGACAAATATAGACATATTATATTAAATAAATATTTGCAAAAACTCTAATTGTATATACAGACACAGGTATACTTCATATCTAGGTGTATTCTAATAAGTATTATAAATATTTCTAAAACTATGTATGAATGTAAATGTGGTCAGTAAATTTTGATTTGATTTTGATTTGATTTAAGTTACTCTGTCTCTATCAATATCTGTGTCGAAATCATCTATAATATTTAAAGAAGGGGAAGCCCGGTTGTATTACAGGCAAAATATTACACTTTTTAAGATGTTCTCTAATTTGAGTATTTAGTATTTTTTCAATAACTTTAGATAAAGGTGGAAGAACACTAATAGGTCTCAAATCCTTAAAGTCAGATGGAGATTTATTCTTAGGAATCGGAATTATATGAGATACCTTCTACATATGAGGAAATACATTTTTTTCAATACAATAATTTATTATATGAACAATAAATGGTCATATGTACGGACAGCAATAGAGTAACATTGTAATGTTTATATTATCATGGGTACAATATGTGTAGAATATCAGTTCAGGCTTGCTAATTTGGAAGAGGAGTTCACATTTTATTAAGAAGTGATCAGAAATAGCTACATCCTCGTCTACTTCTGGTTTCTTTATTAGGTCTATATTAGAACAGATAATTAAATCTATCAAACTCACCCTCGCTGCTTCACAACGGGTAGGTGAATTTATAGCCCGTGATAGATTGTAAGATTCTAAGACAGACATAAATTATTGCACATACATACTGTTAAAATTCATTAAGTCAATATTAAAATCCACTGTCATAATCAAAAAATCCGAATCAGTTAGAACATTATATACAGCCTCATCTAAAAACACAAAACATATAATATACCATTATATCCCGGTGGTCTATAAATTACACCTACTGTATATTATTTACAATTTAATTTGAAAGAAATCCAAATAAATTCAAAATTACTTACATTAGCATTAAACTCAAAAATACATGAATATTTGATTATTTTTTTATGTACAGAATAACTCCACCACCGCTTCCATCTCGATCTTACCTGACAATCTTGTAACCATTAATTTTTCAGTGCTTCATCCGGAACATCCGGAAAGTCATTAAAATGTGGCAATAATGACCTCAAATTAATATGTCCTAATAAATTGTTAGCCATTTGTACAACACACTACAATTATTGATACGAGCATTTATCGTCCCTCTTTTCAGTATTATTAGCATCAGATATTACAATCTAGATTATAAAAGAATAGAATTAAATATTTCAGAATAGAGTATTTGTATATTGATAATTAATTAATTGTTTTATAAATGAGTTTCACGTACATCTTTTCTAATTGAATTATCAAAGTGTTGCTTTACTGCTGTTTCATTTTATAATTCTCATAACTTATATAAATGTCTAATAAAACACCTTGAGCGAAGTTGTTGCTGTAATAATTTGTGATAGGGTATGTGATAACTGCAGGGGAGCGATTTTAATTACCTTTCAACTGTAAATGTGTTTATTTTCTCTAGCTACATAGGAATAAACTTTGAATTGCCTAAAAATAAAACAATAAACAATAAAACTGAATAAAACAACACAAACAGCATAATTTTATATTCTTCAATAGATGCACTAGGTAATGACAATGCAGTTAATTGTTAAGATTTTATTTTTAATTGGTAAATTGTTTTATTTATATTTATAAGAATGAAAAATTCAACTATTATTATTAGGCAGGGGTCTCTCGACAAAATAAGCTAAAAAAATTGTTTCAAATCCATAGTAACTAGTCTATAAAAAATTAAAACTATTGTTACAGAGTGAATATCAAACGTTGATCAAGATTTAATTAGTATAACAGTCGTTTGTTCTTGGCAAAGCCGATATTATACCATTGTAAATCTTCATTTGGAGAATCAAATTAAAAATTCAGGTGTACATAGTGAACAGTAGTAAATCCCTTTCATATCGTGGTCCTGGGGCGTCAGTTCTCATGCCGACTGCGAGCGCTTAGTGGGTTTTCAAAAGAAGCACACTAATCTGCTATAAAATATTCAGGATAAAGGGTCTAAAGGAGCATTTAAGATGTCTTGCAAGATGCTGAAACTCTCAAGATCAGTGGCGTTTTGTCTTTTTATTTATTTTGCTAGAGTATATTTTTTAAGCGTGATTTTATACCGTCGTATACAAAGAACATTGCTGAGAGGAGTAGATGTAATAATTTTCATGCAACTTGATCTCGCTATGTATGAAAGACACTAAGCTTTTTTAATTGATTGTAGTCCGATATTTGAGTTATTTGGGTGAAATATTAAGGTCAAGGTTTCAGGCTTAAATTTTCACAAATTCATAAATTCTAGTTTAGTTATTTCCGTTAATATTAATGTTATTGTTAATGTTTAAAATTTGGTGAGATCTTTATAATATCAGGCAGATTGGAAAATTTAGAAAAACAGTGCTATTAATATTTGACTAAACCTGTTGTAAAGGCAAGGTAAGGTATTCTCGCACTCGGAAAGATTTTATACAGAAGGACGCAAATTATAATATTGAGCTTAATAAATCGATTTTTCAAAAGAAAAAATATTTATAACGGAGTAAATAAATGACAAGTGTACTTTACAAGGCCCGTTTATTAACTAACTCATAATATTTTTTATATACATTTATTTAACGTCGGCCTATTTCCGCTACTGAGGCCTAACACCGACGCCTGTAGACGAGCTACCCCCAACCAGGAATTTTGCCGAACCTCTTCCCTTAAGAAGAGTAGGGATCTTTTACTTGCCTTGACAAGGGACCGACGGCTTTACATCCCCTCCGAAGGATGGTATATCTCCTATACAACCCTCGCCTAAGGTTGTATAGCTTCCGCGCATACACTGATATACAAGCCGCTGGAAGATGGGTGAGGCGAGGACGTGGTCTTCGTTGTGAACACGGTTTAGACCTCTGATCGTTGAAAAATAAAAAATATGGTAGTGGGGGGTTGAGAGCTGAGACCCCAGAGGCTTCCGTGCACTTATTTTCGAGTTGGGTTGAGTCTCAGGGTTGGTTTAGTAAGTGCTGTTGCGGGTGGAATGCTACACCCTGTATATTGTAGTTGGCACTGGCTGCTATCACTTTATTTAATTTTGCACTTAATTTATTATTAAATAGCTATTGTAGGGTCAACGGTTACACCCTAGTTGTAGTAGGTTTTTTATTTAAGAAAAATAATGAGACGATGAATTAAAATAGAATACAAAATATTTATTGAAGGGATAATGAACAAGTTTGAATAGGTTATTTTATTTTACAAGTTTCTTTTAAATGTAGAAACTATTCGACACGTAAATTCTGTCTGTGGTTATCATATAAAAATGTATTTTTTAAAAGTTAATAAATCTGAGAAAATATCCGGAAGAATGTCCTTTCAACGTAGCCTGGTCGGTAAAAATTGGTGTGTCACTTTGGACGGGAATCGAAATTTAAATACTTAAAAACTAGCTCTTTTTAACCAGGTTTCGGCCTGGGAAGCTAGAATGGAACAGCTCGTCACGAATAAATTGCGAGGAATAGGGAGTAAGAAAACCTAGCCGAGCGGGTATCTACAACATAAAATTAAATAGGAACCGGACCCAGCGTCAACAGCTATTATACAAAGCTAACTTTGAAACTTAATTTCCACTAAAACACTACGCGAACTTTACACTTGATTCACTGCCAAAACTGAACTTGTCTTCGGCTTTCGATGCACCGGTATTTATACTGAATTGAAAAAGTTTCGTTTTTCTCGCCCCGTGTAGTCTCGCGGAGAGCTGGAAAGGCTTGGAATCGCTCAGTGCGGGCAAGGATGAGTCATCGATTGCATCATGTTGCGCAATACTTGAAAATTTTGGAATTTTGAAATAATTTTTATATGGGCAGATCGGCGATGTGAAGGGGAATTTACTAAAATTTGTACGAAAGCTGAATCTATTTTTGTTTGGAAGTTATGAGAAGTTTTATGGGCAAAATCTGGCTCGACCCCGTAATGTATTACAAAGGTCCGCGGTTAACAATCTGTAACTCCGTTAAGAAGTTTCCAGTTAGTGCGTTAGATAAAAAGATAAGATATTAACAAGGTACAATACGGGTATGAATCGAGCTGAATGGAGATATAGTATGGGTGTCTGCTATTATACAGGGGTAATCGAAAAATGGGGAAAGAGTATAATAGCAATTTGATGGGAAAATTCGGTGAAAAGATATGGGGGACTTTTGAGACTCGAGGCACTGAACGTGATTTGATGTATACAGGGGTTGATCGGAAAGTAAGAATAGAAAAATTACGAAATCGTTTTAAGAACGTGGGGAAATGGACTCGACGGTTAATTTTAAGGGGGTTACGTATACGAGGGGTGGTCAAGAAGTTCGAATATTTTTAAAAGGAAAATTGCTTATAAAATTGAGACGCGTTGAAGTAAAATTATGAGAATTTGGATTTGAATGGGGAATTTGACTAGTTTGATGAATATACGGGGGCTGTATTTTTAAGTGACGTTTTTTGGGATGAATTGGTTACGGATGAGTGTAAATGAATGTTTGACTTTAGATTTGGGTGAATTTAGGTTTATTGTGAATTATCGGTGATCGGCTTAATTTCTCAGACTTTTTTGAATTGAACTGTGGTTTTTTGGTGCTAACGGTGTCTGATGGACTTTTTTTATCTAGTTTGCCAAGTGGCATGAGATTATTGAATTTTTTGATTATTTTTAGAATTTTTTGTTTTTGTATTTTGACTTGTAGGGGACATACCCTACAACACCCCCCTTCTTTCGGAGGCGGAATTTATGGTGTCGATATAGTTGTACAATGTACTTATGAACTAAATATTTACAAAGATTGGAACCTGGGCTCGGCTGGAACTCAAAACTGGTTATACAATGGCCAAAATACCCTGGGTTCTTCTGAAACATAAGATTAATTATAATAAAGCTTAAAACTAATGGTTAATATACATACGCATACATGCTGTTACCGGAAAAAATTTTGGCGTGGATTTGCCACTGATTTTAATAAATTTCAAATTTTTTGTTTGTTGTGTTTTATTTATTATTTTTTTTTTTTCTGTTTTATTTTTTATTTATTTATTTTATTATTTATCTTTTATAAAAATAAAAAGATTTACTTTATTTTTTTTTTTTAACAACATAACATGTATACATATATATAAAAAGAATGTAAAAAGAAAACATAATCTTCAGTGGGCAGGTCTCCTTCTCCTGAAAAACATAAAAAAGGCATAAAATAAAATTTTCTCCTAAGGGCAGTCTTCCTCCTTAGTTCTGAAAATAAATAAAATAAAAATCGATGCTTCTTAAAAAATTCTCCGGCATTCTTGAATTTCACTTCTCATCCGGGTCGTGTAGTTGCACTATCTGTCCTTTAATCAACATATATCCGCTGCTTAAATCCATTACTGCCTGATTTCTTTTTAGAAATTCCATTCCTAATATCATTGAATTAATTAAGTTGGGCACTATTATAAAAGTAGCAGGAAGTTCCATGGTGGCTACTCCTAACATGACTTCTACAATTCCCTCCGTATAAACTTCTATGTTCTTACAGGCAGTCTTCATTAACAGTTTTTCTTTGGATACCACAGGTAAGTGTAATTCGTTCACTAATCGAGAGCTAATTATGTTGGCTGTTGCCCCTGTGTCGACTATGGTCCAAATTAAATGTCCATTTATCCAGGTAGCGATTTCTGGTGCAGGCTTGAAATTATATATGTCGTTGTTGGCTTCCATAATCTTGTTTGGCGGTCTTGAGATATTTTCTGTTGCAGGATCGCAAGCGGTGTGATGTCTAATTTGAATTTTATTCGGTGGTCTTGAGATATTTTCTGTAGCAGGGTCGCAAGTTGAGTGATGTCTAATTTGAATTTTGTTCGGTGGTCTTGAGACGTTCTCGGTGGCAGGGTCGTAAGCAGAGTGATGCGTAATTCGTTGTACCTGCGTATTTTTATGTAATTTCAACGGGTCGGCGGGGAGACTGGACGTCGTGGATTCCTTCTGCGTACAATCACTTGTGTCTACCCTGTAGGTATTTATTGTCTTTTTTGGGCTTTCCCTTTGAGTTTCGGGAATTATTTCTTCACAGTTTGGTAGAATAGAAAGAGTTCTAATTACTACATTTTTTGTGGAATTTTCCTCTGAGGGGATTTCGTCTGATTCGGTGTTGGTTTCTGAAATTATGGTAAAATCTGACTTTACCTGGTGTATTTCGGTGATTTTTTCTATGTCCTCGTCGGTATTTTCGTCCTTTTCAGTAACTAAATTAATGTAAGGGTCCTTGCCTTGGTCCTGTCTTGGGTAGTTGTTAATTTTATAGGGATGTTGAGGGCAATTTCGCTCCCAATGGTTCCCATCGCAGAAACGGCATGGTCGCGTTGGCTCGTTACTTTGTTGAGGGTAATTATTTGCATTTGCTCGAGCGACAGGCGGTCTCGCGGTGATTTCTGCTCGCATCGCAGGTTGGGACGTCGTCGCTGTGGCATTCACGTTGAGCGGTCTATTAGATATATTAGGTGGGTTGGACGGTTTAAACGTTGTTGCTGGTGCAGTGTATTGTCTTGGTACGGACTCCGTTTGTCGCGGTGCCCTATTAGTTGTCTGTGTATTTACTGTAGACGGTCTATATTCAGTTTGGATGCGTTGTGGTGTTCTGTACGTCGTTTCTTGGGTATTCAGATTTGGTGGTAGATTTGTACGTCGCTGTGGCTGGAATGTCGTGGGTGGAGGTTTATATGTATTTTGTCGTTGTCCTGGGGAATAAGTGAGGGTTTCCTCGATTTCTATTGCAATTTCTAGTAGTTCGTCGGTGTTGGTAAAATCTCGGTATCTGATTTTGTCTCTTATCTCGGGTAGAAGCTGTCTATAAATGAGGCGAGCCTTTTCAAGGGGCGGCCGGAGTGGATCGACCCTATTAAAAAGTCCTATTTTTGTAGAAATGAATAAATCTACGGGCTCTCCTTTCTCTTGCATTGAAGTATGTAGTAATGTTTCTGCGGCAGCTTTTTTAGTAGTAGATTCGTAATTTTGCCGGAGGCGGTGTTTAAACATTGTGTAATTAAAAGTCAGGGTTTTATATGGTTCCCACCAAGCTTGTGCTTGTCCACGTAGCTGTGAGGTACAAAATATTAATTTGTCCGTATCTTCAGTGATTCCTCTCCTCATGAAATATTGTTCCATGTTTAATATGAATTCTTCGACACTCTCATGGATGAGTCCACTAAAAATATGGCGGGGTGAATTTGTTATGTCCGGGATTACGATTGGTTCGAAATTTTGAATTTGACTTCTTGGAGGCGGCGGGGGCGGTGTCGTAACCGAATGTGTAGCACTCTGTATTGCCTCTCTGATGCCTTGGGTAAGTTTATGGATGACATCGTTCATGTCGAATTGGGGGGCGGCTGGAGGCGGCGTCGAATTTCCACGTCCTGAGGTGGCGGGATTTCGGGGACTTGACATAGATGGTTCTAATATCGGGTTTCGAGGTTGTCTTTCTCTCTGAGTGTTATAAAAAATTTCTCTTTGACTTTCAAAAGAGTCCTCTAGGATTGGGTCCATTTTGTCGGGTTTTTCAGCCGTGCGTAATATACTCTTATCGTCGCTTTCCCTACTCGATCCGAGATCGCTAAGACAATCGTAATACTACGTCTTGTTCGGCGTGCTTAATCTTTAACGTTGAAAGTAATTAAAAAATTGACTTACTTGTGAGTCCGACGGCACTATAACTGTTCGAAATTTTCTTCACAGATTACAGGCCACCTAGTTGGGCGCCATGAACACGGAAAAGACCTCGGTTTATTTATTTAGGCCCCACGTTGGGCGCCATGAACACGGTTTAGACCTCTGATCGTTGAAAAATAAAAAATATGGTAGTGGGGGGTTGAGAGCTGAGACCCCAGAGGCTTCCGTGCACTTATTTTCGAGTTGGGTTGAGTCTCAGGGTTGGTTTAGTAAGTGCTGTTGCGGGTGGAATGCTACACCCTGTATATTGTAGTTGGCACTGGCTGCTATCACTTTATTTAATTTTGCACTTAATTTATTATTAAATAGCTATTGTAGGGTCAACGGTTACACCCTAGTTGTAGTAGGTTTTTTATTTAAGAAAAATAATGAGACGATGAATTAAAATAGAATACAAAATATTTATTGAAGGGATAATGAACAAGTTTGAATAGGTTATTTTATTTTACAAGTTTCTTTTAAATGTAGAAACTATTCGACACGTAAATTCTGTCTGTGGTTATCATATAAAAATGTATTTTTTAAAAGTTAATAAATCTGAGAAAATATCCGGAAGAATGTCCTTTCAACGTAGCCTGGTCGGTAAAAATTGGTGTGTCACTTTGGACGGGAATCGAAATTTAAATACTTAAAAACTAGCTCTTTTTAACCAGGTTTCGGCCTGGGAAGCTAGAATGGAACAGCTCGTCACGAATAAATTGCGAGGAATAGGGAGTAAGAAAACCTAGCCGAGCGGGTATCTACAACATAAAATTAAATAGGAACCGGACCCAGCGTCAACAGCTATTATACAAAGCTAACTTTGAAACTTAATTTCCACTAAAACACTACGCGAACTTTACACTTGATTCACTGCCAAAACTGAACTTGTCTTCGGCTTTCGATGCACCGGTATTTATACTGAATTGAAAAAGTTTCGTTTTTCTCGCCCCGTGTAGTCTCGCGGAGAGCTGGAAAGGCTTGGAATCGCTCAGTGCGGGCAAGGATGAGTCATCGATTGCATCATGTTGCGCAATACTTGAAAATTTTGGAATTTTGAAATAATTTTTATATGGGCAGATCGGCGATGTGAAGGGGAATTTACTAAAATTTGTACGAAAGCTGAATCTATTTTTGTTTGGAAGTTATGAGAAGTTTTATGGGCAAAATCTGGCTCGACCCCGTAATGTATTACAAAGGTCCGCGGTTAACAATCTGTAACTCCGTTAAGAAGTTTCCAGTTAGTGCGTTAGATAAAAAGATAAGATATTAACAAGGTACAATACGGGTATGAATCGAGCTGAATGGAGATATAGTATGGGTGTCTGCTATTATACAGGGGTAATCGAAAAATGGGGAAAGAGTATAATAGCAATTTGATGGGAAAATTCGGTGAAAAGATATGGGGGACTTTTGAGACTCGAGGCACTGAACGTGATTTGATGTATACAGGGGTTGATCGGAAAGTAAGAATAGAAAAATTACGAAATCGTTTTAAGAACGTGGGGAAATGGACTCGACGGTTAATTTTAAGGGGGTTACGTATACGAGGGGTGGTCAAGAAGTTCGAATATTTTTAAAAGGAAAATTGCTTATAAAATTGAGACGCGTTGAAGTAAAATTATGAGAATTTGGATTTGAATGGGGAATTTGACTAGTTTGATGAATATACGGGGGCTGTATTTTTAAGTGACGTTTTTTGGGATGAATTGGTTACGGATGAGTGTAAATGAATGTTTGACTTTAGATTTGGGTGAATTTAGGTTTATTGTGAATTATCGGTGATCGGCTTAATTTCTCAGACTTTTTTGAATTGAACTGTGGTTTTTTGGTGCTAACGGTGTCTGATGGACTTTTTTTATCTAGTTTGCCAAGTGGCATGAGATTATTGAATTTTTTGATTATTTTTAGAATTTTTTGTTTTTGTATTTTGACTTGTAGGGGACATACCCTACAACAGTTGGAACGGTCACCAATCCAACTACTAACCACGCCTAACGTTGCTTTACATCGCATATCGAAGTATGTACATAGTAAAGACGCACCCACGCTCGCCCCAAACTCATAATATTAGAACAATACATTTGTTGTGGATAAGAACATAAAGAATGCCAAGGATTGGGTTTCATAGATGTGCTGACGTCTATGCATGGTCAGTGGTGTAACTAGCATCAAAGTTACAACTAGATTGATAATTATTCAGTAGTAATGTTAATAATGAGTTGGTTGTTTAGCGTAGAACTTTTTTTTCATAAGTTATACTGTAATCTGAGTATTATTTTAAAAATAAAAGATAACACTGTTCAAATTCAATGGACTATTACCACAATTGCATAAAGGACTATCGAGGACTCCGGAGTAAAAGTAGTGAACAGAAATCTAGAAAAATGGCAACAATTTACTGAAATAGACTTATTACTATTGTTTGAAAGTTATTTGTGGCATTCTACGAATATTCGGAATCCATTAGCCACTCACTTAATTCTGCAAATCGAATAAAACTAAAAAAACGACGAAGAAATACCAATACGAAGCTAACCTAACACGATTTTAAGGGAAAATTAATAGACGACCGACACAATGGGGAAAGCACATGGTGACACTCTTCCCGCTCAGGGGCCCATCAGAGCATTAATAATTAGACACACAGGTTAAAGGCCACGGATAGGAGGTATAATAAACAAAAGGTAAAACAAAGATACGATTCTAATCTATGTACTTCATAACAGTATGTTGATGTTACTCAGAAAATTCATTATTTCTTTATATATACATATGTTCTTAAGTGACAATAGATGTAACAGATTAGAGGGCAGAGGAATCTTTATTTCAGTAACCCCTTAATAAGTTTCTCAGAAGCTCCATTATGGCATGAACACCCAAAGAAAATGTGATCGAAGTCACAAATAACATGGCATGCTGTGCATGTATCTGTTTCCACAACCCCAATTTTCTTCAGATGTTGAGCATAACAAGCATGGCCAAACCTCAATCGAGAGATAGTTTTGATAAACTTTCTGCTTGCTGTCAAATGTCTAAACCAAGAGACCTTAGGCAAGCTATCCTCAATTTGAATATAGCGGTTGTTTGGGTTATCAATTTTGAATTGTTCATAATATTCACTCCATTTAACAGTTATATTATTTTTTGATGAGTTCAAGAGATCAGATAAACACATCTTAAACTTGAGGCTTCTGCCAGCGACTGCGTCTTTTTTGGCAAAATTATCCACATGTTCATTACAGGTAATACCCATATGAGCCTTCACCCAGATAAACTCAACATTAACTTTATTTTTGTGTAATTTACAAAGAAGTAGAAGTATTCTGAGAATGTAACTATTAATACTGGGGTTATTAATTAAGGCTGTTTTTAAGTTTATTAGCATGCTTAAGGAGTCCGTAAAAATTACGGCTCGCCTAACTTCGTTGCATTCCACATAATCTAAAGCTTTTAATATAGCAATAGCTTCACTCACAAACACTGTTGTACGAGTTTCTAATTTAATTTTCAGTTCGAAATTTTCAGATGCAATGTAAACGGTACACCCCGTATATTCCCCAATTTTAGAACCATCAGTGTATATATGCAAATGACTAGAGTATATAAATTTTAAGTTATTAATTGTCAAATTATTCTCAGTGGTGATATCTTTATTTGGGTTTTCTACCACTTCAAAAACAAATCACCGAGTCTACAAAATAATAGAATTATTGGATGTGACGTGACGTTTACGTCAAAGTGACAGTCAGAAGTTGTCTTTTTGACAAATAATGTAAATCGGAATAAACATAGAAATAATATATTTTGCTGACGTTTCGGAAAGTAGTCTCTTTCTGTTTTCAAAGCTTATTTCGAAGAACTCTTATTTGTTGTGCATGATAAATACACAGCTTTAAGATTCTGTTTATGTTATTTCCATAGAATTATTACTAGCGTAGGATAAATTATTATATAATAGGTTTTTCAACCGATCACATACGCCTCTCAAATAATTTACCTTTTATTTTCGTTAATTAAGTTTCCTTTTGAATGTTCAGAGATTTGAAATGAGAAAGCTTTTACTGGGCAAATAACTAAGGGCAGTAAATATATCACATGTTTATTTGACGAATAATTAGCAAACGTAGATTAAGCATTAGTCTTCATGATCCGCTTCACGTAGAACAGGGTTTCAATACCAATATCGGTCAGGGGCAACCAGATTTCTATAAAAAGTTGTGTGAAGTACTTAGGGTTAGATTAGACTAACGACTAACGTTCAATATTTACATTAATGAGACAGTGCAGACCGTTTACTCAATATCCAGAAGCCTGTATCCGCACCTGGTCAGGGATAGCAGACTCAGTCGGCAAAACAATAAATTGATTTGTACCATGATGGCCAGGCCGGCCATTACATACGCGGCACCGGCAAGATGCAGCATGCCAGTCACGACAATAAAATACTCTTTGAGCACAAATTTGTGCGCCTCATGTCAAATTCTAGCAGATGCAACTCCCTCAACGCCTTCTATGCACGTTGTAACGATATTACCCCAATAGCAGACTACATCCAGGAAATTTCTCAAAAATTCTATGCATTCAAATTGGGTGATAGCCCGCTAACTCGCAAATTACACAAATTAGACAGCATAATGCCCCTTTTAGAATAAAGCACACCCTACCGTACCAGGTGTTGCCCACTTTCCGCCAATCTCTTTAACAAACTTTCAACTTACTGTAACTTCATCTTGCCCTACCATATTTCCTTAAAAAAATTAACTCTTTTCTGTTTCCTGCTTCAGTTCTATTTGTTTATTTTTGTTTTCTAAATCCCCTCCCGCCAACACTATCCAATTAAAATAAAAATCTACCTTAAATCCGAACGTCAAAAAAAATATACTTAGAAGCTGTGTTGTTCCTTCGGTAGTTGTCTCGAACGGGGTTTTTCATTCAGTTTTTTCCCTATCAACCACCCAAACTAAGTTAGTGTGCGCTTACCTTTACCATTATTAGTCTTAATTGTTTTATTCTTCCTGTTTCTTGAAATTTTTAATTGTATAAACTTTTTTGACTTGCCGACTAGGCGAAAGGTGTTATGTTTTATCATTTTTTGTCTACCTGCCGTTTCGCCAAATCGTATCCTACCCTTTCCAGCCTTTCATCTACCACATTGCGTTGTGGTTGTCTGGTTGGCTTCAGGATAGATTCGGTTGGGACATTTATGTTTAACTTAAATAAAGTTATTTTGAAGTGAGTTGAATTGATTGAGGTCGCCAGCTTGTAGTATCCCTCATTCTGAAATTTTTGTATTACTCTTTTAATAAACTTTTGTTTTCAGTTAGTGTTTCCTTCCCTGTCTTTCACACGGATTCACTTTATTGATGATTATGTGATGGTTCGTTCAGTTATTGATCAATATGTCATGGGCTAATTAGGCTGACATTGAAATTTGGGCATACTATTGCTTTAGAATCAACTGGATATAGGAATTGTAAATAGGTAGGAGCAGTGATAACTTTCTTCTGTCGCATCCAAATTTGGTTTCGGACCACTGTACGCTGGCGCGGCAAAGGTAAGGTCCGAATTCCCGTGTGTTCGAGGTGCGTCAAACCTTCTCCAAATGTCGATATCTTCCCTTCCTCGTCATTATTTCAATGCTCTAATAGCATATTCTCGATGTGTGTTACGACAACTAGTATAATGGCCTCTAAGTAATATTCCAGTAGCACAAAAATTGATGTAATAAGTAGAAATAGCCATTTTATAATTTATAACCATATACTTCGAAAAATTCAAGTGTATAATTTTATTTATTTTTAAGTTCTTGTTAATTTATTATGAAGCATTTTCATTTATTTTCATTTACCTTAGAAATTAATAATTTTTTGAATATTTATTTTAATCAAAAATTTTATATTATTATTGCCGTTAAAAGAAAAACAATTTATTTTCGTTAGTTCTAATGGAGATTTCATATTTATTTTTAGTATTACATGAAATATTTTATTCCTTTCCCCTAATAATATTCCTCCTCCTCTCATTTCCTGACAAGGAATGCCTATATCTCCTGCTATTCTTGCTGGACTGTAACAATATTAGTTTTCGGACAATATTAATTTTCGATTATTATTTCCTTCTAATAATTAGTATTGTTATGATTGAATTGGGCAATTCATTTTCTATTATCAATTTCATTAGTGCCCATTTGATATTGATTTGAACTCCACTAAAACAATGACATTAGTAACACCTTATATTTTTATATAATTATTTAGCAACCGCATCACAGTTACAAGTATTTAATCATTTGTGAACTGTTTGAGAATCACTGACATTTGTGACCCATCCAATACATTCCTATACTATAGTAAAAGAGTAAATAGTAGACCGAGGATTGCGGATTTACGAATTTCGCAAATTCCATAATATTTCAAAAAAATTAAAGACTTCGGATTGTGTTAATTATGCACAGGCTTCCGTATGTTAAATTAAAATATTATGGATTCTCTATCTATATAGAGAATAAGAGAAACTTATTTTACTTAAATCTAATAACATGTTACTTAATATCTCCCTCTACGTATTATAACAGCGCAGCTGTTACGTGTTTGTTATTCATAGTGCCTTAAAATTTTATGTTGTAAGTGCTTTAGTGCAAATAAATATATGTGTATATTAATTGTGCGATATTGTAATATTTTTAAATGTACAAAATGGAATCGGTTCCTGATTGTTCAAAAGAAGTGGTAAAAGTTCATATCCCTAAACATTTTCCATTGAGCTACAAGGAGAAGAAAATTATTTTGAATCAATATCATGCATTAAAGAAAGATTATCCGATGCTACAGAAATCAGGATCAACAGGTTTAGTTAATATGACTTCAGGAATACCAGCGTGAGTGAGTGCACCATTTACAAAATTTTAAGAGAAGGTAAAATGAAGGGGATGTTCAGAAACCTAAAGAAAAGTCTCGAAGAAAAAAAAAATATTGAACGATTGCGAGAAATATGAAATTCGACTTAAAATTCATAAATTTTTCTATGATGTAATTCTACTGTAGAGAAAATTTTACAGTCCTTACAAAGATATACCCAAAATGGGCAAATCGACGCTTAAAAATGTTTACATAATATGAACTTTCTATTTTCAAAAGTAAAGAGGAATAGCCACCTACTTGAGAGAAATAATATTTTTCGTTGGCGAAGAAATTACATTTAGGCAATTAGAGCTGCTCGTGAAAGAGGAAGAACTTGCTATTATTTAGGTGAGACGTGGTTGAATGAAGGACATAAATATAACGCAATTTTGGTAAGATGCAAAGGTAAATCGTGTTTCGTCAGGCCCATATGGAAGATTGGATTAAAAATGCAAAGAGGAAAAAGGAAATGCTTAATAATAACGCACATAGCAAGTGATTCAGGATTCGTAGAGGATGTTCTTCTGTCGTTCGCATCGAAAAATAGTGGCGATTATCGTGAGGACATGATTGCGGATGTTCTCGAGAAATGGTTTACAAAAAAATTCTCGCAAAGATAGAACCCGTATCTGTCATTATTAAGGATAATGCCCCATACCATAGCCGATTACTGAAAAAACCAGTGCATGCCGAAAAGTGCAAATTCAACAATGATTAGATGATAAAGGTATCCCATTCGATCGTGTTTCGGTTAAAGCCGTATTGCTAACCCTAACGAAACATTATCGCCGATATATAAGAAATATTTTGTGGTTGAAATGACTAAAGCTGTATGTATTGAGGTATTATGGCTGCCGCGTTACCACTGTGAATTGAACTCCATTGAGCTTATTTGGGCTGAAATAAAGGGGAATGTTGCACGAGAACATAGAACCTTTAAATTAGAACAAATGAAAGGCCGTCTATCTAGTGCATTAAAAAGAGATAATTATTGGCGAAAATGCATAGAGCACGTTAAAGAAGTTGGAAAAAAAGTGGGGTACGGATATTCGGATTGACACAATAACTGAACCAAATAATTATAAATGTAGAAGCCAGCAGCAATAGTGACAGTGATGAGTGAGTGGTAACCTGTGATAGTGTTATGTAGTGATTGCGATAAGATGAATTATTTATTCTGGAAAATTATTGTCGGTAAGTTTTGTTTTTAATTGTTATTTTAACAATAAAGATTATATATGTTGTTAGAACAGTTATTTATTTTTAACATGGGTAAGTTTTGTTTCTAATTATATCATTTCAAACAGAAAGTTTATTTATATTATTAGAACAGTTATTTATTTTTAACTTTGGTAAGTTTTATTTTTAATTATGTTATTTTAACAAGAAGTTTATTTATTTATTTTCCTTTTTAACCTATTCCTCCGTAATTAACAACTCTGTTACCATCCTTCCTGGCAAGGGATATGGTCATACCTCCACGTTGGTCCTTGTTGGGCAATAAGAACAACTGGCATGGTTAAAATTTGTGTAAATTTTTATAAACATCAAACATTACGCAGTTTTGATGTCAGATTTCGTAGGTATTCCACTTCTAAACAAAATTATGCCTGTTATTAAAAATTTTCTTAAAAGAACTTCAGTATTTCTTTTTGGCTGAGTTGGGTGTAAAAGCAAATGTAATTACATTTATCTTTTGTTTTGTTTTATAAAGCATGTGCCATTTTATATATACCTATATAAATATATGTGTGACGCCACGGAATGACAAGCTACCGAAATATTTGACCTTCATCTATAAAAGCTCCGATTTCACAGCAATCAACAATAGGTATAAATGCAGCACGTTCACACATTCAGCCCGTATAGTCCTAATCGTGGTTTTCATTTTTAGTAGCACGCAAAAACGGATAAAATTTAATGAATTTCTATGGTAGAAAGAGGTACCGCTTCAGTATTAAATAACCACTACATCCTTTTACGAGAACGCAGCTGGTTTTTTTGTTCAACTATATATTATTTTTGGCTTCAATATAATTTAGACGACGAAGCAACCCTTGAACCTGCCAAGTTAAAATATACTCGACTTCATATAAACAGTAAATGTTTTGATAGCTACTGTATGTACTCGCCTGTCATTTTCCCACATACGGGTTTGTCATACGCCAAAATGCGATAAATAAATAAATCATAACATTTTCTCCACTTAGCCGAATAAAGAAATGCTGTCGCTATTATTATATAACAATGAAATCGGAATGTACATCATCAAATATTTACGGCTCGTTAAAACCTCTTTGATTGAAAGCCAATTAATTTTTTTATAAGGGGTGAAGGTAGTTTTTCAAAGTGTTTGAATGGGCGATTGTTTTCAATGCTCAGAGGCCATTGTTTCGACACAGCCAGCATCATTGTGTTATTAATGCATCCTAAATCCTGTAGTTGCAAATAAATCTTGTAATTCCGACATTAGATAATATATACCATGAACTGTCCAGATAATACTATTGTATGAGTTCATTTGTTATTATTTGTGTCATTCAAAACATTACAGTTGAAACGTGTTAATAGTTTCAACATACAGAGTGAACCGATTACCTCCTGCAATAATAATAATTTTCAACTCAGTACTTAATCATCATAATAATCTATGTATTTGAATCGCAAGGGATTTCCTTTTGTAGAAATAATAGCAACTCTCACTGGGTGACCCAAAAGTCGACGTCATCTCTTGGAGAGCTGATAAGCCAGTTCGTGACTAACCAGAGTATCAAAATATGACCTTAGTAAAAAGTTATTAGTTTTTGAGATATTGGCATTTTTATGAATTTCCTGAAAATCGATACTTTAGATCTGGTTTCGAGTGCCACAGCTAGAAAACTCTACTACTCTACTTTTAAGATTCTAATTTTGTTACGCAACCCTGAATAGCCCTGTTGTTGATCACACTGATCACAGTCCAAAATAAAATTAATAGTGCCATACCTTTGGAAAAAAAAACATTTTTGCCCTATTCATGAGTTATTTTTTTTTATTAACTAACTTAGACTAACTGTAAAAAAATTACCCCACTAACCTAACAAATTATTTTTAGAAATTGCTCATTTAGTATAGTTTTTAAAATGGTGTAACATTTTCTATGTTTTACATTCAAGCATGGCATCTTTTTATCAATCTTGTACTTCCTGCGTCATTTATTTCTTGTGCTGCTTTATTAATACGGTGTCTTAATAGATTTACATTATTTATTGGTTCTACATAGACTTCCTCTTTTATGCAGCCCTAGTAGAACAATCTAATGGATTTAAATCTGGAGACCAGGGAGACCACAAAATGGGACCAAGACGGCTGGCTGATCTATCTCTGTGGATAAGTTTGGTCCAAATAATTTCTCACTCCTCGTGCGTAATGAGCTAGACAGCCATCATTTTGAAACCGCATTACCCTGCCTGCATGTGGCCAAAGCGCATCTTCGAAAAGATTTGGCAGTTCATTTTTTTAAAATCGTGATAAATTTCCCCGTTTAGATTTTCAGGTAATTCAAGGGGGCCGATTATTTGACCGTTCAAAATGCCGGTCCACAGATTTACTTTGAAGCGATACTTGACTTTCGTTCTCACATTGAATGTTGGTTTTCAAGAGCATAACTTTGCACGCAATAATGTCGTATAATTCTGTTTACAGTGAATTTCGGTATCAATTGCTGGTGCCGAAGTAGTCGGATCATTTTCAATCGCTTGTAAGAATTCTTCATAATAATCCAGAATAGCTGCAGCAGTACCATTTCTTCTGCATTCTCCATAAATGTAATGCATGTTAGCGTATTCCTGAGAAGTATATTGGTTCGGTATAATGAATACTATTGAACCTCAAAGGCGTAAGGCCGGCTTCACACATGCGTTATTTGTATACAAATATTTGCTATTTGCAGAAATGTACGCAAGTGTGGATATAATGTTCGTGCACAAATATTTGATATTTGGTCCGAACACGAATACGTTCCCGCTTTGAGTTGGTAAATAGACGCACATCAAAGGGAACGCCACACCACGAATGCCGTATACAAATAATCGGTAACAACGATGTTATGTGTGGAGAATGTGTTCGCAAACTATTCATAAAGGAATATGTACACAAATATTTGTAAAAGTACGCGAATATTCGTGGACGCATGTGTGGTGCCGGCGTTAACACAGCGAGTGTGCATCGAGAGGTGAAAGCGTACGGACGTATACCGAACCATCAGAGTGCACAGCGAAATGGAAGCCCCACAGACAGTGACGTCAACACTTTTTCAAGAAGAGGAAGTTCACACGTCTTTTTCAAGACGGTGAACTAAAAAGATAAATAAAATCTCCCTCCTTTGGAGACACCATTTATTTACTAACAATTGTTTTTTCCCCAATAATAAAGTATAGGTATTCCCTTGCAGGATAAAAGCGACGATTTTACCGTGGAGGACGGTAAAATGGACTACGACGAGGAGGAGAACTCCCAAAGTGGGACTTCCCGTGAGAGTACCCCCGACAGAGAGGATGAAAAGGACGTGATAATAGGAAGACTCTCTGAGGAAAACAGAGAACTTAGGAAGCAGATAGCCGATCTGCATGAACAAATGGCAAGGATGCAAGATGTGCAACGCACACAACATGAAGAGGTCATGAAAGCGATAAGGGGAGATCCGCAAACCAGGAAGCGAAAAAACCCTGCCGTGGTAACCATGGACTCAGACGAAGAGGCCCCCAAGGCGGCAAAAGAGGTGGCTGAAGAGCCCCACGAGTGCCCCCCCGAGCCTGAGAGACCTAAAAGCAGACCGGAGGCCAGAGCCCCCCCAGCAGGTGGCTCCAACCTCGCAACAAGACGCCCAGAAAGAGGAGGCCGAGACCCCTCAGACAAGCCAGAGGATACCCCCTGTAGTCCTCAGAAACAAGGAGACTTGGATAACTGTAAGCCGCCGTCTAAAAGAGGGGCGAATCAACTTCAAGAAGGCCAAGGTGACCGGGGAAGGCATTTCCATAGAGCCCTCCACAGCAGAGGACTACAGGAAAATGACGAGGATGTTCACCGCGGAGAAAAGGGAATATCATACATATTCCCTACCGGAAGAGCGACAACTACGCGTGGTAATTCGTGGAATTCCAAGCGGAGTGACCCCCGAAGAGGTTAAAGAAGACCCTAATGCTTATCCTAGTCCCCCAGGACCAGGATAAAATCCTACAAGTGACAAGGTACTATTCTCTAGTAGTCAAGACGGAGAGACAGCGGGCGAAGCTTGCGGTATCTCAATGCCACCGCTGCACACAGCAGCACAGAGGCCGACGACGGCCTCAACACAAAAGGGCGGCGTAGCGCCAGGAACAAGCTACGCGAGAGTAGAACAGGGCAAGGCAGGGCAGAACACCGCCCCTGCCGCAAAACAGCAGGCATCGCCAGAGGCCAAAAACCTCACTGCGATGCTCGCTCAAATGCAACAAATTTGCTCAGCAATGAGCGCATTTTTTGCACAAATGCCAATACTAGCTAACTTGTAATGCCTTTACAGGTAAGCCAGAAATCCTGTAGATGGCGGCCTGGAATGTAAACGGCCTGCGAGAAAGGAGACTTGAAGTCGAAGAGCTCCTGACCAGGTACGACATAGACGTCATGGCACTGCAGGAAACCAAGATGACCCCGGCCAAGGAGATCAACTTCCCAGGATACCACACCTACAGGATGGACTGGGTAAACAACCCTCAGCGACCTGCGAGAGAAGTGGCCCTACTGGTGAAGAAAACCATAGCCCACCATCCGATAGTACTGCCTGAGCTAGAAAATATGAATGCCACCGCCGTAGTAGTGTCCACAGCACGAAATGGCGACATACAATTGGTCTCATGCTACCAGCCACCCCGCAGCACGCTCACCGAGGGGGATCTGGACGCAATTCTGCCCGCCAGGACACAGGTCGTCGCAATTGGCGATTTCAACGCCAAATCCCCTCAATGGAACAGCGGCATAACCAACACTCGAGGACGAGAGCTGCTGAGGTTCCTGGGACAGCACGCCGGCGTAGTGCTAGTGGTAGGACCGGACCAGCCCACCTTTGACAACGGCAGACACAGACCAGACGTACTGGACATCGCGATCCTAAAGGAGATGACCCTCGAGGCAGAGATTACCACCAGAACGGAGGGATCTACTAAGCACAACCCGATCTTCCTAATCCTAGGAGGGCAGGCGGGTGAGGACAACGCCACCTTCACGAAGCAACGAACGGACTGGGAATCGTACCGGCAGCACCTGCAGCAGTACATTGCACAAATTCCCAGACTAGAAACCGTGGAGGACGTTGAGAGGGCCATCATCACCCTAGAGGAGCAGATCCTGGAAGCAATGAGGGCCAGCACGACGGAAATAGAAGTAAGAAGACACCCAGCACCGATGGCGAACCTCCCGGAGGTCACCAGACAGCTGATAAGGGACAGAAGAAGCGCCAAGAGACAGGCTCAGAGGACGAGGCTCCCCGCCGACAGAAGGGAGTACAATGTCCTCAGCCAAAGAGTGAAAGCCGCCCTCCAAGAACACCGCCAGGAGGGGTGGCAACGCCAACTTGAGTCATTGGATCCACAGGACAGAAGCATGTGGAACACCCAACGTGTCCTGCGAAACCGAAGGAAGCCTATGCCCCCGATTCACGGAAAGCGAGGGATCGTCTACACTAACCAGGAAAAAGCCGAGGCGTTCGCCGACATCTTAGAACTGCAGTGCAGAGAGAACGAGCTCGATGACACGGACGAGTACTGGGTGAACGACGTCGAACGCAGAGGGACGAAGGATCCGCCGCCTGCCAGATGACGACCACATCCGTCCGACTACCCCCGAGGATGTCAAGGAAATCCTGAGGAGCCTAAAGCCGAGAAGAGCTCCGGGATGTGACAAAATAGGAAGCATCGCTCTCAAAAAGCTGTCCAGGAAAGGAGTAGCGGCGCTAGTCAACATCGTAAACGCGATGTTAAGGTTACGGTACTTTTCAGCCAGGTGGAAAAAGGCCGACGTCATTATGATCCCTAAACCAGGGAAAGAACTAATTTTCCCGTCTTCTTACAGGCCCATCAGCCTCCTCCCAGCCATGAACAAGGTTGCAGAACGGGTCATCTTGAAGAGGCTAACAGAAAAGACAGAAGAGCTGAACATCATCCCGGATGCACAGTTCGCGTACCGAACAGGACATTCCACTGAACTCCAAGTGCTTCGCCTCACCGAGGAGATTACCAAGGGGTTGAGCCAGCGTCAAGTCACCGCGGCGCTGTTCCTAGGCGTCGCCAAAGCGTTCGACAGGGTCTGGCACGACGGCCTCCTAGCTAAAATGATGAGTATGGGTTACCCCATCGAACTCGTCAAACTAGTGAGATCTTACCTACACTGCAGACAGCTAAGGGTGAAAATCTCGGACCAATTCTCCACCTACAGGACCGTGGAGGCGGGAGTTCCGCAAGGATCGGTGCTGTCACCACACCTGTTCGCCATCTACACTTCGGACCTCCCCCGGACCGACCACACTGCCCTGGCCCTGTATGCAGACGACACCGCGCTGATCGCCAGATCCTGAAAAGCCAGGAACGCAACCAGAAAACTCCAGGAAATGGCCACGCTCCTGGAAGAATGGTGCACGAAGTGGAAAGTCGCTGTCAACGCCGATAAGAGCCAAGCCATCCTCTTCAGACGAGTGCAGAAAGAAATTCCCACAAGACACGTCTCCATCAATGGCGAGGACATCCAATGGTACGACACCGTCAAATACCTTGGCGTGGCCATGGACAGAAGCCTAACGTGGAGACAGAACATGGACGCTCTCACAGCCAAAGCCCGACGTACGAGAGCCCTCATCTACCCGATAACGGGAAACGGGAGCCGTCTCAACTTGAGGAATAAGCTCACGCTTATCAAGACCCACATCAGGCCGCAGCTGACGTACGCCTCGGTAGCGTGGGGCTACCAGGTAAAGTCCTACATGAAGAGAATCCAGGCAGTGGAGAACATCGCCCTCAGGACGGTAGTTGACGCCCCATAGTACGTGAGAACCGCAGATATCGTCAGAGACCTGGAATACACCACGGTGACTGAAGTCATCCGGGAACGAGCGAAGAAGCTGTACGTCCAAGCCGAGGAGCATGGGAACCCGCTAATCAGACAGGCCACTGATTATGACCCTGCCGACACCCCGAGGCATAAGCGGCCGAGGGTACAGCTACTGGACAACGGGTAAGTATAACTTTTATTTCCCGCTAACCGATCTGTTTCAGATACGCCAGGACGGACCACCACTACCAGAGACATGACGCTTTTCAGCCCTAACCCAACCTCCTTGCGGGCGTCGGACAACATACCGTCCAACGCCCGTGGTCCTACCTGCTCCGTGGAGATCAAAAGTGCTAAAATAAGCACTTAGGTCTCCACACTCCCGAGCTACACAGGTCATCCTTACCTTTCCGATGATCCGGGGTAGGATATCAATTGAAGTCATACGTACCGGCAGTCAGTCCCAGCCAAAACTTCCTAAACCCAACTCGACCGATGACTACCCCCGGGGGTGACAAGCTGGCGAAGAAAGAAAACTCAATACAAGAAGAGCGCCAGAAGAGACCTCAGCCAGCGAGGTTCAACAGCCAGGACCATGGGAGGTCTGCAGAAAATACCTCACATTTGTGAGCTGGGTCTGGCAGAAGTACGCGGGCCCACCTATCACGAAGGCCGGTCCAGGTCTACAGAGATAATCTAGGTGCAAAGAGTAATAGTCCTACTCGGCCCTACTTATCGAGACCGACATCCAGCCAATGGATATTGGCGCGGCGTTAACACAAATACAGAGCCAGAGGTATGCAGCCCATGTTCTACAGCATCACTACTGACGTCACTATGTAACTTAGTTTAAAGGTGGCTTTAGACTACTACCTTAACGTAAGTCGAATAGCTCCATTGCAAGCCACTCAGACTAATTGTTAAAATAATTCCACAATGAGCCACTTTTACATAAAATAGAAATGTCTTGTTTTCAAAAGTAAAACATAGAAAATGTTATACCATTTTAAAAACTACCCTAAATGAATAATCTTTTGTAATCGTTCCGAGTTAGCGTGGTAATTTTTTTTACAGTATGAAGAGTTTAAGTCAGCTAGTAAAAAAAATAACTCATGAATCGGGTAAAAATGTTTTTGGTTTGCACTATTAATTTAATTCTGTACTGTGATAAATAGCAGGGCTGTTTAGGGTTGCGTAACCATAATTAGTTTTCATTACATAAATGGATATTTTACCATTAATTATTCACCCCTTGCTACTCCCTACCCCCAATAAAGGCAAATTTTTTGCGAAATTTTCTTCTTGTTCTTTTTTTAAGTTCTTTGGGAGCTCGTGTGGAATAGAAAAACACGTATTAACTTTCATCATGTAAATAAAACATAAGGAAATATTTTGCAATTAATTAATCACCTACCACACTCCATCCCTAAATAAACGAAAAAATTTATTTTGCTACAAACATTTCTTTTTACTTCCTATTTTACATTTGAATGCGTTCTAAATTATGGTAGAGAATCGTACACACTTATATAACTAACTACAACAACGTAACAAAATGAGGCAATATAATTTAAAACTTAAGTAATTAACTACCTACCTAGTTAAATGTTATATTAGTCATTGCTTATTTATTTAATAGTGTAACCCTTTTTTGTCTAAAATTAAGCATACTTTCGTATATTTTGGTAAACGACTTTTCTAGTTAGTTAAATAAGTTCTGCTCGTTGCAGAGTTTTAGAACTTTTCAGCTCATTATGTAGTACATATTAAATAATTTTTAAGTAAATACTAGATTACCAAATTATATTTACCATAATTAGATTAAGCTTTAAAATCATGATACATACTGTTTTCAAACATTAGTTGAATTTAAATTAATACAAATTGGATTATATCTAATTTATTTTACCGTCAATATTGTTATCAATACAAATTTTATGGTGTTCATTTGCATAACTAATGATTAGCTGCGATTTTATAGATCGTTTAAAATATATTAAAATTTGATTGAAATAATTCGCATTTAATGCGTTTAGGCAGGAAACTCGCTTAAATTATCATATATCTAGATGAACTATTACCGTGAATATATAGTGAATTTTACAACCATTTTGTTACAGTGCTGTAATGACGAGGGTTTAGGAGTGCAACAATCTATACTTTACCGGGTGACATTTGAAGACAGTTTAAATAAAAAATGATAAAAGAAAAGTATTGTTGTTGTTGTTGTAATGCATTAAATTACTAAAAAAAAAAGGTTTAAACTCGATATTCTGACGTATTCAGTTGTTACTAGCCTAATTACAAATGTAAATAGTTTCAGGTGTCATGGGAAAATACTTATCATAATAAATACTAATGGGGTGCCCTCCTAATCCCGTCGTGCAACCACCGCACTAACCGCGGTGGCGAATTGCAAGGTCAGGTGGACCGGGTCCGGCTTGGTTAAAAACTCATTTTTAGCCTTAAACCTAAACACCTTTTATCTACGATCGTATAAAAAGTTTTTTACATCATTTCGAGTGTAAGAAGTGGCGTTTTATAAGAAACTGTGCAATAAAAATTTTTTGTGCACACTTTTATTGCACGATTTCTAAAAAATTTAAAAACTACGCCAGTTTATTTATAGTATTCTTTCCTTAGCTACTATCATAACAGATTTTCAGTCACGACCATTAAGTAACATAATTAGAATGGAGACTTCAGCTACAACTCGAACAATACTAATCGTCAAAGTGATTCACAAAAAGTTTATACCGTTTTAAATATATTCATGAAAAATCGGCCATATCTTACAATAATTGGACTGATCGAATATAAAACATTATAAGACGCACTTGTAAAAAGCCTCTTTATTGCACTCATAGCTTCGCTTGTATTTTTAATTTTGCCATTCGTGCAATAAAGAATGGCTTTTTGCACTTGTATCTTAAATAACTATTAACAATATAAATAAAAGTAGGTAATAAAATTAAAATATTCAAACAAAAAGATTCTGAATAACTTAAACTATACATATCTTTAAATAACTTTCACTATAACACTTTTTTTTAAATTTTCATTTCATGTCATGATTTTGTTCTCAGTGAACTGACGCGTGAAGACTATATATATATGTTATAATAATATATATATATATATATGTTATATTAGAAATATACTATGATATATAATATCACCGAGACAGGCTTAACCTTCTCAAACATATCATGTTACAAATTGCGCAACAGCTCTTCTCTAATAACCGCTCACGTTGGCTGAGCTTAATGTTTCTTTCTTGGTAATCCCTTATCATGCTGAATTGCCAATTTAATGTTCTTTGTTCTCTTATGTTATAAATACAACCAACAGACATTTGTACCTTCAGTCATATACTCATTTTCGACCTAATACATTCTAAATTTATTATTGTTCATTATTGTACCAAGTAAATAAAGTTTTTAAAAAGTGATTTCTACAATCCATTATCTAACATTGGCGCAGTCGGTAGGATCTGAAAAACACCCTATAACCCAGAGGTGGTGGATTTCAATCCTTCAATCAGAAAAGAATCTACGAGAAACAAGAAAAATACAATTTCAAGCAGACAAGCAACGTCTCAACAAGCTCACAAGAAGCATCATATACACATCGAGAAATAATTAGCAAGTAAGAAACATTCCTGGCCCCTGAAAGTCGGTGTCTTCGGCACTTGGAACACGTCGCCGTGGATAGGAACACCTAGTGATACCCCTGACGGTACATCCCAGTGTAGCAACGCTTACGAAACCGCATTCGACCTTCCATCTGGACCCCAGGCATGAAGATAGTAACGTAAGTAATTTAAGAATCATCTCGATTTATTTTCTATTTCAAACTGCACTAAACATTTATATTTTATCATTCGTACATTGAATTCACATTTGCATTAAACCCACGACAGTTCTGCAATCTAATTTAGTTGAATACATTATCTAAATATCGTATTACTTTAGCCGATATTTTATTTTATTTTAACACATAAATATTTTCATTGCAATCAATATATTAATTTGACATATATCAAGTTTAATCTTTATCTTGTAACGTTTTTATTGCAATTTAATACTACTACTACTAATAAAGGTTAACGTATTGTTTATACCATATGACTATAATATCTGAATAAGTGCAAATACCATCGCAAAAATAATTTGTTACATACTTTATACAGAAAAGAATACAATTTCGTTTCCTTTTATTCATTATTATTGCCAGTGGCGTACTCTTGCACCTTTTACAATTAATTTTTATTATTTTTTTGTGTGTACCAAATTAATTTTTGTTTGTTTATCTGAAATTTATATACAAATCTTAATAATACAAAATGGCGAACCAACCAAATACTACAGCAAATAATACCAATAACGCTGACGAAACCCTTACCATAGAACCCTACAGGTTAAGTGAGATTTTCTCAATAGTTCCAGAGTTCGACGGGAACCCCATTTTCCTACAAACCTTTATTTCCGCGTGTGTTTTCGCGAACGGAATGTCTATAGAGGACCAGCGTATTTTACTTACTCTACACATAAAAAATAAACTTCGGGGAAAAGCTGCCGAATTAATAAATTCGAGGAACCCTGCCACTTGGGCAGAAATTAAAAGCCTACTTGAGGCCCACTTCGGTGATTCACGTGACTTGACAGCCCTTATACAGGACTTACAACGGATTCACCAACTACCTAATGAAACTGCCCTGACATTCGTATCTCGTTTACAAACACATAATGCCAAAATGCACGCTGCTGTGCAAAAACAGACTTTGACGTTGGAAGAAAAGACAGCCCAATCATCCCTAATTGAAACCATGACTCTAACAACACTACTTACCGGACTAGAACCCAAACTTGGACAAATAATCCGTGCCGGAAATCCCAGCGACATGCTAGAAGCAATTAATAGAATCAAACGCGAACTCCAACTGTCCTACTTCGAGTCACAAAAATTCCCAAAACAAACTATCAACAAAAACCCCATCCAGAACCAACAGAGGCGTCCCAACTCCCAACAATTCTGTAATTTTTGCAAACGTAACGGGCACAATTTTAATGAGTGCCGTACAAGACTACAATTCTCACAACAAAATCAGAACTTTAGACAAAACAATTTTGCCAGTCCTCCACAATTTTCTAGACCGAATTTCCAAAATTCTCCCAACCAGCAATATCAAAGAAATTTCACGCTGCAACAAGATTTTCAACAGAATAGGCCTTCTGTAATAAGACCTAATCCGAACTTTCAGAGATCCCCAAATCAACAAAATTCAAATTTCAATCCTAACTTTAACAGCCAAAACCCGCAGAGAACACATCACGTTAATTTTGACAATCATTTCGACTCTCAAAATTATGATACTAATTTTTACCATGAAACTGATAATTTCAGTGACCCACAATTCCATAACTTCGGAAACTATCAAACTAATTCTAGCCTTGATAATGTGGCAAACATGCCACAAGTAAATTATGACGATTACCCCCATTTCCCGCAAAATGACGACGATAACATGCCATACCAAAATGAGAATTATACAGCTAATTCTCAGATGTCGCAGGATTATACTGCTACTCCTCAGGATTTTCCATTAGGCCCGGAGTATTCCATGAATACTCCAACCCAAGAAATAAATTTCGAAGTGGACCAAATGTCCAACCAAATCCAAACATTAAACCTGAACGACAATTACAACCCCCTACTGAATTTCTCAGACCAGAACTTCGCTTAGATTGGCCTACACACACACTATTGACCGTGAATTCTAGTAATCTTTATTTCATAAATGACATTTCGAACAAATTTAAACTCTTAATCGATACTGGCGCAGGTATTTCGATTTTTAAGCATAAGACAGCGGAAAATTTTAAAAATAGATCTCCAGAAAACGCGATTATACAAGGCATAACCGACGAAAAAATTAAAATTAGCGAATCTGTTCTTATACCATTTAACGCACGCGACCCGCACAGAGTCTATATTCACGACTTGGACATAGACTTTGACGGATTATTAGGTGCCGACTTCATGGAACACTACGAATGTAGAATATATTTCAAAACCAGGCAACTAATTACAAATTTTAAAACATTGCCCATCTTCAAAGTAACTGACGATTCCCCAACACCCGAAATCAACAAAATCCGACAAAATTATAATTCTAGCCAAAATACTATCCAAATTGACGGTCGCACGGAAAAGGTTTACAAACTAAAATGCAATCTTAGAAACACTGACGCTGTACTGTCAGCGCAGGAAAACGAAAAAGTTCGTTTGCCTAATGCTCTTGTTAGGGTAAATGAAAATGGAGAATTTTTGACAACCGTAATTAATGCAAACGCCATTCCGAAAATTATAAATTTTTCTAATCTAAAATTAGAACCATTGCAAAAATTTAAATCGATTTTTAATTTAAATGTTCAAAATTCCGACTCACACATACAGACCGACAGATCATCTGAAATTATTAACCAGTTACGTTTAGATCATCTAAACTACGAGGAAAGTGAACTAATTACACAACTTTGCCTAGACTTTTCTGAAATATTTTACCTGGAAGGAGACAACTTGACTTTCACTAACGAGATTAAACATTCAATCGACACTAATAATTCTAAACCTGTATTTACAAAATCGTATCGCTACCCTCAATGCCATAAACAAGAAGTCAAAACACAAGTTTCTAAAATGCTGGACCAAGGCATAATCAGACCTTCAATTTCTCCCTGGTCATCTCCTGTTTGGGTTGTACCCAAAAAACTCGATGCCTCTGGCAAACAAAAATGGCGAGTCGTAGTAGATTACAGGAAATTAAACGAATTGACTATTGACGATAAATACCCTCTCCCAAATATTTCTGACCTTTTAGACCAACTAGGCAAATGCCAATATTTTACCATACTAGACTTAGCTTCCGGATTCCACCAAATAGAAATTGACGCGAAAGACATTCAAAAGACTGCTTTCACAGTCGAAAACGGTCATTTCGAATTCGTTAGAATGCCATTCGGTTTAAAGAATGCTCCATCAACGTTTCAAAGAGTGATGGATAATATCTTGTTAGGAATCCAGAATGAACGCTGCCTTGTTTACATGGACGACATTATCATTTACTCCCCTACTATTCACGATCATATTTCCCGATTGACAGAAGTATTCAAACGCTTAAGGAAAGCTAACCTCAAAATTCAACCCGACAAGTGCGAATTTCTACGCAAAGAAGTCGCTTATCTAGGACATCTTATAACAAAAGACGGTGTTAAGCCAAATCCCAGTAAAGTAGATGCCATTTTAAACTTTCCTCATCCGAAAAATCAAAAGGACATTAAATCTTTCTTAGGTTTAGCGGGCTATTATAGACGCTTTATTCCAAATTTCTCTAAGATTTCAAAGCCCCTGACCAAGCTACTACAAAAAGACACTCCCTTTAACTTTGACAATGATTGTATGAATTCGTTCGACAACTTAAAGCAAACATTGACGACGACTCCGATATTAATATATCCTAATTTTGATGAGCCTTTCATCCTAACTACCGACGCGAGCGCATTCGCCATCGGATCGGTACTCTCTCAGGGAAATATAGGCAAAGATCTACCAATTGCATACGCTTCCCGAACTTTATGCGGTGCGGAAACAAAGTATTCCACCATTGAAAGGGAATTATTGGCCATAGTATGGTCAGTAAAACACTTTAGACCATATTTATTCGGTAGAAAATTCAAACTAGTCACCGACCATCGACCACTTACCTGGTTATTCTCAATAAAAGACCCAGGAAGTAGACTTGCCCGCTGGCGACTCAAACTAGAGGAATACGACTACGAAATCGTTTACAAGCCCGGAAAAATCAATAAAAATGCCGATGCCCTCTCTAGAATCAAAATAAACCATTTTTCCAAATGTTCTAAATTCCATTCCAAAATCTTAGCCGCGAACGAGGACACAGACGATGACGGAAATCCAGACAATGACGATGAAATCACAAACGAACAAATAATTCAAGAATTTAATACTTTTTCCCGACTATACAAGACCAAATCTTTAATTGACTACTCTAAAATTCAAACTTCGAATAAACAACTCCTGGACCGAGAAAACAAACACATCATAACTTTCTTTCAACAAAATAACCTAAGAGATTTTCATCACCAAATTATTGACGACATTTTCGAGGAAAACCCTGAATTTTACGACGACAAAATAAATATTCTCTCTAGTAGATCGGTTAGACATAGGAAATACTATATCATTCCTCTACCCTTTGACCCTGAATCTGTAGTAGAACATTTGTTCTTAGCAATATACAAAAATCAAAATGAATTAGATCTTTCTAATACTTATCATGTCGAAAATAACTTAGACCTCCCCATACTCGAAATTCTGTCATTTATCTTCGCAGAAAAGGACCTAAAGCTCATTATCTGTCAAAACTTAGTACAAATACCTGACGAAGACCAAAGACCGATAATTCTTGACCAAAACCATACCGGCAAAAACAACCTACATCGCGGAATAAACGAGACTATGCGTAGGATCAAAAATAAATACAATTGGCAAGGACTAACCAAAGATGTTGAAAATTTCATAAAAAATTGCGAAATTTGTCAACGGACTAAAGTTTGCCGAAAAAATCTTAACAACCCTCTAGTAATCACTGAAACTCCGAGGACGCCTTTCGAAAGAATTAACATCGACCTATTCGAATTTCCTACACGAAATTACGCTCTAACTATCCGCGACGAACTTACAAAATTCACACAAGCCTATGCAGTACCGGATAAAAGCGCAAAATCTGTGGTAAATACCCTATTGTTATATTTTCAACATTACGGTACCCCACTGAGGATTCACTGTGATTACGGCGGTGAATTCGACAACAACTTACTAAAAGACCTCTGTACCCTCTACGATATAAAATTGACATATTCTAGCGTAGGACATCCCCAATCTAACGGTTCTATAGAACGCTTTCATGCTACCTTAGCCGAAATGATCAGAATTCACAAAACCGAAAACCCAAATGAACATCCTTTTACCATATTGCCGTATGCAGTAATATGCTACAATAATTCGGTTAATAAAACGCATGGTTTTACGCCATACGAACTGATCTTTGGACACACAGCTAATAGACCACCAGAGACCCTGTACAACCAAAAAGACCTAATAACTAAATATGGATATAAATAATAGGATATCCCACTATTACCAAATTGCACGCAGTCGGACTGAAGCGCAAAAACAAAAAGCTAAAGTCAGATTCGACAGAAATATCCCAGAAAATCGCCCCACGTATAACGTTGGAGACGAAGTATATGTAAAGGAATCCCAAATCAAAAGCAAGTCACAAAATAAATTCAACGGCCCTTTCGAGATCAAAGAAATTTTCCAAAATTCCGCCACTTTGTTAAATCCCGAGACAAATCAAACAAGTAAAGTAAATTTTGATAGAATGAAACCATATATTGAAGATTAAAATTTATTTTCAGGTTTCTACTGCTGTTCGGATCAGCATTTTCTCAATACGAAATAACATCAATAAACAATACTATCGGTGTTTACTATCACAAAGACACGGACATTGTCATCTCACACAAGAAATGGACGTTACTCATACATAAAAATATATCGACCTTTAAGACAGCTCTTGACAGAAACGACAAAATTTTACAGACAATCCTTACCACCCTTGACCCAGCATACAAAAACATGAACGAATTCGCGAGTGAGGTTAAAACGCATTTAAGCCTCCTAGAACAAATCTCAAAATCCATACAAACTAAATTTGACGAAATACATCTCGACACGAAACGCTACAAACGCGGAATCATAAACGGAATTGGTTCAATATTCAAAGCAATTACCGGAAATTTAGACGCAGAAGACGGTAAATACTACTCTGACTGTATCAATAAATTAAACCAAGACGAACATCAGATAGAAAATTTGATGAAAAATCAAATATCAGTTACAAATTCAGTTATTAAAAATTTTAACACGACAATTCAAAAACTACTAATAGACGAGGAGACATTCAACAAAGACATAAAAGAAATCGAATACGCAATCTTAGACATTACGTATAACGTACGAGCAGTTGAAACAAAATTAAAATTCTTGGAAATTTGTGAACAACTCATGGCGAGCTACCTATTTATAGAGGACAACCTCAACGATATTTTAAATTCGATCACTTTCGCGAGACTCAAAGTAATTCATACGTCTATCATTAACCCCCAAGATTTGGTAAACTCATTGCAGGAAATTTCACAAAACCTACAAAAGAACAATTTGCCACTCTCAATTAAACTTTCAAAAATTGCACAGTATTTAGATATTATTGAATTAAAAGCTTTCCAAATGAACTCAGAATTAGTATTTGTATTAGATATACCCCTAGTAGACCCTCAAACGTACTCTGTTTTCCAATTATACCCCATTCCTATCTTAGATAGTAGAACTGGTCTGTATCATATTTTGTCAACTTCTCAAAAATATATCGCGAGAGATGATGATTCTTTGATGTACATACCCATTGCTGACCTCAGAGAATGCAAGCCACTCCATACCAATACTAAATTATGTCCAAATTTGTTTGCATATCCAATTGACAACAACGCCATATGCGAAGCCCGCCTTTTCAAGGATCTACAAACTCTACCAGAAAACTGTCAAACGTCAACTATCATCGGCCAAGGATACAACATCCAAAAACTAGACGAGAACGTGTGGATGATCGTCAATACAGAGCCACTAAAGATGACTATCAATTGCCCGAAAGAGACCCCAAAAACCGACACCATCCTCAAAAACTGTATAATTAAATTACAACCAAATTGCTACGCCTTCATAGGTATCACGAAGATCCAAGCCAGCTCAGGCGAAACGACAGACGTGAAGAACGACGCTCACCCTATACAAATCCCATTCGAGTGTTGCAACCAGGTTCCGGACAAAGTTCGAGTGCCCAACCTGAAACCATTAAAACTAAGTGATCTGAACACCGAAGACCTCGATGTCGCCAGACACCAATTAGACCAATATTCAAAAGACTTAGACGACCTAATCAAGGAACCTTTCATCACGAGACACATTTCTTGGTTTACCTATCTTACCATAGTGCTAATTTTCGGACTCTTATTCTTGTATCTATTCTGTAAGTGTAAAGCAACAAGACGAAGACTAGCCATCAACGTTTCCACGACTCCTCCATCTCCACCAAGGCCTAGTGAACCCCTCAGGACAATCACTAGCCTGTTTCATCAACGAAGACGACCTACCTTAAGAAGAGAAGACAACGAAGCCGAAGACATAGAACTTAACTAAAGACATTTTGTGCCTTTTTACTGACTTTTAGTGCTAGACTCTTCAGTGAATTTCATTTCATTTATTTAATCATTATATTTCATTATTTTTCTATCTTTTGTTAATTTCAATTTTATTAACATTTTTACGTTATTTTCATTTAAACTTATCATACTCATATTTTATGCTTTTATATTAAAGCTATATTTTAACCTTGGGAATATTTTACCCCATTTTAAGACAAACTTATTATGTTTGTATTTTACGCTTTCTTGCTAAAGCTATATTTTAACTCTAACATTTTTATGTTATTTTATTTTATGAATCAAGCTTATTGTGCTTGCATTTCATATTTTAGACACTAAGGTTATACTCTGTATTTTAAACTTTACGACAACATTTTTGTACTCTTTATATTTTTCCAAATTGTACCATTACCTTTTATATACATTTTATACTCATTTCAAAAGTTGCTGCATAAAACACCAACTTTTTTTATAAGGGGGAAGCTGTTATATTAGAAATATACTATGATATATAATATCACCGAGACAGGCTTAACCTTCTCAAACATATCATGTTACAAATTGCGCAACAGCTCTTCTCTAATAACCGCTCACGTTGGCTGAGCTTAATGTTTCTTTCTTGGTAATCCCTTATCATGCTGAATTGCCAATTTAATGTTCTTTGTTCTCTTATGTTATAAATACAACCAACAGACATTTGTACCTTCAGTCATATACTCATTTTCGACCTAATACATTCTAAATTTATTATTGTTCATTATTGTACCAAGTAAATAAAGTTTTTAAAAAGTGATTTCTACAATCCATTATCTAACATATATATATATATATATATATATGGTATAGTGGTGAGATGTAAGTTAATCCTCTCATGTGGTCTAATGCTACTATACCACTTTGCAAGTACCGAGAGCGGTGACCTTCAGCCCTTGGTGGACTTAACCTATATACTGTTATTATACATGATTTGCAGGAAACAACTACTCAGCAGGCAAATACCCCGACCTGCATTGAATTATACCTTACAAATCATGGAAGATTGGTAGCCAATGTCATTTGTCAATTCCCTGGCCAGACATAGACCGGTTTCGAACTTATTAGTTCTCATCAGTATGCCATAGGTCATGGAACAGACAAATGACAGTGGCCAACCTGCTAGTCTTATACAGACTAATGTAAATGGTATAGTGGTGAGAGGTGGAACGTCAGTTCAGTTCGAGCAACGAGGAGCAGCAGTAGGCAGCTTTTAGCGAGAACCTGAAGATGGCAGATGAGATTCTGCCGAAACGTCGTTTAAACAACCATGACTCCTGGAGGAGTCGACCATCGATGCGGGAGAGCACCCGGAAATACAACAACACTTCATTTAACACCCGCGAAAACCTAAAAAACAACATATATATTATTATATTATATATATTGAGCGGTTATTAGAGAAGAGCTGTTGCGCAATTTGTAACATGATATGTTTGAGAAGGTTAAGCCTGTCTCGGTGATATTATATATCATAGTATATTTCTAATATAACAGCTTCCCCCTTATAAAAAAAGTTGGTGTTTTATGCAGCAACTTTTGAATTGAGTATAAAATGTATATAAAAGGTAATGGTACAATTTGGAAAAATATAAAGAGTACAAAAATGTTGTCGTAAAGTTTAAAATACAGAGTATAACCTTAGTGTCTAAAATATGAAATGCAAGCACAATAAGCTTGATTCATAAAATAAAATAACATAAAAATGTTAGAGTTAAAATATAGCTTTAGCAAGAAAGCGTAAAATACAAACATAATAAGTTTGTCTTAAAATGGGGTAAAATATTCCCAAGGTTAAAATATAGCTTTAATATAAAAGCATAAAATATGAGTATGATAAGTTTAAATGAAAATAACGTAAAAATGTTAATAAAATTGAAATTAACAAAAGATAGAAAAATAATGAAATATAATGATTAAATAAATGAAATGAAATTCACTGAAGAGTCTAGCACTAAAAGTCAGTAAAAAGGCACAAAATGTCTTTAGTTAAGTTCTATGTCTTCGGCTTCGTTGTCTTCTCTTCTTAAGGTAGGTCGTCTTCGTTGATGAAACAGGCTAGTGATTGTCCTGAGGGGTTCACTAGGCCTTGGTGGAGATGGAGGAGTCGTGGAAACGTTGATGGCTAGTCTTCGTCTTCTTGCTTTACACTTACAGAATAGATACAAGAATAAGAGTCCGAAAATTTATTTATTTATTTATTTATTTATTTATTTATTAGATACAACCACCCAACAGGTAACCAGTTACAGGGTGGGAACAATTACAATAATAATGTATATAAGGTACAAATATTACAGATCAGTAGAATATAATAAATACAATAAACAGAATGTAGAGTTATAGAAAACAGAATAGGTGAAAAAGACAGAGAAAAGATACAATTATCATACAAATAGTATTAAGCTTTTTATACACTAATATTCATGTTACACAGATAATAGATTTTTTATCGAGGCAAGGCTACAATTAAATATATCAAGCTCATTTTGCAGCGAATTATAATTTTTACACATAAAATATATGGGTGAAGTTTTTAATAGATTAGTCCGAGGGGTAACGAGATAAAAAGTTTCACGATTTCTACTTTCTATACGAGGTACCCGAAAACATAGTTGTTCCAAAATAGATGAGCAATCAAAGATATTATGAATAATTTTATATAAGAATACCACGGAGTGTGCCATTCTTCTGTTTTGTAGACTCGATATGTGAAACCTTTCTAACATAATGCTTTGTGGATAACCGATTGTAGGATAGTTGCCATCTTCAACAAAACATAAATACTTAACCAGACGACGCTGGATGTTCTCTATATTGTTTATGTATGTAGCATATCCCGGAGACCATACCAGTGAACAATATTCCAGTTTCGACCGCACAAAGGAAAAATATAACAGTTTCGTAATGTCCGTATTATTAAAACCCTTACAATTCCTAATTACGAACCCTAAGTTTTTTAACGCTGACGATACAGTTAAGTTCATATGCTCATTGAAACTTAGATTTCTGTCAAAAGTAACACCAAGATCTTTAATGATATCAGGTCTTTGTAACTCTTGGTTATTTAAATGGTAATTGTAGGTGACATGAGTGCGGGCTCTACAAAATGTAAACGCGTTGCATTTAGATACATTAAGAGGCAATTGATTTAATATACACCAATGATTTATCTTATCCAAGTTATTCTGCAGCTTATCACAATCTGCCTCAGTTTCAATTACATGATAGATTTTCAAGTCATCTGCGTATAATAGACTTGAAACATCCAGGTCTATAACAATATCGTTAATAAAAATATTAAACAGTAGTGGTCCCGTACCGATCCCTGAGGAACACCTGAGCTAGCTATAATATCAAAAGACCTGAAACCACGGTATTCTACATACTGTCGCCTGTTTGTTAAATATGAAGTGATTAAATCTAATAATGCTAACGATAATCCGAAATTATTTAGTTTCTGTATCAGAATACCGTGGTCTAAGCGATCAAAAGCTTTGGAAAAATCAGTATAGATAATGTCAACCTGTTTGTTGTCATCCAGTTTTTCGGAAAGATATTGTGTAACACAGGTTAGATTAGTTTCAGTGGATCTACCTGGTACAAATCCATGTTGATTTGTTACGATCTGATTTTGTACGTGCCTGGATAATGACGCATTCAAAGTAAACTCAAAGGCTTTTGCAAAATTGCAAATTATTGTTATTGGCCTATAATTCTCAGCATTATATTTGTTATCTTTCTTATAAACAGGACATAAACGAGAGTATTTCCATACATCAGGGAATACCTGTAACTTCAGGGACAGATTAAAAATTATTTTAAGGGGCAGGGCGAAGACATGTGCACAGTCCTTAACTATAAATGCAGGTATATTGTCTGGACCTTTAGTAAATTTGGGTTTTATCTTCTTAAGCGATTTTAGCACGTCCGATTCCGAAAACGTCGTTATGCATAAATTATTACTGTTTACATCACCACAGGGGGGATATTTATTGCTGTTATTATTAGGATTAAGATAAGCCGATTGAAAAACGGTTCCAAAAGCATCAACAATATTTTGAGGATTTGTGTGTCGAATGTTATTATATGTAATATTATCAGGAATGGCGCTACTATTCCTTTTACTGTTTACATATGACCAAAATTTTTTTGGATCATTTTTTATATTATTTTGAATATTCAATAAATAATTTTCATATGATTGTTTTACGTCCTGCTTTATTTTCTCTCTCATGTTCCTGAATTTATTATAATCATCTTCACTTTTTGTTTGTTTATACTTTCTCCTCTGAATATTTTTTTGCTTTATATCTCTTACAATATCATTTGTGTACCAAGTTGGATATTTGGGTTGTTTGGGAATAGATTTAGGCACAAATTGATCAAAAATTTCAGTTAGTTTAGAGTAAAAAGCAGTGCAAGCCATGTTAACGTCATTTAGTTCAGTTAGAAATGACCAGTTTATCTGAAATAGATTTTCATATAATAGAGGGTAATTGGCTTTTTTAAAGTTATATATTTCCATTAAATTACATGGGAACTTTTCAGGATGAGAATTAGTAATTTTTAGTGATATTTCTAAGGGGGGATGATGTAAATCCTCTATTAATAGACACTCTAATGATCTGTTTACGTCACAATTTGCATTTGACAGTACCAAATCAAGAGTAGTCTCATTAGTATTTAGTACATTATTAAATTGTTTGAGGTCAAGGTACTCAGAAAAGTGTTGTACAGCAGCTACACGACTGCTTGGTGCAATATTTTGATTGTTATACTCTGGGACATTAAAATCTCCTATAAAATAAATATTTTCATCGTTTAAATAGTCTAGAGACTCAATACATTCAAAAAGACCTTGGTAGGATGCATACGGTAAATTTGGGGGGATATAAAGGATGAAAATGAAAATATTTTGAAAATGAAAGGTCACTTTAACACCAACGATATCTATTTGAGGAAATATCTCACGTATAAGACTGACATTAAGTTCCTCATAAATATACTTAATATTTAGCGCAATTAGTACACCGCCGCCTTTATTTTTATTAGTTTCCGTAAAGTTCCGGTCACACCGTATGATATTATAATTAGAGGACAATATTTCTGTATTCAGTACTTGCGAGTTTAGCCAAGTTTCTGTGAAAGCATATATATCATAATGGCATGCCATAGAGGCAAGAAATAAGTCTTTTAATTTTGTGTTCAACCCGCGTACATTTTGATAATATATGTTTATGATATGAGTTGGTGAAGAGGCAGTGGTTTCGATTGGGGTTATTGTTATACTCGGATCATTGTTATTTGAAATATTCTTGTTTGTTTTCACGCCTAGTTATGCAGAAAATGACATTTTTGCCTTAAACTCATTAATTTTTTGTTTATATACGAAACAGTTGTTGTCCCATGCAGCATGTTCGACATTAAGCTCAAGTTTATTAGTAATAGAGTAATCTAAACAGTTGGGGCACTTTAATGATTTATTATTACAATCTTTTACATTGTGCTCACCAGCACATATTGGGCACCGTATTTTAGATTTACATTGCTCTGATATATGATTAAAACCGCTACATTTGAAGCACCTTCGTATATCAATAGAATCGTAAACATTACATAGATCGAATCCAATAAATAACTTACCTTCTCCCTCAGACAAGATTTTGTTATAGAAATTTACGTCGACTTGCATAATGGCTTGATATATTTTATCATTTTTTTTCGTTGACCACAATTTCAAGATTTTACATTCAAACTTTTCACCTATTAGATGTTTGTTCTGAAACTTGATATATTCAATTAAGTCACTTTCTTCCAGCTTCTCTGACATTCCTACTATTCTCACACGTGGATTTAAGGTTTTAACGTCCTTGATGTCATAATTTTGATTCAGTTTGTTCACAGCGATTTTCCTAAGTTTCGTAACTTCTTCTGCACTAGAACATCCTACTAGGATACCACCATCTTTGATATTTTTTACGCTTGAGATATTAATGTTATTTTTCACAGGGTTTACATTGCTGAGAATATCCGTCTTGGTTTCTGAGTTTTTTTGCGTCTGGTTTTTAGGTTTTATTATGATAGCCGCTTCAGTCTTTACAGCAGAGGAATAGCTTTTTTTTAATTTCGACTTTTTTTTCGGCATTTATATCACATATAACTTTGGCAGTAGAGTGAGTTATGTCATTTTTAATGCAGTTAAATTTATCTGTCATTTCTTGCACAAGTATTTTGAATTTTTCTTCCAGCAAAGTTTCCAGGTGTTCGAGATCACAAGTCGGCAATTTTTTTAAACAGTCCTCACATCTCCAGGATAGCGAAGAATATTTGGTCACTGCTGCTAATATTTCGTTTGGTATATCGACACATTGGATATGGTAACACGTTTTACAGAAACCATTGCAAGTAACGGCTGGCTTCTTCGTCGTGATCCCACCATTGCACTTTGCACACTTTTCACTCATTTCACTAATTAATTAATTATTATTGTCAAATGCATTTAGATATGACGCACTTATAAATTTCACGTGGCAATTTGGGAATTCCTTGGGATTTAGCACTATGGTAAGATAGGTAAACCAAGAAATGTGTCTCGTGATGAAAGGTTCCTTGATTAGGTCGTCTAAGTCTTTTGAATATTGGTCTAATTGGTGTCTGGCGACATCGAGGTCTTCGGTGTTCAGATCACTTAGTTTTAATGGTTTCAGGTTGGGCACTCGAACTTTGTCCGGAACCTGGTTGCAACACTCGAATGGGATTTGTATAGGGTGAGCGTCGTTCTTCACGTCTGTCGTTTCGCCTGAGCTGGCTTGGATCTTCGTGATACCTATGAAGGCGTAGCAATTTGGTTGTAATTTAATTATACAGTTTTTGAGGATGGTGTCGGTTTTTGGGGTCTCTTTCGGGCAATTGATAGTCATCTTTAGTGGCTCTGTATTGACGATCATCCACACGTTCTCGTCTAGTTTTTGGATGTTGTATCCTTGGCCGATGATAGTTGACGTTTGACCTAAAAAACAACATATATATATATATATATATATTATTAGCCGTTACTCGAGTCCGAGTATAAAAATGTTACAGTCGATAGATTGTGTACAAAAAAAAACAAGTAAAAGGTGTAGTCTATTGTAATTCCCATTCATCTAAGGTGCACACGACTATGGCTTTAGAGGCCAATTCGGGAGAGCACATGTCGACCGCAGTCAGGACAAACATAGACCTGGTTAGGTCTTGGATTCGGCCTTCTTGCAGCAATATTTCCTTGATAGCTGGCCACAACCCCTCGCCATTCAGTTCTGTCCGCTGCAAGTTGTTCCCATTGCTCGTCTGCAATACCGCAGGATTTTAGATTTTCATGGAGAGCGTCTTTGAACCTCTTTCGTTGACCGCCACGCCTTCTTCTATCGCTTAGCAATTCACCATAAAGTGTACATTTAGGAAGGCGGTTATCATGCATACGATGAACGTGACCTGCCCATCTTAGGCGTGCTCTTGAAATAAGCACCTCAACTGGAAGGCTGTGTGCTCTCCTGAGTACTTCCACGTTTGATATGTGATGGAACTAACGGATTTTCATCATACTTCTGAGGTGTCTTTGCTGAAAACGTTATAATTCTTTCACATGACGACGGCAAGTGACCCAGCTTTCACATCCATATAGCAGTGTTGGAATGACAACTGCTCTGTAGACAGCCATTTTCGTTGATAAAGCAAGGTCGTGGTTGTCAAATACTCTCTCTCTCTAAGTCCCCAGAGTGCTCTAGATGCAGCGTTAATTCTATTGCGAATCTCGCTGTCCATGTTTGCTTTGTCATTAACAACGTTGCCTAAGTAATTGAACTGATCCGCCACTTCAAGAGAATTTCCGTTAAGTGTAATGTCTATTTGGTTCACTTGATGAGGAGTTTACATAATCTTAGACTTTCCAATGTTGATTTTAAGTCCCAAGGAATCATAGCTCTGGGCATACACATCTAAAGGTTCTTGAAGCTCTTCCGGCGTAGAGGCTAAAAGTGCACAGTCATCCGCATACTGGAGATCACAAATGAATCGTGTGCGTGTCTTCGTGAAAGCTCTAAAGCGCCCTATGTTAAAGAGACCGCCATCAAAACGGTATCTGAGACCTATTCCTCTGACTGTCAGTTTGTTGTCAACAATAATTGTTAGAGCAGTAGTAAACAAATTAAAGAGTAGGGGTGCCAAGACACATCCCTGCCTAACTCCAGTGAGAGTTTGGAAAGGTTCGGTTGCCTCATTATTATACATAACCTGGGCGTTGTTGTTTGTATGTAGACTGCGACATATTTCCACAAATTTTCTAGGGATACCTAAGCGGAACATAATTTTCCAGAGCACTTCCCTCTCCACCGGGTCAAACGCCTTGGTTAAATCAATGAAGGCCATGTGAATTTCTCCTTGATGTTCGAGTGCTTTTTCTTGAAGCTGTTTAAGTGTGAAGATTAAATCCGATGTGCCTCGGTTTGGTCTAAAGCCACTCTGTGTTTCAGGAAGTAACTTTTCCATAACAGGTGTTAGCCTATTTGCCATCGCTTTAGTGAGTATCTTCCCTCCAACAGCCAGGAGAGCTATACCCCTGTAATTTCCACAGTCCGCAGCGCTCCCTTTGTTTTTGAAGAGGTTGATTAAAAGTGTATCACGAAACTCCTGCGGAGCTTGACCACTTTCCCACACGACATCAAACAGTTTTTTGAGGTAGGGTATGAGCTCTGATGACACAGCTTTAAAGATCTCAGCTGGGAGTGAGTCGGCGCCGGGAGATTTGTTATTTTTTAGCTGCCCAATGGCGGTTAAGATCTCTTCTGTTGTTAGTGGTTTATCTAAGTCTTCGAAGGTGTCATATTGAGGGATGAGATTTATAATATCGTGATCGGCTTGACTTTGCTGGTTAAGAATGTTAGAGTAGTGTTCCTTCCATCGGGCTCTTATTTCCTGGTCTTCTTTGAGGAGATTTCCATTTAAATTTTTAATAGGGCACATATTTTTCTGACTGGGGCCGTACACTGCTTTTACTCCTTGAAAGAAATTCCTGTAGTCGTGTGAATCGGCGTACCTTTGAATTTCTCTGGCCTTGCTTGCCCACCACTCGTTCTTTATTCTTCTGATTTCGCGTTGCGTTTCATACTTGGATTGGGTAAAAGCTTCTGCTTTTGATGAGTCGTTGGGGTGGTTGATAGCGTTTTGGAAGGCAATATGTTTGCGGTCAAGAAGTTCTTGTATAAAAGCTTCATTATCATTGAACCAGTCCTCCTGTTTTTTACTTGCTGCAGTGCCAAGAATTTCCTCACTCGCACTTTTTAAACTGTCTTTAATTTGTGTCCAGGTAGCAGCGACATCTACAGAATTGGTTTCTTCTAGTGCACTCAAATTCTCTTGAACTTTTTGCTTTAGCTGTTCGACGGTTTGTTGGTCACGCAATTTACTAATACAGAGACGGAGTCTACGTTTTACTTCAGTTCTTCGGTGTTTGGGTCTCATAACAATTTTCATTTTAGAGACAGCAGGACGATGATCGGTCCAACATTCGCTATCAATGCGCGCCTTTGTAATTTGGACGTCCTTGAGATGCTTCCTACGTACGATAACATAGTCCAGTAGATGCCAGTGACCTGATCTGGGGTGACGCCAGGTGCCTTTAAATTTATCCTTTTGTCGGAAAATGGTGTTTGTTATAACTAGATCATGTTCGGCGCATTTAGTTAGGATATATATATATGTATATATATATATATATATATATATATATATATATAGCAGCTAACTTTAACATCCTTTGTGATTATTGATCTCTAACCGTTTATTAAAAACGTGAAATATTAATACCAGATATAACTTATTAAAATTGTACCTAAATAATCAAAATTAATTCTTTGGGGTATTGTCATGCTCTGCCTTAGTAGGTGAGCTGTAAGTTACTAAACAATTGTCACAATATTTAATAACTTTTCAATATCCTTATTTATTTGACGATTTGCCAGATTTTTGTTCTGGCTATACCTACGCGAGTTGAATCAAGCTAGTATTGTTGCTTGCAGAGGCTAAACGACTACCAATTTTTGTCCCGATATGACTCTTTTTGTAACCTCCTTTTCCTTATTGTTTATTTTTGGGAAACAAATGAGGCAACATATGCGAACGACTAGCCTCTTCATCTTTGAGTGTATGACATAAAACACCAATTTTTGTTTTGTTCGAGAAAAGGAGACAATGAAAAAATTTATATTGTGTGGGCACCATCTATAGTTCATAATTAGTTGAGTTGTCTCTTTTCCCCGTAAAACCATTCTCCTATAGACGAGACTGAAATTAGGTAAGGGAAATAAAAAAATGTGCAAAATGAATGATAAAATATAATACATAAACAAATACATTTTAATTTAATTTTTTAATTTTATGTTAATAAAATTGTATTAGCGAAAAAAAATAATAATACAAAAAATAATAGTAAAAATTATATCAATCTCCTAGATTTCCGGCCTAAGTATAGTTGATTGTGGAAAGCTCTGGTACTGCAGTTCAGGCCCCAATTATCTCGTAGATCATCCAATCTAGATAACTTTGGCAATTAATTCTTGCAAGATGGCGTTTTTCAAAGGAAGTTTAGGTGTATAGATTGTAGAATAGTTTATAATTATTTGATTAAGCACCTTAATAAAAGTAGAGAAATATACAACCATGCGGCTTGGAAAAAGTAATAATCTCAAACGTAAATGCTAAAAGACTGCTAAATAAATCTACTTAATACGTGAAAGTAATTAATACGTATTACTGCTTAACACATAAAAGTATAAGTAAATTTAGAAGAAATATAGCAGTAAATATAGAATTAAATTTAGATTTAAGGTAGAAGCTGATTTGCAAACTATAAATGATCAAAAATGAGATAGAAAAGAATATTTTATTACCACATAGTAACATCTAGAATTTTAATTACTAATTGAATAAAAAAAATGAATTTAATTTATTTGAAAAAAATGAAATTGCATTAATCACAAAATTGAAAATTATTGAAATTTAAATTACTAAAAAATAAAATTTACCTGCTGTGTTAAACGTAAGTGGTATAAATGTAATATAAATTGCTGAGGACCGCACAGTTAAAGTTTGTAGACTCATGGCCATATGCACTGACATTGTGTTAAGTAGAGAATAACAAAGTAGAACTTAACTTTTAAGGAATACTTAACTTTGGATATATTGTACCATCATCGTCAATCATTACTTATGTAGCTAAGTGTGAGAGGCCCTGCCATGAGGCTACAAATTTAGTAACATGACTAGGGAAGTTTATTATTGAACTGGCAAAAATAACAAGTGGCACACTCTGAAGTGTCACGATGCTGTGTATTTGAAAGTTGAACATTTCAACTTATAATCTATACGTAATCCGAAAAATAACAGTTGGAAGAAATTTCAGAGAGTAATTTTAAGGTCAGTTTTTCAGTACTATCTATCAATAAAATTACAGTTCTTGCTTCACAACATATGCATTATTAGATGTTGAACAAAAGGAAAAAAGAAGGGAGCGGTCACTGAATTTTAGTAATCGAGAAAAGGGAGTTTTGTTTATGTGTATGTATATTTCTACCTATTTTTTGGGAAATTCTGATTCATATTCAAGTTGCTCCAAAAAATGTAAAACTGTTTCTTTATACACCTTAAATCGTTTAAAAAATTTTAACTGGTCTAGTTCCTTAAAATAGTTGAGACGTATATATATTTTTTTGGGAAAACCATATTCAATTAACTCCAGGATGCCTAAATCGTCATTAAATATATGTGCATTCACACGATTGATTTTAAAATGTTTTGTAATATTTCACAAAATAGGGGCGAGCGTAGGTGCGTCTTTACTATGTAAATACTTCGGTATGCGATGTAAAGCAACGACAGGCGCAGTTAGTACTTGGATGGGTGACCATTCCAACGGAAACCGCGTCCTCGCCTCACATATCTTCCAGCGGCTTGTATATCAGTGTATGCGTGGAAGCTATACAACCTTAGGCGAGGGTTGTATAGGAGATATACCATCCTTCGGAGGGGATGTAAAGCCGTCGGTCCCTTGTCTATTAAATGTTAGGCAAGTAAAAGATCCCTACTCTTCTTAAGGGAAGAGGTTCGGCAAAATTCCGGGTTGGGGGTAGCTCGTCTACAGGCGTCGGTGTTAGGCCTCAGTAGCGGAAATAGGCTGACGTTAAATAAATATATAAAAAAAAAATTCACAAAATACACAAAATTAAAATTTATGTTATAGAAACAGCTGTTCATCACGTTTCTACGCATGCCCCGTAAGATACTTAAAGTTTAGGGCACCTTAAGCCGCCGATATCAACAGCTTAGTTAAGCTTACCTTAAATAAGAAATAAGTGTTACTTAAATGATGCTGCAAGGGAAAATCCCATTTTAAAGGTTCCATAAAATTAAGCCTCCCTTAAAATCGTCGGTGCAAATGGCAATCAATCAGATCAATTTCGGCAGGAAAATGATCACTTCGTGATTTTAAATAATCAGGTAAACTATTTTATGTTACAATATGAAATACGGTCCTAACATACAAACCTGAAAATCCTACTATTATTAATTAAATTGAAAGCTGTAAAATGGTACAAGTGTTGCCATCTGTTGATGGGCGACTTAAGCGCACAACCTCGTTTCTTAATTAGGTTTCCTTACTCACAATTAAAATAGTGACCAATTGATAAAATGAATCTTTAATCAATAATAGTTTGACATTAATTGCATACCATAGATTCTAGATAGTTACTTTGCAATTTGTATACATAAACAAATATACGAACTGTCGTTATAAATTGTTTACAAATTGTATTGTAATGATCCAGTAAATATATTACATCACATAGGATACACTATATAACAGGTTAATGAGAAAGTTAACAATAATAGCTATATGTACGTAGTAAACAAAGTATAGAAATGAAATATAAATGAATGTAAATGTTTTGTAGGCTTGTAGACAATTAGCTCTGAAGTGCTGTAACAGAGTCACATAATTTACTCTTAAAAACATGACTAAGTTCCTGGGATATAAAAATAGGTATATAAAACAATGTGAAATCATTTGGCAGTTATACAAACAAAATTTCTGATAGTTAAAACTGTCTCACTTACAAAAACTGAATCCAAATGCTATACAGATCGTGCTAAGTATAAGTAAAATACCAGTTGTTATATAAAATTGTTAAATGGACAAACACATTTTCTACAGGTAATTAATCCTTATAAACAATAAAAGATTTTAACTCCATATGCACCCTGCTAGACCAACCCTAGTTATATATGTGTTGTAACTGTTGAGAAAATCTCGTCTGTTCCTGTGCCAATTCTAATTAAATTTCAAACAACAGGTGTAGGTACAGGTTTTTAAAGTAAATTTGTATGCAAAGATAGTAATAAAATTAACGTACTCCAGAAAGCAAACTCGCGCCTTCTGTTTCAACTTGTGAATAATTTTTCTGACTTTTCTTTGATGTGTAAAATACAAATACAATAAGTCGTTAATCGTTTTCTCCATATATTATGATTGAGAAATAACGGCCGCTATTCCATGAAATGTAGTATCCACTGTATGAGTAAGTTTAATTTTATTGTCACATGTATGTAATCCACTCCTGTCTGTTTTATAACCTAAATAGGTAACAGAATTTCTGAAAAATTCACATTTACTAATTGCAATAGCAAACCCGTTATCGCCTATCCTCTTTGTTACCCAAAACACTCTACTTACATATTTGCTTCTATCTTTTCCTGTTATTAAAATATCATATAGAAAATATACCTCCTCTAAATCTATTGAAACTTGCCCCATTATTTTCTGAAACAATGCCGCAGCACAGACAATATCAAAAGGTAATCTGTTATAAATGAACAAGCGTCCATACACACTACACATAATCGATGCTTTTGTTTCAATATCTAATTCTATCTGTTGATATCTAAGTGATAAATCAATTCTTGTGATTTCTGCACCTCCTGACTGTTACTTTATAGTCATCACAAATTCTTATAGTGCGATCCAATTGCATTACTGCAAGTAACTGGGCTAAGAATATTTTGAGATGTCAATACTACTTCCACTCTTTTCTTCAACGCAAATGATCATGGCTTTAAAAGACAGAGATAAATGTGAGATGTGCCATTATCAATATTAGAAAAAACTTTAGAGAACCTCGAAGCTAATTCATCTTTAAATTATATTCCCTTTGTAACGTTTTCATTACAATGTTAATAAACAGAGGTCAAATAATTAAAAGAATTCGCGACATAGTAATAGTGGTCGTCCAACATCCAATAACACATTGAAATTATTTGACTTCCTACATAACGTATACATTGTTTCTCATAGGGAACATTTTTAAATTAAAATGTTTCTTTTTAAAATCTCTAGAAATTACTGATAGTGATGCTTCTGTGTCCAGTTCAAAGGAGAAAATGAACATATCTGTTGTTATTTGCTGTTAGTATTTGAAGTTAAAGGAAAATATCTTCTGTCATAATTTACTTTGTCGTCTGCTAAATAATTATTTTTTAAATTATTATTTTTACTGTTACGTACTTATTACGGGTACTCACCATGCAGTGGGTTGCAAGTACCCAACCACGTTCGCAGCTGGGAGCGATGAACTTTATTAATCGAAAGTCCTAGGGCGCCACTGGTTTCTAAGCCGATTGAAACCAGAAAATCGCCCAGCTCTAATAGGAACTCACTAGTTACTCTGGTGATACCACTCAAAACAAATGACTCGTTCTAAATGTAATGAAGTATACATTACAAAATAGATAGTTATAATAGATATATATTTATAAATTTGAGTTCACATTTCGATGCTTTTCGGTTTAATAAGAAATAACGTAGTTGACTGTTATCTGTTAAGTTTTCGAGGTGGCTGAAACTATTTTAGATTACAGATTTTTGTTGTTAACTTAAATTCAATATAAATGTAGTCCACAAGTGTGATTTATTTTGTAACAGTTGTGTTTGTTTCTGTCTTGATGATTTGTCAATTTCAATTTTAACCTCAATTTAGTAAGCACTTTTCACCTGTATTAAATAATTTTTATTATAATGAGTTCAAATTCTTGTAGGGGGGGCGAGCGTAGGTGCGTCTTTACTATGTACATACTTCGGTATGCGATGTAAAGCAACGACAGGCGCGGTTAGTACTTGGATTGGTGACCATTCCAACGGAAACCGCGTTCTCGCCTCACACATCTTCCAGCGGCTTGTATATCAGTGTATGCGCGGAAGCTATACAACCTTAGGCGAGGGTTGTATAGGAGATATACCATCCTTCGGAGCGGATGTAAAGCCGTCGGTCCCTTGTCTATTAAATGTTAGACAAGTAAAAGATCCCTACTCTTCTTAAGGGAAGAGGTTCGGCAAAATTCCTGGTTGAGGGTAGCTCGTCTACAGGCGTCGGTGATAGGCCTCAGTAGCGGAAATAAGCCGACGTTAAATAAATGTTTAAAAAAAAAAAAATTCTTGTAGAATTCCTGAGGAAGAAACAATAAAATTTCGAAAGCTTGAATTTAAAGAAGAGTTGTCTTTTTTGAACCCGTGACTGTATCCCTGGTGGAAATTTAAAAAAAAATTGTTTTTAACTTAGACAGTCGTCTAATATTCGTCTCTGTATGTATAAATATACATATCGAAAAATTGAGTGAACCAGTTATGTACATACAAATAACACGAACAATTACGGTATCTTAAGACATATAAGTGTACATTGACAGATAGACAATTTGGTACCAAACGTGACGTTATGGACGGTGTACAATACCTAACGAATATTACAGTGGTGGATTTTTAAACCACTTTCTACTTCCGGGATATGGTATATTCCTACTTAATTATAGTGAGCTGATACCCAATCCCTTAGTATACAGACTACGGTATGGATGACTACCTGTAAGTAAAAGCTATTTAACATTAGCGTGGGTATCAGTTATTTAATTACTTTTCTCAAAAAAAGGAATATATAGGTGACTGCTTTTGGTCTCCATTCAGCAGCTCACAGTGCTTCGGTACTGTTACTACCCACCAATACAACTGGCTCCTTGGTACCTCGACAACTCCCAACTAACACACAAAAATAGTCAAGTCACTAAAAATCCTGATCTCCCTGTAAATTCTAGTACACAATGGTCTGGATGATAACACGCTAGAATTACGAATGTTAAGTGAGTCTCAAGCAGTCTGTGAAAAGTTCAATGTACTTACAAGAAAGACGAAGTGAACCCTCAAGCTATGAATACATTGTACCGATTTCCTACTCTGAATCTCCAATATATGCAAACCACAAGGTAATCATAATCACGGTGCCTTTAAATCACTACCTTAGCCCTAAGCAACTAAATCAACTTCTATCCAACGTTTTATAAGGATAGTTCATCCGATTATGTAAATAAGAAGAGGCTAATTATCAAGACTTCTAATGGTTCATAAATAACTAACCGGCATATCTACCAGGCGGCGGTATACTGAAACCTATTACAACCACCATATAGAAGTTTATGCTTGCATTCTGAACTTAATACACCCAAAGTAGGACAAGGAGATTCAGTAATAGTTAGATGTTTTGTGAACCCTAATTAATGTTCCCTTTTAACGTTGTTGAGGCAAGTACCTTTAATGTTCACCCTTGTCTGCGCTATCAGTCCATATATTTCATAGCTTCAGCTTAACTCCACCAGAAAGAGACTAATTCTATACGAGTATCAACCCTGTGTAGGACAAAATAAGTTCACCAGGGGAAGCTGATTACCCTAGGATATCGTGAAGGTGGAAGATATTCACGGGGACCATACGATTAGCTATATAACAAAGTGCAGTGTGTCCTTTTACTAGTATAGACTATAGTTTACATTGTTTATTTGTTGGTTAGTCGCGAGACATACTGTAACTTGGTTACGGGATGGATCGAAAAATCCAGACCGCAACATTACATGTTTTTACTAATATAAATACTCAGAAAAAATAATATTTTACATGATTTTTCCTTCCACAACCTCTATAGATAACATGTACATTTACACTACCAAATGCCTTTGACGCTGATGTCGATAGCTTTCAAGGTTATACGGTAGCTGTTCCGCCATGTTTGATTTCATACCTGGTACCTCCACAGGTGGTAGATAGTGCCTACTCGCCTTTTGCAAACAGCTGTTGCAATTCGTGCGGTAGTTATCTTTCTTGCCTGCCTAAGGTTCTACTTACTTGGTAAAATACTTCCACGGAATTCACTTCTATGTGGACGACATCTCGCAATTTCAATGGTTTCAGATTTTTCCTCAAATAATTTTTCCATTATTTTATTTCGTCCAACCCCATTGTGAATTTGTTCCGGAGTACTATTTCTAATTGGGTCCCGAATTGTCACTTATTAATAAACTTCTTACTATTGCTGCCTATTCATCAACTGTTTCATTAGGATGCTTCGTTACACTGTAGAATTTATATGTAGCTGGGAATGACCTGGCCTGATGATAGGTTTAAAATGTTTATTGAAAATTGAAACTGTATGTTCTGGCACTTCCAGTAAACGTAAACCAACGAGAAATTAATCTATACGATTCTTCCTTACACATGTTTAGAAGAGGGGCTCTCTGGATATTAGTGTCTATAATGTTATTTGCTATAAACTATTGAACCGTACTTTAAATATTTGGCAATCGGATCCACCACCGTTAAATTCGTGAAGTGATACAACTGCACTAGTACTTAGAAAATAATCACCAGAATATGTATATATGTAGAAATTCAAAGGTACGCCGATTCACACGACTACAGGAATTTCTTTCAAGGAGTAAAAGAAGACCAGGAAATAAGAGCCCGATGGAAAGAACACTACTCTAACATTCTTAACCAGCAAAATCAAGCCGATCACGATATTATAAATCTTATCCCTCAATATGACACCTTCGAAGACTTAGATAAACCACTAACAACGGAAGAGATCTTAACCGCCATTGGGCAGCTAAAAAATAACAAATCTCCCGGCGCCGACTCACTCCCAGCTGAGATCTTTAAAGCTGTGTCGTCAGAGCTCATACCCTACCTCAAAAAACTGTTTGATGTCGTGTGGGAAAGTGGTCAAGCTCCGCAGGAGTTTCGTGATACACTTTTAATCAACCTGTTCAAAACAAAGGGAGCGCTGCGGACTGTGGAAATTACAGGGGTATAGCTCTCCTGGCTGTTGGAGGGAAGATACTCACTAAAGCGATGGCAAATAGGCTAACACCTGTTATGGAAAAGTTACTTCCTGAAACACAGAGTGGCTTTAGACCAAACCGACGCACATCGGATCCAATCTTCACACTTAAACAGCTTCAAGAAAAAGCACTCGAACATCAAGGAGAAATTCACATGGCCTTCATTGATTTAACCAAGGCGTTTGACTCGGTGGACAGGGAAGTGCTCTGGAAAATTATGTTCCGCTTAGGTATCCCTAGAAAATTTGTGGAAGTATGTCGCAGTCTACATACAAACAACAACGCCCAGGTTATGTATAATAATGAGGCAACCGAACCTTTCCAAATCCTCACTGGAGTTAGGCAGGGATGTGTCCTGGCACCCCTACTTTTTAATTTGTTTACCACTGCTCTAACAATTATTGTTGACAACAAATTGACAGTCAGAGGAATAGGTCTCAGATACCGTTCTGGTGGCGGTCTCTTTAACATAGGGCGCTTTAGAGCTTTCACAAAGACACGCACACTATTCATTTGTGATCTCCAGTATGCGGATGACTGTGCACTTTTAGCCTCTACGCCGGAAGAGCTTCAAGAACTTTTAGATGTGTATGCCCAGAGCTATGATTCCTTGGGACTCAAAATCAACATTGGAAAGACTAAGATTATGTCAACTCCTCATCAAGTGGACCAAATAGACATTACACTTAACGGAAATTCTCTTGAAGTGGTGGATCAGTTCAATTACTTAGGCAACGTTGTTAATGACAAAGCAAACATAGACAGCGAGATTCGCAATAGAATTAACGCTGCATCTAGAGCACTCTGGGGACTTAGAGAGAGAGTATTTGACAACCACGACCTTGCTTTGTCAACGAAAATGGCTGTCTACAGAGCAGTTGTCATTCCAACACTGCTATATGGATGTGAAAGCTGGGTCACTTACCGTCGTCATGTGAAAGAATTAGAACGTTTTCAGCAAAGACACCTCAGAAGTATGATGAAAATCCGTTGGTTCCATCACATATCAAACGTGGAAGTACTCAGGAGAGCAAACAGCCTTCCAATTGAGGTGCTTATTTCAAGAGCACGTCTAAGATGGGCAGGTCACGTTCATCGTATGCATGATAACCGTCTTCCTAAATGTACACTTTATGGTGAATTGCTAAGCGGTAGAAGAAGGCGTGGCGGTCAACGAAAGAGGTTCAAGGACGTTCTCCATGAAAATCTAAAATCCTGCGGTATTCCAGACGAGCAATGGGAACAACTTGCAGCGGACAGAACCGAATGGCGAGGGGTTGTGGCCAGCTATCAAGGAAATATTGCTGCAAGAAGGCCGAATCCAAGACCTACCCAGGTCTATGTTTGTCCTGACTGCGGTCGACATGTGCTCTCCCGAATTGGCATCTATAGCCATAGTCGTGTGCACCGTAGATGAATGGGAATTACAATAGACTACACCTTTTACTTGTTTTTTATTACACACAATCTATCGACTGTAACATTTTTTTATACTCGGACTCGAGTAAAGGCTAATAATAATATACGGAAGGAAGCACGACCATGCAAAATAAATTTTTGCCGATTTTTTACTATTGTATTTTTGTGCTCTACGTGACAAAATGTCGATTTTAACTGTTAAATTACTTTTTCCATGAAAATATCAAAATATCAAAAACCTCTCTTCAACCTATTTCGAGAATAAAATAGAAATTAATAGAAAATTTAAAAACGTTCATATTTTTGGCAATTTTTTAAAATTCTACAAGTAAATTACATGTAATTAATTATTAAATATGTAACAGCAAACATTTTTGTTAAATCGATATGTCTAATCTTATCTGATCAGCTGAGGACAAATCAGGTTCAGAAATATTTATTACGAGTGTTAAGTTAATTTATATTTTTTATCGAAGATTGCATGTTTCATAAAATTGGAGAAATGTCAAACTATAATATGACAGTTCAAATGTGCTTTTAGAGGGCGGAATATTAAACATAATATTTTTAATCGCAAACTCCTCTATAAAATCCTTATTTTATTGTAAGGAACGTAACCAGACTGCAACCAACAGCTACTCTCCGGGCTATGTGCCCCGCCGAGTGCTGAATTACAAGTTACAAGCCTGGCGCGTTACCATCAAAACGCTAATGCTTCGATTGCAACAAACACCAGCCGAAAGACTGATCCTACTTAAAGGAGCTCTCTTGCCAGCCGTCACACACAACTTGCAGACTGCAGTTTCGACTAAAAATATTATGTTTTAATATTCCGCCCTCTAAAAGCACATTTGAACAATAATATGACAATAAATAAAAATAGTACGTATCAAAAATTGTCAATCGAATTATAATTTGTAAAAACCAACATTAATAATAAAGAAATGCAGTCCAAACTCTCGTCTAAATATATAAGAGAAAATAAGGGCAATTAGCCTCAACAACGAGTATGATACCTTGTACATTCTATTGGAACAAAATTTGAAGAATATTTGGATTGTCGGATGTGGATTCGTACATTCATAGTTCAAAGTTTCTTGATGAAATTGTCTTAATTCTATGCTTTTGGTAGAGACGTAAAATTATGGGATTTAGAATTCCTCAAACAAAATTTTGAGGATACTCTAATTGTAAATTACTGAACTGATGATCTTCTCTAGTATGACAAATCAAGTTTATTACGTTTCACTTATTTCTCTGGACCAGTAATTTCATGCCGAGCCATGCATTGAACATCAAATATAATGCAAACTAATTCATTCTCTAGCCGTCAATATTGCTTATAATACTATGTTACACGTGAAAAGTTTAATGTATAAACATCAACAAACTGCGATTTGTGGGGAACAAGGGGCCGAAGTAGGATGTGAATACATCATGTTGTGTCAGATCCATAATTATTCATCGCGATATAAAACATGCTTCAAACATTACTGATTATGTTCCAAGCTGATAATGCCATATATATTTTTTAGTAAATTGCGTATTTTAAATATGCCATACTAAATTATTTTCAATACATGGTATCTTTATTAACGATTTTAATTGATAAATTTATTATAAATCATTTACAAAGAATAGAAGCCATGCATAATTTAAAAATAGCTATAGTGGACTGCGGCTTATTTAGAGAATTGATTTTTTATTCATTAAATATGACGTGCTGATTACGAAATAGCTAATCTGCGGTGCCGCTCTTGCGCCTATGAGGGGTTATATTGCGCTAGACTCGTCGTTTATCCATCTGAAGAATTGATAAGAATGATTCTGTTCAATTTTTTCCCCCTTTCTAAAGACAGCAGTACGAGATTTGCACTGTAAGACAGGGTTCTTCTACTCAGAAAGACGAAATTACAAAAAAAAATCAACTTACTGTCGATTTTAGTTCAACTGCTACTTCTGTAGATAGTGTTAACTGAAATTGTTTCACAACATTAACTCTTTGATGACAGTACTCGAATTACACCGTAAATCGTAGACCAATGAAATACACAGCAACCGCATTAATATGTGATGCTCTGAAATGCGTTAATATCAGAAGCGCCCATAAGTATCTAGCTAACGCTAAATTGGCGCAGCTGTTGGTACACAAAGTGTCAAAGAAGACCTACTTTATTTTTCCAGAAGCGCATCAAACCATCATATTGGGAACAGCGGGTTAGCATAAAGTATGGAAAGTGTGCGTCTCCCAAACCGCCGTTCTGTGGGACCACACATTGAAAAAGAGAGCTGGTCTGAAAGAGTTAAAGCTATATCAGGCATTCTTAGAGTTTTGTAAGTGAAGTCTCGCATCAATCCTGGCCTCAAACATTGCACCAAACGAATACTCCGAATAAATACGTTATGGTCGTCATATCCAAGAGAGAGGACCGATAGGGCAATATTTACTGTTTTTAACCATAACTTCTTATTCTAAAACACATATTGCAAACACACTATAAGACTACCTAAGTCGAACTATAACAAGAATAGTGTTATAAATTTTCACTCAATAATTTTAACATATGCGAAATAGTTAGATTTAAATTTAGGAAATACGAAGATTGACATAATTATTCTTAAAATTAAATCTAACTATTTTGCAATAAACTGAAATTATTGAGTGAAAATTCATATCACCACACCTAGTACTACTATACAGGCTGTCCATTTTATCAGGGCACTCGAGAATATCTCACTTAATCTCGTGTGCAGTAGTCGGTTTGGATAATTTCTTAGAAGAAGAAAACCTCACTTTCTCATTAGTCGACGTTTCGACAAACTTTATTGTCTTCTTCAGGACTACAACAATATAATATAAATCAAATAACTAACAAGAAGTATATGAATTAAAATAAACATGAATAAAAACATTCACCTTTAATCACACAGTATAAGGCTTTTGTTATTCAAAATGATTTAAAAATAGAAATTAAAAAAACAGATATAGAAAATTTGAGCAGAATTTATAATAATATAATAACAAACTTTGTAAAATTATAGCCCCTGTATGTGATGATTATCACAATAATAGTTGTGATTCATAAATATACATAATTTTTATTAACATTTCAAATGAAAATAAGAACAATTTGGTATGTCTTTTTGTGATTGCTAATATTATTTTTTAGTAGGTTTCTTTCTTTGCTTTTTTATGATGAGTGAATATAGTTGGTGTGTGTTGAAATTCGTATTAATTTAAAGATCCATTTCTGTTTGTACGTTTACATTGGACACTGCATTCGTATATTAACTAATTTTGAAAATAAAATATTGTTGTGTCACCTATGAATAAATATTGAAGACAGGAACCCTATTGGTACAAGTGACGTTATTTTTAGTTATTGATTTGACGATGATGATTGTGTTGACAGAGAGCCAAATACCTCATTAGGTAAGCGTGATTTGTCCTAATACTGTTAGTAGTAGTATAGGTTTTTAACAGTGTCATGTTTAAAGATTATATTTATTCCTCATTTTTTTACAAAATTTTCATATATATTATATAATGCTTTATTTTTAAATCATTTTGAATAACAAAAGCCTTATACTGTGTGATTAAAGGTGAATGTTTTTATTCATGTTTATTTTAATTTATACACTTCTTGTTAGTTATTTGATTTATGTTATATTGTTGTAGTCCTGAAGAAGACAATAAAGTTTGTCAAAACGTCGACTTAATGAGAAAGTGAGGTTTTCTTTTTCTAAGAAATTATCCAAACCGACTACTGCACACGAGATTAACAAAATTTGTGGATACGAAACACCTTTATCTCACTTAATATTTGTCGTACAAAAAAATTATGTCTGCGAAAATTGTGCCGATTTATATAACCTACAAAATGGTTTAAATACATTTGAAATCCATGGCCTACTTTAAGAGTTATGGCGGAAAATATCGAAAATGCGGAAAACGTCTAGGCCAAATATCTCCGTTATTTGAAGTGATACGAGAAAAATTCTAAGACGAAAATTTTTTGCAAAACTGGGTGTTTCAACGAGGTTTTATCTAATTTTTTCAAAACCGCTGTATTTTGAGATTTACTCTTCAGGCTGTTAAAAAAATTATTTTGAAACGGGCGGAAAATGTCGCCATTAAATAGAGTACTTTCCTCCCTTTTCAACGATATATTACATGCCATATTTATTCATTGGCACTACAAAACATACTGTTAAAACCAATGAATTTTTTTTAACAAGAATTATACTTGCCGTGGAGAAGTATGATTAAATAAAACGATAAACGTGTTCAAATCTTTACTATAATAAAACATTAACACAATTAAGAAGAATAAAGTAAATTCAGGTAACAAAAACAAAATAATAATCAAGAAAACAACATGGAGCAATTATGGAAAGAGTATTCGCAGTTATGCCAATGTATAGAGGTCCTCCAAAAAAGGCGTCACTCCTTGCTCAGAAAGTTAAAATGTTTTTACCAATTAATTTAAGTATAATATCCATTTATTTGTATTTCATGATTTTACCATTATTTCAATTATTTTAAAATAGTTGTCTATGAACAAACTTGACAATTCAATTTTTTGACAGATCATCTCAGTTAATACTTAAACTCTCACTCAATCACACTCGTTCAAGAATTTAGAATTTTCAAAAATTATTTTCACTCACATTGATCGTTATAATATGTTCGTTACATATTGCCAATGCAATTTTAACTCTGGATTAGCTCAAGTAGAATATAGAAACAGATTTCCCCAAGTACTACAGCCGAATAAAACTCTGTTCAGAAAATTAGATACGAAACTGAAAAATAATGGTTCATTTTTAAAGAAGAAGACAAGGTTGAACAGCGTTACTGATAATGTAAAAAGGTAAACCGAGTTATTAATTATGTAAGAAATAAAAATACAGAAAATTTGGAAACATCATTAAGAGAAATTGAAATTGCTTGTCATATAAATAAAACATGTGCTAGAAAAATTTTAAAGAAAAATGGTTACCTGTGTTATAAAGCCAAAAAAGTTCACAATTTACAAGCGGGGGACAAACCAAGGAGGACGACTTTTGTAGGTAGCTGTTGGAAAAGAAGCGTGCCGATCCATTAATATGTAGTAAAATACTTTGGTCCGACGAGGCAAATTTTTCCAATAATGGATTTTTTAATCGCAATATTCATTACAAATAGACTTCTGAAAATACGCACTGGCATAGACCGACTGGGTTTCAAAATCGTTTTTCAAAAAATGTGTGGATAGGTATATTAGGCACGAATTTAATAGATCCTTATTATTATGATGGTCACCTCAGTGGTCAAAGGTACCTAAAATTTTTGAGAAATAAATTTAATGAATTCTTAGATGACCTACCTTTAGAGAATCGACACAAATTTTAATATTTTCAACAAGATGGAGCTCCTCCCCACAATTCTCAGATTTGCCTAGATTATTTAGACGAAATTTTGCCTCAATATTGGATAGGTACCAATGGATTCATTCGATGGCCCCCTCGTTCTCCAGATATAACCCCAATGGATTTTTTCTATGGGGGTATGTTAAAGATAAATTGTTTTCGACGACACCGCAAAATGTAGAGGACCTAAAAGCTCGAATTCAACAGTCATGTATTACAGTTACCCCCGAAATACTGAGTAATGTTTTAAATGCAGTGCCTCGCCGCGCTCGATTATGCATAATAAATCGCGGTGGACACTTTGAACACTTGATATGATATCTTAAAAATTATTTTGAGGATTAGATAAATATTAATATTCTGTGTGCTGTATTCTTTTTGGTATTAATTTGTTTTTGTTACCTGAATTTACTGCACTGAATGGTAAAATACATAATTAGTAATTTACCTATCTAGATTAAGTATTGCAAAGTCCAGCACAGCTCTACTCGTTATTGTATATATTATTCATAGGAATACATTAAGTAAGCAAAATACGTTGTAATAATTAACTAATAATTTAGGCTGTAAAATACATTAATTATTAAGCAGTTGGAAGATAAAGCATGTAGTTAGTAAATAAATGTTGTATAAATCTATATGGAATACTTATTTATGGAACCAAAAACCGAAAGATATTACGTGACGATTCTGCCAGTCCAGTCAAGCCAGTTGAAGTTTTAATGATAATTATGGATGGGCTGGAGATGAAAGATTAAAATAATATATTGGGAATAGCTGAAATAATTGAAGCTGAGGCAACTGGAAGAAATTTATTTTTAGGTATTATTTTAGGAAATTGGTAAAATGGGAGGAAGTGAATCGAAAGAAGAAGTTATTATAAGCCAAGCAGGCAATAGTGGAGGCGCAACGACACGTATGGATAATGGATATTCATTAGTAGAGATAAGTGGAGTTGTTACTGCTTGTTTTGTAATTGTCGCAATCGTTGCGTATTGTTATTATAAAATGAAGAAAATGTTAAAAAGTACTGTTAGGAGAGAGACACAGAAGAGTAACATTGAACTAGCATAAGGAAATACTAGCAAAATAATAATTAAGGAGTTGGGAAAATAAATCTAAATGTACTTAATAATAACAAGGTTAGTTTAGTTAGATTAAGTAATGAGTATTGTTGATAAGTTTAGGCACCTGTTCGAGGAAGTTAGGGTTTTTAAGAGAAATATCGATAAAAACAATCAGCTAAGACGCGAAAATTTTCAAGTGGTTAATCAAAAACTTGTAGAGTTGGCTATAGTAGAAACTGAGTTAGGTAGTTTAAAGATTTTAATAAAACCCCAGGTAATTCCGAGGTAGCTGAGCAAGTTAAGGCTTATATTAAAGAAATAAAGATGTTGATTACTGAATCGCAAAGTATATTAATAGATAGGTTAGGAATTATTTTAGAAAAGTTAAATACGAGTACTGAGACATCAAAACTAGTAACCATGGGAGAGAAATTCGATTTAAGAACAGCTGCATCTTTGCTACCGTCTACGGATGGCACCGAAGATGTGACAAGACAGTCAATTAATGCCATAAAAATTACAATTCGACAGGAGACTTGGTTAAGGACATGAAAACGCATTTATTGACAAAAAATCTGCGACAGTCTTAAAATCGGAACTGCACAGAGCTAGACAATATGACAAATCGATTGACAAATTCGGTAAGACAATTGAACAATTATTAGTAGATTTGACTATAGCGCAAGCAGAGGGAGATGACAATGCCGTAAAAATTTTGTCAAAAGTTAACGAAAAAGTTGCCATAAACGCCTTCTCGGATGGGTTGAAAAATCATGAGCTACGCACTATAATAAAAGCGCGCAACTATCAAAGTTTGAAAGCGGCGATAGGTGGAGCGAAAGACGAGGACAGGTCTAATATTGATAGTAATCAGTCACAAATTTTACACACGCGAAGGAAAAATTATAATAGTAGATTTTATAACAATTATCGAGGTAGAAATACTTCAAATAATTTTAATTACCACGCAGAGGTAATAATAGAATATATAAGCAAGGAAATCATAATACTTATAAAAATAGCTTAAATTGTAATCAGCAAAATATGCATAATAACTATAGAGGTCAAGGTAGAGCGTATGCTAATGTGGGTAGGCAAGGCCGAGGTTATGGTTCGCATCGAGCTTATTTTGCGAAAAATGCAAATTCACCAGATATTACATATCCAGCTAGTAATTCTAACAATGATAGTAAAAGTAATGTGAGCGCCGTTACAATTAATTCAAATGATTGGTTTTTTCGCTCACAAACGGAGTAAAAAGGAAAACGAGATAGTAAATTTAAGTATGAATGGTATAAATTTTGTAAGAATGAAACACGGAGCGAATGAGTTAACCTTCTTGTTAGACACGGGAGCATCTATAAGTGTTATTTTTGCAAGCTACGCAAACTATATTTTACCAATTAATACAGAAAAGAGAATTAAAATTAAGGGAATTGCTGGTTCAACAGTAGCACTAGAATCTAGTTATGACTATTGCATGTCAATTCCGCCACGGTGTGAAATACTTAAATACTGTATGGTTAACTGTGAGGAAGATTGTGTTGTTTTACCAGGAGAGTTATGTAAAGAAGTGTATGTAGCGGGAATCTTAGCTAGACCCAAACATAATATAATTAACGTGAATGAAAGGGAAATTAAGCTTAGGAATTTTGAGCCGGCAGCCGAAATGTTAGTAGATTATGAAGTTTGTAAGTTCGGTGATACCGAAATATCAGTTAGTCGGGTCGACAGAGTGTTACCTCAAATAAATGTTGAATCCTTGAATGCAGAAGAAGGAACTTCTGTACACAAGATCTGCGCGAAATTCGCAGATGTTTTTCATTTAGATAAAGACCCTCTTACAGTTACTAATATATATAAACATAAAATTCAATTGAAGGAAAATGCTGTCCCTGTGTATGTAAATCCATATAGGTTACCACATGCGCAAAAGGGAGAAATTCACAAACAGGTGGCAAAAATGGTAAGCGACGGTATCATTGAAGAAACGAGGTCAGGATGGTCTTCACCATTGTTAATTGTACCAAAAAAAGTAGACAACAGTGGTAACAAAAAATGGAGGGTAGTTGTAGATTATCGCTTACTAAATAAACAAATACAAGACGATAAATTTCCATTACCCTGTATATCACAAATATTAGATTCCTTGGCGGGTACAGTTTACTTCTCACATCTCGATCTAGCGCAAGTTTATTATCAAGTGGAACTTGATCAGGCTAGCCGGCCGTGCACATCGTTCACAACTGAACGTGGACAATATCAGATGAAAAGTTTACCTATGGGTTTAAAAATTAGTCCAAGTACATTTTCTCGAGTAATGACAATTGCGATGGCAGGTTTAAATTATCAGTTGTGTTTTGTTTATTTGGATGACTTAATCCTTTTTGGTAAGAGTTTGGTAAATCATAACCAAAATCTTGTTAAAGTTCTAACACGATTAAGGATAGTAAACCTAAAGCTAAATCCAAATAAATGTAGGTTTTTAAAGAAAGAAATTATATCTTCTGCAGGGGTATCTCCTGATCCTGAAAAGATTAGAGTAATTGAAAAATATCCTACGCCACAAAACTCTGGTGTACCAGGTGAGTGGTTTGTAGCTTTTGCAGATTACTATAGGAAATTTGTTAAAAATTTTGCCACTCTCGCGCAGCTATTGAACAATCTTACGAGGAAAAATGTAACATTTCAGTGGAGTAATGAATATCAAAGATCATTCGGGGAATTAAAACAAGCACTCATAAAGCCACCAGTGCTACAATATCCAGATTTCTCAGAGGGTAATCAATTCATTCTCAGAACAGATGCCTCGGGCAGGCCTTTGGAGCTATGCTCTCAAATTCAAATGACAGGCCAGTGGCATATGCGAGTCGTGCATTAACTAAAGCCGAAAAGAACTACAGCACAGTAGAGAAAGAATTAGCAAGTTTAACGTGGGCGGTACGTTATTTTTGACCTTTTCTTTACTCTAGAAAGTTCCAAATTTATACAGATCATAGGCCACTAATATATTTGTTCGGTATGGCTAATCCTTCTAGTAGATTAACTAAGTTTAGACTTATTTTGGAGGAGTACGATTTTACAATAAATTATATTAAAGGATCTGACAACGTTACAGCCGATGCTTTATCACGAATTCAGATTGATTTGGACGAGCTAAAAGATACGAACTCTAAATTAATCAACACCATGTTTGTCACGACGCGAGCGCAAGCGAAAAATAAAACAGAAACGGAAAGTACAGAGGAGGGTTGTGCTAAAACAACTTCTACGGATGAAAGACTTGATCACCCTGGAGTCGTAGAATTGTTGAAGCAGCCACCGCAATCTGTAGAATTGCGATCTGTTAATAAAAATGAATTCAGTAATGCGGTGCGAGATTGCCGAAGTGATAACTGCTATAGATCAAGCAATTTGTTTTATGATTTGAATAGACAAGTAATTTATTTAAAACAGAATTCTCGATCGGCGTCTGCGTTCGATGCGTCGCTGAGAGATCTGAAAAATGCATGCATGAAATATAAAATTCCGGTATTATGTATAATAAAAAATAGTAACTGCGCAGAATTATTGAACAAACTTGTAAAATTCAAAGATGAGTTGCTAAAAGCAGATATGAAAATAAGTGTTATCGAGGACATACAAACTATACAAGATAAAGAATTAAGGCAATTAATACTAAATGATTTTCATATATTACCAACAGGAGGACGTGCCGGTATAAACCGCATGTATAACAATATTAAAAGACATTATTTTTGGTCAGGTCTAAAGGGAGATGTTGAAATATTTGTCAAACATTGTAGTGACTGTCAAAGATTTAAATATTCCAAACCTAATAAAGAACCCTTGTCAATAACCACTACAGCTACAAGAGCTTTTCAAAAAGTTTTTCTCGATTTGGTAGGTCCTCTTAGCACAGATGAGCAAAATATCTGTTATATTTTGACTTTACAATGCGAGTTAAGTAAATTTGTTGAAGCATATTCACTACTTAATAAAGAAGCTACTACGGTTGCTAAATCATTTGTAGAAAACATTGTACTACGTTATGGTGTACCAGAATATATTGTAACGGATCAAGACACCGAATTTTTAGCTGCGACTTTGAAAGAAACGTGTAAATTGTTAGCAATAAATCAGCTAAAATCAACGGCTTATCATCACGAAACATTGGGTGCACTTGAAAACAGTCATAAAAGTTTGGGGGCATATTTACGTATTCAATTATCAAAAGGGGAGAATAACTGGAGTACATGGGTACCGTGTTGGTGTTTTGCATATAATAATACTGTACACACAGAAACACGTTACACACCACATGAACTTGTTTTTGGGAGATCTAATCGGTTACCTTCAAATATTACATTAGGAATTGACCCACTATACAACTTTGACGACTATCCATTAGAGCTGAAATATCGTGTAATGACGCTAGAAATAACTCGGTGATATCAAAAACTGATAGGAAAGAATTATATGATTGGAATATTAATAAAGTTAATTACAAGTTAGGTGACCAAATTTTACTGAAAAATCAGTCAGGGAACAAGTTAGAACCTTTGTACAGAGGCCCTTATCGAGTAGTTGAAGAAAAATCTCCAAATATTGTTATAAAAATATATGATAGGGTAGCAGAAGTACACAAGAATAGGGTAAAATTGTATTTAGATAGGAACCAAAATAATTAGCTAATAGCTATTATTTTGTCTTTTCGCGGGGGAGGTGCACTGGATGTTAAAATACATAATTAGTAATTTACCTATCTAGGTCAAGTATTGCAAAGTCCACCACAGCTCTACTCGTTATTGTATATATTATTGATAGAAAAACATTAAGTAAGCAAAACACATTGTAATAATCAACTAATAATTTAGGCTGTAAAAAACATTAATTATTAAGCAGTTGGAAGATAAAGCATGTAGTTAGTAAATAAATTTTATATAAAACTATATGGAATACTTATTTATGGAATCAAGAACCGAAGGAGATTACATTACTTTATAAATAAATAAACACCACAGAAATTCGACAACCCCCAATTCCAGAAGCCAGGGCTTGTGCGGAAGGGGGTTACACATTGAAAAAACGCGGACATACAACCATTTCCTCCGACAGTGCCAGAGCCGGAGCCAGGATTCGAACCCGGTGGTGCGATCTCCGTGTGATTAATCGCGATTGCCACCTCGCGCCTTAACCCACTCGGCTATCGACCAGACATTCTTCTTCTTCTTCTTCTTAATTGTGTTAATGTTTTATTATAGCAAAAATTTGAACAACTTACTGAATTATTTTATCGTTTTATTTCATCAAACTTCTCCACGGCAAGTATAATGCTTGTTAAAGAAAAATGTATTGGTTTTAAAAAATGTTTTTATAATTATTAACGTAGTACCAATGAATAAATATAGCATGTGATATTGAAAAGGGATGAAAATACTCTATTTAATCCCGTCCATTTTTTTTAACAGCCTGAAGAGTAAATCTCAAAATACAACGGTTTTGAAAAAAAATTAGATAAAAGCTCGTTAAAACACTCTGTTTTGCAAAAAATATTCGCCTTAGAATTTTACTCGTATCTCTTCAAATAACGGAGATATTTGGCCTAGACAATTTCAGCATTTTGGATATTTTCCGCCATAACTCTTAAAGTAGGCCATGGATTTCAAATGTTTCTAAACCATTTTGTAGGTTATTTAAATAGGCACAATTTTTATAAAAATAATCTCTCTCTCTTGGATATGCCCAGCTTAAAATAGTAAAGCAAAAATATATGGTAAAAGCAAAAGTTGTTATTGGTACACTTTACTGCAAAAAAGTAGTACACTTTAATTTAGCAATGTAAACATGACTCTTGCAAGAAATATTGAAAAGTCATTATCTAAACGTCACAATTTTTTTCAAGTTGTAGTTTTTAATAATGATTAGACAACTAACAGAAATTTAGAAGATTAGTATTGGTTCCATATTTGAAAATGGGTGGTATAAAAGAGCAATTGCTTCTGAATATAACATAAATAAATGCAGTATGATGAAAGTTAAAAAAAGTCGGGAAAATGAATGAACTATATCCTGCAAACATGGATCTGGTAGGCCTAAATGAAGTAATAGGCAACAAGATGAGGCCCCTATAAATTACTTTCAGGAAAATCCATTTGAGGCCGCACAGTAAGGGAACCATATCCAGCTGATTATTTTATCTTCCAACAGAATAATTGCTCCATTCATACTGCTCGTAATACAAAGCAATTGCTTCGGCATAATAATGTGGAAGAGCTACCGTCGCCTTCTAAAAGTACCGACATTAATCCCATTGATAATGTTTGGAGAATTATGGTGAAGCATATATAGAAATTAAATTATTGTCCTCAAAATGCTGAACAACTTCATGCCATGATTGAAGATAAATGGGAAAGTTTATGTAATACCCAAATTGCAGAAAATTTAGTTGTATTAATGCCTAGGAGGCTACAACGAATTTTAGATGGGAATATGGAACTATAACAAAATATTAATTGCTATTATTTATGCTGTAGTTCTTTTATTTGCGTTTTAAATTTTTCGAAAGTCAAAAAACCTATATTCTAGTAGATAAAATTGACAGTGTCAATTTTAACGACATCTGTATAGAAACCGCATTACGAATTTGTCGTGTAGATAATATATAGTAACAAAGTTTATCGGTCAGCGCTGATGGTTATTCACTGAATATAATCCACGCCTATTTTTATTATTTTTATATCGATTGTTTGACAAATAGCGTTCGAACTTCTTGTCAATTGTGTGGTTCAAGAAGAAATCGAGGAGTTGGAACTGAGGTAAGTAGCAAACCATAAAACTATCATAATAATAAAATAATCTTTATTTAGCACAAAGGCTATTGCATGCCACAGGAATGTAGTATGCCACTAGCAATTGAAATTAATAAAACCGCTGACCAAGCTATCGCTACTTCCACATTCAGATTTTGTATCCAAGTGTTATACACACTAAATCCCAATGTATTATTTTAATAGGGTGGGGGTAGTAATAGGGGTAGGAGCTAATGTCAAAATAAATTTTAAAAGCCCTTGGTTCTTGTACACGCACTAAATCCTAATTTAATTTTTTAGTTCCTTTAATAATAGGGTGGGGGTGGCAATGCGGGTGGTAGAGGAGGGGGTGGCTAATGCCAACAAATTTTTACAGGCGTTTCTTCGTTCTTGTATGCACACTAAATCACATTTTAATTTTTTTTACTCCCTTTTACAATAGTGTGGGGGTGATAATTGCAATTTTATGGACTCTTATCTGCTTGCTTTGCCTCTTTACCCCTATTTACCCCCGAACCCTTCAACAGCATTAGATCAAAATATAATCTAGTTCTAGATCTCGCTATAATACATAAGTGTACCAAATTTCAAATCAATATCATAAACAGTTCCTGAGTAAACGTGTGCATAAACAAGGGTACAGTCCGACAGACAGGAAATTTTATTCGATCAAATTTATCTCGACGTTTCATGACATTTTAAGCCTATTTCAACAAAAAAAACATTTTTGTTTTGTGTTACTATACTTATAATATATATATTCATTATGCTATTTAGAATCTTTGTTTACTTAATACATAAAGTTTAATGATCTAATGCTTAACAATAAACTTGAAGTGAAATGAATAAAATAAAATAATACTATTTATGCATGCATTTGTTCAGATATTTTTTAATAGAAGGACATTTTTATCTTGTTTTGTAAATTTGGGTGATTTATTGAATTATAAGTTGAAGTTTGTTTAAAAATATCAGTGTTCTGTACTTTATGTTGTCTTTCACCGCAAACCAGTCTAGTGTACGTTGTATTTTATTAAGCCAGTATATCTATTGCATTTTAAAATGAATCGTATACACCTATTCTGGAGTGCTGCAGTTTAGATATATTGGTATCATTACACATAAGTATACAATATACTTCAAAAATATTCGAAATGAGGTTTTATCATTGGGTTATAAATCGTTTTCCTAATACATATAGTTAAGTGTTTCCCAAATCCAAGCTTTTTTATATTTGTTTCCACATCTAGTTTATATGCATATTAAATAATGCTTGTTATCTATGATAATCCTTGGATATCTCATAGTTAGAACCCTCTCAAGGAATTCTGCGTTATAATTTACACATGTATCATCAATATTTTGGCTTAAATATCTGTGGGAACTTATTATTATATATTTGGAATTTTTTGTTTTATTACTAATTCATTCGTCGTAAACTATTCAATGATTATTTCTAGTTTGCTGTTAATTTTTTTAAGAACTTGGTTTCACATAATATCCAGATTAATATATTATCGTATAATACCCCAACTCTCATAAAATTTTCACTGATGCATCCAAGTCTAGGAATGCTGTTGGTTGTGCCTTTCTCATTACGAACATCGGACTATCCTTCAGATATCAGTTAAACCAAAATTGTTCCGTATTTACGGCTGAATCCTTGGCTATTGATAAAGGACTAGATTGGGCAATAGAAAATTGCAACTCTTTCGAGACAATTCTTGTTATGTCAGAATCTCAATCTGTGCTAACTGCCATTTCAAACCCGACCAAACATATTATGAAATATAAAGTAATAACTAACATTTTGGACAAAGTTGTAGACCCTAAAATATTAAACAAAGAAGTTGTTTTTATTTGGATTAAGAGACACTCTGGAATAGTTGGAAATGAAACTGTTGACTTAATAGCTAAAACGGCTAAAAGTCCGGCAATTGAGTATTTGCCATATTATGATCTAATTACCAATGCTAAAATAGACATTAGGAAAAAATGGGAAGGAATGGCTCCGGATGGCCCAAACACATAACTACCAATATTATAAAATATATAACCGCCTCCCTTCTAAACCAACTTATAAGGAATTTCCACTATTATATACAGTAACAAGAAATCAAATATTTAAAGAAATATTTTGGGAATACTTCAGATTGTGTCGTGTCAGAATTTAGGTACAAATGATCTCTTGGTGATTTTAATTAATAAGGTAAACTTTTTTATATTGTCTGACCGATAGCCGTGTTGGTTAAGGTGCGAGGTGGCAATCGCGATTAATCACACGGTATCGCGCCACCGGATTCGAATCCTGGCTCCGGCCCTGGCACTATCGAAGGAAATGGTTGTATGTCCGGGTTTTTTCAATGGGCGACTTAAACGCACAAACTCGTTTCGTTACTCACAGTTTAAAATAGTGACAGGCATACGATCGATAAAAGGAATCTATAATAATATAACCTACAACGAACTGCCGTAATAAATTTTTTACAAGCGGTATTGTAAAGATCCAGTAAAAACAATACATTATAAGAAACACCATATCACAGGAGAATGAGCAAGATTCAAAGGTAAGAGAAATAACACAGGGACATAGTAAATAAAATATAGAAATTAAATGAAATATAAATTGGTTGGTTGGTTTTGAAATGCTGTAATAGATATGATACATAATTTAGTGTTAAAACAACATGACTGAGTTCCTAAGAAACAAAAATAGGTACAGGAAGCAGTTATACAAGGAAAATTCTGACAGTTGAAACAGTCTCACTTACAAAAACTGAATTAAAATGCTATACAGATTGTGCCAAATATAATTAAAATACCGGTTATTATATAAAATTGTTAAATGGACATAGGCCATGTAACATAAGGTCACGTTGGTACAAATCCCAGAATTCTAGACGTGTTTCCAAGTAAATATTATGGGTATCAAAAACCTCACGTGAAACTCACCAGGATTTTTGAGTGATTTATGATTATATCCATTATAAAATGAAAATCTACCAACATTAACTATTCATACAATCGTATCAGTACGCCTTGAAATTCACCGGAACGATAGCCTCCTAACCAGTTAGTCAACTGTCAATATCCCTGCGCCTCTCGCGGTCGACTTTCGAATTAAAAAATATTTAAAACTTCAAATAATCACTCAGACCGATATGCAACCGACAATATTTACACGTCACAAACGACGAAACTAGAGCGTAACAAAGAACAATAATTCTGATATAGAACGTCTAATATGTAGGTACTAGAAAAGTGTTTATCAGCTGTAGTGGTTCGACAATCTTCATTTGTTAGATGAATATTCACTATTTAACACTGAAAATAACTTAAACATTTCATATGAAGACGAATTTAATTCCAATATGAGACAATTTTTAACCCAAATAAATAATAGTTCATAATAACAATTGACAAATATTTAGAATTTCAGAATCGCTGAACTTCATTCAGTGAATACATATTTCCGCCTCTCTTTAAATTAGAGAGAAGCCAAATTAAAGTTTACTAGGCTTTATTCCGTACTATTTTATTTCCCGGTTACTAATTTTAGTAAATGTTTGTACATACTTTTTACACGATTTTATATTATTATTGACAGTAATTAATAGTAAATAAATATTATTATTGCTATTTATAATAAAACGCTACATATAGATATTATTAATATTATAAGTATACAAGAAAATACTTTATCGTCATCTTCACTATAAATTAATGTGTTAAATCCTACTAACTCTTTTAAAAAGTGACATTTATTACAGGGGGTTAGTTACAATTACATTGATTAATTGTTACATTAATTGAATTTTAATTACCTTAATGTAGTACTAAAAACTTAAATTATCAATCAAATAGATTGCTACTATTCATTATGAATGGCAAAAGTTAAACCAACAATATCAAAATGTTTTTCTTAAGAAGCTAATAAATTTTCATCCCGAAAAAACGAGACGTCGGACATGAGAAGGGACTGTAAAGTATCACAAATTTGATTGATTACTTTATCCTTGACCTGTTCTTCCAGTAAGTTATCTGCAGCTTTTTGAACATCAAACGGAAAAAGGTTTATCTGTATGACGAGCTTCTTACGCAAGAGTGTATTAAAAGTTTTAATTTTCCTGATGGCAGGTAAACAGATTTGCTAATAATAACATATTTCATTAAAAATAAAAAAAATAAGGATAATCCAATATGTATATACATAAGACAGAAATGGCCCCAAAGTGATTTATTTATTGACAACAAACAATCCAGGTTAATGACTAGTAATCATTTGAGGACACTGAAACACTCCGTTAATTGCTTTGTTGTATGGGACAAATTCGAATTACTGTATCCATCTATGAACGCGGTTTTAATTTATTTTTTTCACGCATATACACTTCTTGTACTGTTTGTTATTCAAAAATTTATAAATCTAAAATCTTTCACCTGTATACCCGGTGGGCCTGAAAAAATATTAACTGCTATTTTCATTCTGATTGTAGCTCACTTTTATAGGTTTTAATTAAACTTTGTTAATTAATCTGAGAGTAACTTATTTGTGTTAGCAAAATTAACATCCCTATACATACAATTTCTCTCCGTACAGAATCACTCTTTATAAAAAATTTTGCTTGTTACAAAAATACGATTTCTGTTAAGAAAATTAGTTTTTTTTATATAGGGCGCTGGAAAATTTGAAAAATATTAATTAAACCCAAGAGTAAATGACTAATTATTAAGCCTCAAGGAAAATGCAGTTAAAAAAATGGTTATAATACTGTCTTAGAAATAATCCAGCACTTTCTAAATAATTTTATTTTTTTTGCTTCTGATTGTAGTTCAGTTTTTACAATTTTTAATTAAACTGTGTTAATTAACCTGAAAGCCACATATTTTTGTTAGCAAAATTAACATTCCTACAAGTTCTCCCCGGACAGGCCCACTGATTTTTGATGATTTTTATTTTAAAAAAATTTTTTTTTTTATATAGGGCTGAAAAAATCGAAATAAATGAATTAAGCCCAAGCGTAAACTACTAATTATTAAGTTTCAAGGAAAATGCCGTTAAAAAAATGCTTATAAATACTTTCTTAAATATAATCTAGCATTTTGGAAAATAATTTTAATTTTTGAAAATAAAAAAATTCTAAATGTTTAAATAAAATTTGTTTTAATTATCAATAAAATGTTACACTATGCACGTTCAACGTACATAGATCCGTCTTGTCTTTCACAATTGTAGTTTTTTTAAAAAGCAACAAATTTATTATAATTTATAAAATTTTTGAAGATTTACCAGCTTTTAACTATTATTTATTAGGTAATATTTGTTGAAGTTTACAATATGCAAAATTTTCCTTTACTGTATAATAATATAGTGATTTATGTAATAAAAAAAATTGTCATATTCTATTCCAATTTTTACGCTACTTTTTGAATTCGCAATACCATTTTGCAAATAAGCCACAAATTTAACATTTCGCGGAGTACCGACTACTTTTTTACTAATTCCAACGTCAGAGTTAGTTCAAATGGTAGTTGGACCTGGCCAGCCCTAGCTTACCCTAAATCACATGCCAAAATGTCTATAGAAGATTGGCCTCACTCCCAGTTTGTTGATTTCTGTACCTTCCTCCTAGGACTTCGACAAGCGAAGCTCCTTATTTCGGGAGTCTTGCCGAAGAGGGCAGAACAAGGAAGCAAAATAGTGTCGTGGTAAGTCTTTTGACTGGACACGATTCTTTCAGAAAACGCCTGCATACCATCGGAGTGGTTAACAACCCAAGCTGCAGGTTCTGTGAAGAAGTGAAGGAAACTTCCTAATCTTCTGCCTCGGTTTTATGAACTTGAAGTATAAAAACTTCGGCATTGGCTTCCCTGTGCCGGAGGAAATAAGGAATGCTCCGCTAGGGGAGGATTCCGGCCTTTGGTCTGGAGTCCGGCCTGGATGTGGACATTCACTGTACCAGCTAGTGAATGTACAATGCGCCACAAGGCTCTCTCTCTCTAATAAGAAGAAAAAGTTGGATAATAACTTAATGTCCATAGTTGTGAATTGTGGTTGAAGCAACGCTACTTGGACCTCGCAAATATACTATTTCGATCTGGAATATTTTCCAATGTCGGCTTGACGTTAGAAACTGGCTTAATTAGGTATGATGTGTTCTTAAGTCGATACCCAATATTGATTAGACGATGGTAACTTACTAAATAAGATCGGTCAAATTTTAGGTAACCTGACAACGTCGGTTGGACGTTGGTAACTAATCGAATATGACAGGTATGTTTTCGAACATTATCAACATTGGTTAAATGTAGTGATTAAAGAGATTTAGTGTGGTTATTAATCATAAACAAATGTTGATTAAATGTTGATCATTAACTGAATAGGTTAATAGCTCATTTTCGAGAATCTATGTGTCCACCTCCAATAAATCAGTTCGTCTCTTTATCTACTTTTATCCATGTAGCTGCTTGATGTATTACTAGTTTGCGTACCCTCAGTTCCTTAGTTTACCAAATTAACCCAAATGTGACTTCAGTTTCAGACACAAGTAGCGCCACCATACTATAACCAGTCGATAATACAGTGACTGTTACTGGACTTTATATTTGTTGTGCATTATAGGTAACAGTAAAGCTTTCTATATTCGAGAGGAATATTAAATAACGTTCATGTTAGGATAGTATGATTTTCTGCACCTAACCCTACTTATAGTAGCCACGGGTGTAATTTTCTCAACCAGCGTAGCTGTTTGTAAAAGTTACTGCACTTACCACAACCATAGTCGGAATTAGTGACATGTCTTAAACATGTATTAAACGGTCATTTATTATTTAGAACTTTCACAACCAACGCCAACGGTCAGATTATACCGACTTCGTCATTTTTATTTGTTCTGTAGATGTAGAAATAGGCGACTATGCTGAATAAACATTTGCAAATATTTCAAAAGCATACAATATACAATTAGAAAGTAAAGTACACTACGAAAACTATTATGAACGTTATATTTATTAAGAAATACAACTACAAATATTATATTTAAGAAAAACATTATTCTTAAAGGGGTATTATTTTTTTTAGACCTACCTGACACTGTTTTATTTAAATTTTAGCACTTTCAATCGAATTTTTTCAAGTTATAGTTAACATATTGTATACCATGATTCTATATTGCATCTATGATATATTTAACAGACTGTGATATGTACATAAAGTACGAAGTCTGACTATTGTCAAATTAAGGCCGAATATTACCGATGTATCTAAGGTAAATAGGCATTTTTTGGTTTTATAATGTTATCTTCCACATAGTTGGATTTAGGCATGCATTTTCAACGCGTTTCTGTGTAAAAATTGGTATAAATTAAGTGGAAAATTCCAACGACTACAAGGCGGCCTCCAACGTCAAGACAACTCGTATTTTATTGACCAAATTGGTGCAAATGTTGGTTGGCACACCGTTGTCCATACGTCGTGTACAACTTTCGTTGAAAAGCGCAAAGTTGGCTCGACGTCAAAATATTGCTTTGGTAGGCAGGTTTCTTATCTGAGTGTTCTAATTATAATAATTTTATATTTTTACAATATACATCCATAAAAAATAAGTCAATATCAGCAAATGAAAACAAAATGTAATTTTAATTTCATGTATGAATCAGTTTTACTGTTCCACTATATTAAATCATTTATTCAAGCAGCAAAATTACTGTATGAAAACTGTTATGGTTTTAATATTATTTTATTGGAATGGAATATTTTTACTAAGTTAACTTCAGGCAGCCATATAGAACAAATATAGGATACCACTACAAATTCATCGTTAAATTCACGTTCATATAACTTTGTCATAAATTGTTACGCATTTCAACTTCTTTATATTATTCTTTATATAATTGATTGATTATTAGCGTATTTTTACAGAAAATACGCACAATTTAAATTTTTTCATAAAATTTTTATTTTAGTCGTATTTGTTAATTTTACTGATCTCTGTATAAAACAGTTATTAGAATTTAAACTAGCATTTGCACAAGAATTAATCTAAGTAATTCTAGGTGTCATCTGCTGTGGACTTGCGGAAAACATTCACAGTGGCCAGTTGAAACCCTCATTTGTGGAACATTTGTTCGGCTAATCTAAATAGTTGTTTCCATTAAGTACGTTTCTAACTAATAGCGAAATCTTCACCCTCAGAGATTCAAACTATTTATATTAGATAAGTTTGAAGCTAAATACCAACTGTAATCTTAATCCAATATAAGTTCGAGAATTGTCCACTGAGAGTGAATTGGCGAACTTGTTTAGTTACTGATATATTCCTATCGATTTTCATACACAATTGTCATATTTATTATTGAATGGGGCTTGCCAGACTTTAGCTATCATTACAGTGATTATCTGTATATTAGTATACATAAGATGAGAACAAATTATTATCGAAAATATTTTCGTTTGTATATATTTTTCATTTTAGAGAAATGTAAACTGAAACTTTAACTAAAAAAAAAATCATATATAAAAATTAAGTTCTAAAATGAGGTGAAACGTCAGCAAATCCTGTTCCTTATTTTCATAATGTAAAAATTATATATAAATAAGACTGTGCTCGTTTGATAAGAGAATTTGAAAAGACCAAAAAATTTTTACTATTTAAAACATAAAAATGTGCACCCACGTTAATATATACAGACGAAAAGCAATATTCGCCTAAGTTTTCAAGTAATAGAGCCTTTCTTTCGATACACGACATTGAGTGAGTAGCGATTCTAGAAATAATTTTATTTAATTTAAATAAGAATTGAAAAGTATAACATTTTGTTTTTTTCATAATTTTTATATCTGTGTTTGTATACTATACCAGTGCAATTTTAGGTCAAAATATCAATTTGTTTATTTATAAACAACTAAACGTAAAAGTTTTATATTTCCAAATTAACAATTTGTAGCTCTTCTTTTTAAATCGTGGCTCTGTCAAAATACTATTACGTTTTTCTTTGCAGTTTAGTCATAAATCCAAAGAGTAATGTTAATTTGTTCATAACGAAATTATTATTGAAAAATATATAAGAATTCCTAGTATATGGCACCAAAAAATTTCACGCACAGACAGGACCAATAATTTTTAAGTTCATAATTGATTGTAAAGCTTTCAAGGAAATATTCTGTCTTCACATTTGACAGGATATTTGAGAGGCATGTTTAATATAACAAATATTACTTAACAGTTTAATGCATAACAGATTGTAAAAATCTGCTAACTTTTATTACATATTAAAATTTTTGATATTCACTTTTTTTTTAAATTTAATTCCAAAGGAGGCTCTAGTTTTATTTTTTCGATATGATAAATGCAAAACCAGATATATTCAACAAAAAGGCAGGAAGAAGGTTTTAAAAGTACATTATTTAAAAAAAGATGTTCCACAAGACTAGCATTCTACAATAGTTTTTTATATAACAACTAGCTAAAATGATATTTCTTACAAGTGGGGCGTTTATAGTACTCGCCTTCGGTTCGTACTATAAACCACACCAGTAAAAAAAACACATTTTTAGTTCTGGGCTATATAAAAAAAATTTCTATCGCTATTTGAAATTAGAAAACAATACAATTTTGTAAAAATACGGTAAATTGACAAAGTTACCTTGTCGTAATGACTAAATTCTATTGCTGTTTCCATAGAAACCAGAAGTTATATTTCACAGTGTGAAATAAAATTTCATCCAATTAATATATAATATAAAATGTGTTAGTTTTGCATATATTATTCCCGCATAGATATATGATGAGGAAATAATGGATCATTATTCTCTTTCGTAGAACAATAAGAAAACAAACAAAATCATAATGACTTTGAAAATTAAAACATCCATGGAAATCGTTTCGAAACAAAATGACAATATAAATAAATAATTGTCAAAAATCAGTTCGTGTTTATATATTGTGATTTTAAGTTGGAAGGCGTGGAAAACATAGTATATAGTGACAGTGAAGAAGCATTTTCTTGTACACCACTAGATATTCTTCAAAAAGCGGAAGCAACAACATCTTAACTGCCAGAAAAATCAAAATGCTTTTACGACAAAATGTACAGAAGCTTCATGGACTGGCATATTCAAAAAAAGACGATTTTATTTTCGGAAAACGTATTACTGGCTTATTTTGTCGAATTAGGAGTAAAATATAAATCTTCTTCATTGTGGTCATATTACTCAATGTTGAAAAGTGTTTAAATATTAAACCACAACGTGAATATGAAAAAATATCGTTATTTAAAAAAAAAAAATCAAAAGGCTACCAAGCAACGAAATCTGAAACATTAACCCCTGAAAAAATTAAGAAATTTTATCTCAGAAGCACCTGATGAAGTTTATCTTTTACATAGGGTAATAATTATCGTAAATGATAAGTATTTCTAATCTAATGTTACAATTTGTTATAGGTTATCTTAATTATCGGAATTATAGGTGCCTGTCGCTCTAATGAACTCTATGAAATGCAAATAGAGGATGTGAAAGATCTCGGTAGTACGTTATTAATAACTATACCTAAAATAAAAACTAAGGTTATAAGAAAATTTACCATTAGTGATCATTTTTATAATACTGTGAGAAAGTATATGAATCTTCGCCCGTCTTATAGTCCAGTTGTCAGGGGTTTTAAGCTGGAATTAATTGTTACCTCGCTAATTATTTTTTGCTAGTAGAAAGTGACTCAAAAAAGGTTATCAAAATTTACCCCCCGAACCCTTATAAACAACTCTTTGAAACGGAAAAATTCAGTTTTTTGCTAATATCTCGGAGAAAAAAAACGGATAGCACCACGTGAAAGAGCGGAAAATTTTACAATCAATTTTTCCCTCAGCATACAAAATTATTACAGTTCGCTCAATATATCAAGCGCGTCGCACAGGGAAATGAAGCATCTCTTGACCTCCGCTACATAATAAAGGCAATTTGTACCCATTAAAAATGAAAAAAAAAAAATATAGCACTTTAAAGAGGAAGAATTCAGCTCTCCAACGGTATACTTACTTTTATTTTTTATAATATTTATTTCTTATAAATTGCACGTGAAAGTTAAGCTTTATCATTTTTTTCCACTCTATAGATATATATATATATATATATATATGGTGTAGTGGTGAGAGGTAAGTGAATCCTCTCATGTGGTCTAATGCTACTATACACCAGACATCATGGATGTCTCCATGGTGCATAGCGACTTGCCATTTTGCAAGTACCGAGAGCGGTGACCTTCAGCCCTTGGTGGACTTAACCCATATACTGTTATTATACATGATTTGCAGGAAACAACTACTCAGCGAGCAAATACCCCGACCTGCATTGAATTATACCTTACAAATCATGAAAAATTGGTAGCCAATGTCATTTATCAACTCCCTGACCTGGTCGGGGTATTTGCTCGCTGAGTAGTTGTTTCCTGCAAATCATGTATAATAACAATATATATATATATATATATATATAGCTTGTTTATACTTTAAACTTCAATTTAAGATCAATTTTTATGCTCTAAAGTATCCAGGGTAAAAAAAGTTAACTTTTAAATCATTTGTATTTTTTCCAATTTTTAGGGTTCGGAAAAAAGGCTTGCAGGTAAAAGAAAATATTTCATTTTACTTACAAGCCTTTTTGGACCGTTTTAGACAAGTTTCCAAGTTAAGATTTCCCTAAAAAATGGAAAAAATGCCAATGATTTAAAAATTAATTTTTTTAACCTGGATACTTTAGAGCATAAAAATTAATCTCAGATTGAAGTTTTATTATTAGCCGTTACTCGAGTCCGAGTATAAAAATTTTACAGTCAATAAATTGTGTACAATAAAAAATGTAGTCTATTGTAATTCCCATTCATCTACGGTGCACACGACTATGGCTATAGAGGCCAATTCGGGAGAGCACACGTCGACCGCAGTCAGGACAAACATAGACCTGGTTAGGTCTTGGATTCAGCCTTCTTGCAGCAACATTTCCTTGATAGTTGGCCACAACCCCTCGCCATTCGGTTCTGTCCGCTGCAAGTTGTTCCCATTGCTCGTCTGCAATACCGCAGGATTTTAGATTTTCATGGAGAGCGTCTTTGAACCTCTTTCGTTGACCGCCACGCCTTCTTCTACCGCTTAGCAATTCACCATAAAGTGTACATTTAGGAAGGCGGTTATCATGCATACGATGAACGTGACCTGCCCATCTTAGGCGTGCTCTTGAAATAAGCACCTCAATTGGAAGGCTGTTTGCTCTCCTGAGTACTTCCACGTTTGATATGTGATGGAACCAACGGATTTTCATCATACTTCTGAGGTGTCTTTGCTGAAAACGTTCTAATACTTTCACGTGACGACGGTAAGTGACCCAGCTTTCACAACCATATAGCAGTGTTGGAATGACAACTGCTCTGTAGACAGCCATTTTCGTTGACAAAGCAAGGTCGTGGTTGTCAAATACTCTCTCTCTAAGTCCCCAGAGTGCTCTAGATGCAGTGTTAATTCTATTGCGAATCTCGCTGTCCATGTTTGCTTTGTCATTAACAACGTTGCCTAAGTAATTGAACTGATCCACAACTTCAAGAGAATTTCCGTTAAGTGTAATGTCTATTTGGTTCACTTGATGAGGAGTTGACATAATCTTAGTCTTTCCAATGTTGATTTTAAGTCCCAAGGAATCATAGCTCTGGGCATACACATCTAAAAGTTCTTGAAGCTCTTCCGGCGTAGAGGCTAAAAGTGCACAGTCATCCGCATACTGGAGATCACAAATGAATCGTGTGCGTGTCTTCGTGAAAGCTCTAAAGCGCCCTATGTTAAAGAGACCGCCATCAAAACGGTATCTGAGACCTATTCCTCTGACTGTCAGTTTGTTGTCAACAATAATTGTTAGAGCAGTGGTAAACAAATTAAAGAGTAGGGGTACCAGGACACATCCCTGCCTAACTCCAGTGAGGGTTTGGAAAGGTTCAGTTGCCTCATTATTATACATAACCTGGGCGTTGTTGTTTGTATGCAGACTGCGACATACTTCCACAAATTTTCTAGGGATACCTAAGCGGAACATAATTTCCCAGAGCACTTCCCTGTCCACCGAGTCAAACGCCTTGGTTAAATCAATGAAGGCCATGTGAATTTCTCCTTGATGTTCGAGTGCTTTTTCTTGAAGCTGTTTTAAGTGTGAAGATTAAGTCCGATGTGCCTCGGTTTGGTCTAAAGCCACTCTGTGTTTCAGGAAGTAACTTTTCCATAACAGGTGTTAGCCTATTTGCCATCGCTTTAGTGAGTATCTTCCCTCCAACAGCCAGGAGAGCTATACCCCTGTAATTTCCACACTCCGCAACGCTCCCTTTGTTTTTGAAGAGGTTGATTAAAAGTGTATCACGAAACTCCTGCGGAGCTTGACCACTTTCCCAAACGACATCAAACAGTTTTTTGAGGTAGGGTATGAACTCTGACGACACAGCTTTAAAGACCTCAGCTGGGAGTGAGTCGGCGCCGGGAGATTTGTTATTTTTTAGCTGCCAATGGCGGTTAAGGTCTCTTCCGTTGTTAGTGGTTTATCTAAGTCTTCGAAGGTGTCATATTGAGGGATAAGATTTATAATATCGTGATCGGCTTGACTTTGCTGGTTAAGAATGTTAGAGTAGTGTTCTTTCCATCGGACTCTTATTTCCTGATCTTCTTTGAGGAGATTTCCATTTAAATCTTTAATAGGGTACATATTTTTCCGACTGGGGCCGTACACTGCTTTTACTCCTTGAAAGAAATTCCTGTAGTCGTGTGAATCGGCATACCTTTGAATTTCTCTGGCCTTGCTTGCCCACCACTCGTTCTTTATTCTTCTGATTTCGCGTGGCGTTTCATACTTAGATTGGGTAAAAGCTTCTGCTTTTGATGAGTCGTTGGGGTGGTTGATAGCGTTTTGGAAGGCAGTATGTTTGCGGTCAAGGAGTTCTTGTATAAAAGCTTCATTATCATTGAACCAGTCCTCCCGTTTTTTACTTGCTGCAGTGCCAAGAATTTCCTCACTCGCACTTTTTAAACTGTCTTTAATTTGTGTCCAGGTAGCAGCGACATCTACAGAATTGGTTTCTTCTAGTGCACTCAAATTCTCTTGAACTTTTTGCTTTAGCTGTTCGACGGTTTCTTGGTCGCGCAATTTACTAATACAGAGACGGGGTCTACGTTTTACTTGAGTTCTTCGGTGTTTGGGTCTCATAACAATTTTCATTTTAGAGACAACAGGACGATGATCGGTCCAACATTCGCTATCAATGCGCGCCTTTGTAATTTGGACGTCCTTGAGATGCTTCCTACGTACGATAACATAGTCCAGTAGATGCCAGTGACCTGATCTGGGGTGACGCCAGGTGCCTTTAAATTTATCCTTTTGTCGGAAAATGGTGTTTGTTATAACTAGATCATGTTCGGCGCATTTAGTTAGGAGTAGTTGACCGTTAGCATTCATGTTGCCCAAACCGTTCTTGCCTATGATGACTGGCCAGGTGTCTGCATCTCTCCCTACTCTAGCGTTAAAATCGCCAAGAATAACGAGTCGTTCCGTTTTTGGTATTCTACAGAGGGTTTCTTCCAGCTGTTGATAGAAGCTTTCCTTGGTTTCGTGACTTGCATCCAGAGTGGGAGCGTAGGCGCTTATTAGATTTACCGCGTTGCCATCTGATAGCTCATAGCGTAGCAGCATTAGACGCTCGGATAGGCCTTGTGGTACTTGTGTTAAGTTGGATACAAGTTGATTGCGAACGGCAAATCCTACTCCATGTTGTCTTCTTGAATTGGTGGGAAGACCTTTCCAATAGAAGGTGTAGTACTTTTCTGTGAGAGAGCCTTCCTCCAAAAATCGAGTTTCGCTGAGAGCTGCAACGTCAACATTGAGTCGGTGAAGTTCTCTATCTATTAGAGCAGTTCTTCTTTCAGGCCGATCGGTGCGAGTGCTGTCGTTCAAAGTACGAACATTCCAAGCGCCGTAGATGAAAGAATTAGTTTTGTTGGATTTAACTTGTCGGTGTTTTTTCGACATTCGATGAGGTGTCCCTGTGGGCACCCTCCCCCGGAGATCCGATCGGGAGGGTATTTTACCTCCGGATGATTTTGTCCCACTTGAACGCTCCATAATTTTTTTAACGCCTTAATCGACTGAAAACGAAGCTGCATTTGAAGTTTTAGCTGGAACAGGTACGCAACTGACCAGCTCGGTTGCGGAAGACGAGTGGTGTGGTCCCATGGCACAGAAGGAGACTTCGACGATGGGGTAACCAAACGATTCCAAAAGCAATCTTTGTGTGCGGTGGGTTATTTTTACCGCACTGTTCGTGAGAAGGTGGATGTGCTCACGGCAAAAGGTAAGGGTTGTTCCGCCCTTACTCGGTCGTTAGAGCCTCGTTAGTGAAAACAGGGTGCACCAAGTTCAAATTGAACTCATCGCGAAGGTGAGGTTAACAATTGAGTAGGAGAGGCTATAACTTGCGCTTCACTACCCCATTACAAGTTTAAGGTATAAACAATCTACAAGTATTTTTTTAAAATGGTATTTTTTTAAATATTTATGTTTTAATATAGAGTGGAAAAAAATGATAAAGCTTAACTTTCACGTGTAATTTGTAAGAAATAAAAATTACAAAAATTAAAAGTAAGTATACCATTGAAAGGCTCAATTCTTCCCCTTTAAAATTATACCTTTTTTTTTAGTTTTTAATGGGTACAAATTGTCTTTATTATATAGCGGCGGTCGAGAAATGCTTAATTTTTCTGTGCGATGCGCTTGAAATATTGAGCGAACTGTAATTTCTCATGGTAAGTGAAAAATTAATTAAAAAAACTTATACAGGGTGGACAATTAATAATAGGCCATAGTTCAAGGGTAAATTCTTTGTGCCAAAATATGAGGATATAACCAAATACGCTTTAGTAAAATGTTGCTGTGGAAAAGGGTGTCAAAGCCTCTTGACTGATCTTTGCCGAATTTGCTAGAGGGACTTTATTTATTCTAAGAAACAATAATTAATGTATTAGATCACGTTAGATCATAAAGGTCGCCGCAGGACCTGTATCTGATGATGAATTTCTTTCATATTCTTTTGACGAAATGTTGAGGTACTTCTGACTAGAAAATCTGATGAGGGCATCATTTCCACATACAAAAGGTACAGTTGGTAGAACCTGATAACTCCAACCATTTTCGAGGAAAGTGCCGTTAAACATTTCAATAATTTATGAAAGACAAATTCAAATTTAATGAAACAAAGTGTATTTATTGAAAAATTACAAAACGTAAGGGAAAACAAAATCATAATAACAGCGTAAACTCTTTCTCACTTTGTTTGAACCAATGGATTATTTTCATGGTATTTGAGATAAGTACATAAATCAAAAGATTGTCTAAAATAAGGATCTAATCTTAATAGAAGACCAGAAAATAACGTAAAAGTTGACTTAATGACATTATAATCTTTCCTCCCATGCAAAAACCCGATTGTTACAATTTAGAGCAATTGCTCGATATGGTCTCCACCGACTTCTATGCCTTTTCTAATTCTATTCATAAAAGATTTTCTTATATGGAAAAGTGCATTTTCCTGTCCTCTAATAAAATTCGCTGCGTTTTGTATTTTGTCCCACAGTTCTTCCCTTGAGTTGATAGTATTTGCATAGACTAAGGACTTCATGTCCCCACACATAATAATCCATAGGATTATAATCAGAACTCCTTGGTGGCCAAGCAAATTCACTTCCTCGACCGACTGTCCATCTGCGTGGGAAAGTCTCATTAAGATAATTCCTGACTTCAATGGAGAAATGAGGCGGAGCTCCATCTTGCATGAACCACATTCTGTTCCGTATGTCTAGCATGAAGGCATGTAATATACCAGCAAGAGTATTTTGAAGAAAAAACAGATAAGACTGTCCTTTTAAATTTGGAGGAGGGACAAATGGTCCCAATAACTGATCGCCGATGATACCACACCAAGCGTTAATCTTAAATTCTTGCTGAAAATGCTTTTCTTGAGGATTTTCTACTTTCCAGTAATGAGTATTTCTCCAGTTAAAAACGCTTCGGCGAGTATAAGTTGCTTCGTCGGAAAATAAAATGTTCTTAACAAAATTTCGATCCCCGTTGTGTTTATTTACAACAAATTGACAAAATTGTAGCCTTTGTGGAAGATTCCTTTGAAGTAAGTTTTGTACAGGAGTGGAGTGAGATGATATGGGTAGATGCATTCTTTACGTAAGACTCTTAAGACATATAGTTACCCACCCCTGTTGCCGCTGCTAAACGACTTGAGCTGACTTGAGGATCTTCATCCACATGAACTAAAATTTCTAGTTATTGATTTGAAATAATTCGTTTCGGTCGTCCTACATCGTTTTTATGGCAAAATGAACCCGTTTCTCCCAAACGACGAAACAGATCTTTGAAAATCTTATGGTCTGGCTGTATTCTATTTGGATATTGCAATGAGTATCTCCTCGCTGCAGCACGTCCACTAAAGTTACTTTGTGCGTAAACACATATCATATCCCTTTCCTATCATTTCCCTATTTGAAAAAAATTATTATGTATAGGCATTGTAAATAAATAAATTAAAGAAATTATCTCGAGGAACACAAGAACAAAATAAAATGATTAAATGACGTGAATGACAGAACTAAAACGTAACCAAAGCACATTTTTTAATATATTTTTTTAAACATTTATTTAACGTCAGTCTATTTCCGCTACTGCGGCCTATCACCGGCGCCTGTAGACGAGCTACCCCCAACCAGGAATTTTTTCATCAAAATTGGTCCCTGACAACTGAGCTATTATGTAGTAATAAATTATTTTCCAAACATTACCAAAAATCTAAATGCGCTATACAACGAATTGGTAAAAATGAATTTGCCATCATAGGAAGACAAATAGCAATGTATTTGAAATTACCAAATCCTGATAGATATACGGGCCATTGTTAACGAAGATCTTCGGCTACATGGTATATTGATGGGGGTGGTGATATAACATACCTAAAACGTCATGGAGGCTGGAAATCGACACAGGTAGCCGAATGATACATCGACCAATCTCTAAAAAATAAGTTAGCACAACTGACACCATTTCAAGAAATGTGTACAATACCGAAACCTCCACCTCGAACTCGACTATAATTGATAATAAAAATATTACTTTTGCAAATAGTAGTTCCAATCATATTAACATTCCATCACCTGTTCAATTCATCAATTGTAGCAGCATAAATATACATTTTGTTGCAAAATAAAAAAAGTGTATTATTTTCATTTCTAAAAATCAAGTATAATATACAACTCGCTATAATGAATACTGTATTCTCTCGGAGGATTACAACACTCGCTCGCTCGTATTTGTAATCATTCATACTCGGGAATAACAATATTCATTATAGAATCGTTGTATAATATACTATTATTTCACACTTTTACTTTATTTTTCACTTGTCAATAATGACATTGTTTTGATAAATATCATTTTAGGATATGGCGCTACAAAAAGTATTTTTTCACAACTTCTGCCTACCTTAATTACTAATTTCATTAATAAAATTCATCTTTCCAGAGAATTACACTAAAAATCTGGTTTGATTCCACTATTAGCACGTCGCCGATTCCTATTTGGAAGAATCAGAAAAACAAATTCTATTGAGAATTAATCGTTAAATAGATACCGAAAAATATTTAATACAGAAAACCTGAGCAGAGCGATCAGTTAACATTTTTAATTAGGATAGTTACTAAAATACTTAATCAGGATGAACTGCAACTTAATATCAATATATAGAGCTCAGTCAGAACAATAGCAATCACAGATCTAATTTGCGGTAATTAATGAATACTGAGAGCTCATGAGCGGCAGGAATAATATTTTACATCACAAGCGACGTAAAAAGTTTTTACTGGTAATAGGCCGAAATGACTGGTGAGCCTGTCACCGCCTAGAGCCAGTAAATTGTTACCTTGCATGCCATATACAATATATTATTTGTTAATCATTCGTACATTTTTTTAAATAAAAATTTTAATCAAATCCTAAATTTTAACAAGCCAAAGAACGAGCATTGACCTCTAGTAGCTCTGAATACGAAAATGAACAGGATTTGTTTTGTTATGACATTTAGAACTATTGCAACAGTTCAAATAAATAGTGTCAAATTTTTATGAAAAATATAACTTTCGCAAATACATACTATTTTGTGCGAAGCTTATTGTTATTAAATTATACTGATATGAATGTGCCTGAAACTATTTTAGATGAAGCTGCGAGCGTGGTTTTAAATTTATAAAACACAGTTTTCTAATGTCAACACTACTAACTTGTAAAATTGAAAGCTGCCAGTATAAAAATTTTACACTGTTTAGCTAGTTAAAAGTAATTTTCAATGTTTATAAATTAGTTTAGTAAATATCAATAAATAACAAATAAAATATCAGATGAAGTGTCAGAGAAATGACAATTTAAAATAACGAAATTAATTTATCATTAGGGCCATGTTGTTTTGACGTTTAAGGAAAAGATATGTGTTTCAAATTGTAATTTATAATAGATTAGTCACTTTACACATGAATAAAGAGTGCAATTTTAGTAAAATCCATGCATTTACATGGGAAAGTGTCATATTTTCATCACTTATAAATTGCATGTGTAACAATTACAATGTTTACCGATTATTTTCTTTATTAATCAATAATAATAATAATAATAAAATAATTTTATTTGGCTGAGTTCAGTCAAAAACTGCTCTCACACTCAACAATATACAATATTATTTATTTTATTACAGTGTTTAGTAAAATAGTAAGTGATAACAATAACTTTCCTAATTACTGTGTAATTAAATTTTTCGTTGTTATTATCCTCATCTACTTCAATGTCTTATTCTATTTCATGAAGCATTAATTCGCAAATTACTGAAGCATCAGTTTCTGTTTGGGTTTTTTTCAATATTTACTTAATCTCCTTCGTTATCATCTCGTAGATTTTGAACATTATCTTAGGTTTGTCCACTTCGATTGTGGTAGATGACTGAGCATTTCAAACTCACTTTTCTGCATCCACAAGCTGCTATGCATTTTGTGTTGCACTCTCGGAATTATTTTCAACGAGACTACGTTGTCAACAGATTCGCGGTAGATGAATTTATCGACTGAAAGTAATAAACATCGTATGATATCCACGTTAATTGAAACATTCCAGAAATATAATTTCTCGATTGGACAAGCTACAAAAGATTCAAACATTTTAGTTAGCAATATGGCCTTGGACAATGGAAATATTATCTACATATCAAACTGTTACCGGCATGGGAGAAAACAGACCCTACTTGTTCTTTCGACTGGTTTGACAAAATCGAATCAAAAAAATATTTTTATAAACCATCTAATGGACAAATCCCGAAAAAACCTTCTGCACCTCAAAGTTTAAAGTAAATAGGAACAGTAGCAGATAATATTTTGTTTACTGGAATGAATGAAACTACAAAAATAAAAATTTTTGCAGTTCTTCAAAATAACCAATAATTGGTTAATGCATTATATATTGTCAAACAACAAGATGCAAATCTAGTAGCTTTAGTTGAAAAACGCTTTTTGATTCATTTGTAGGTGGGGCATGCATCGAAGAATACTCTACACTCTCTACGCTGTTTTCGATTTACGTGACTTATTTCCTAGGACAAATTTAATTTTGCATCGCTTCTTCATTCCAAAAGTCTTAACCAGAACATTCATTACGAACTTACCACCAATTTCAGGCCCGGTTTGATATTTCAAAAAACCATACGTCTTTGGTTGACAAATGAGCAAAAATAAACTTATACCAGTCCGAAGCACGTCTGCGTCGCTTCAGTTGATCTCCTGTTAGTGTGAAATAAAATGCGAAGCAGTTGGTGACTACAGAACAACAGGCTTCAAGTACTCATTCACCTGACAGTACTGCAGCGGACAAATTTGCGAAAATGCTCCAAATCTGTGGGATGGTAACGGAGTAGGACATGAAGTAAATGACTAAAAAATCCAGGCAGACGTTGAAATTTGAAAATTATGGCAGTTACGGAGAGTTTCCTGAGGTTCGCCATACAACAAATAACAAAATATGTAGTTGAATGCTTACTACTTTATCCGCTACATTCAAAGCGATTGATACCGCGACATAATTGTGCTCCGTAAAATAAAGGAAGATGTAGAAGTAGATGGAGATAATCACAAAGAAGAATTTAATGATGAAAAAATCGAACCATCCAAGTGAATGTGATTGTAGTGACGTACTTTATTAGAAGATAAAATTTATTGTTACTTGTTTATTGCTATTTATTATTATTTACCATTATTATTTACTATTTTACTATTACTATAATAAATATTATTGTATAACGTTGAGGATAAGAGCAGTTCCTCTAATAATGTTTTATTATAATTTCTTAATAAAGTAAACAAATTGAAAACGCCTAATTGTAACATTCCATTTTATAAAAGCCTCAAAATAAGACTTTTCAATATATAAATGCATATTCTCAACGCCTTTCCTAAAGGTGTACTCTATATGCGGCTGTAACTCTGAAAATATTCACCACATGAAAAAAATTATAGACGGAAGCTTTCTCTACAAAAATGATATTAAGAATGAAAAATCAAGCACAGGATAAATATTCAGCAAAAACCATTTTCAACCCCACAAGAACAAAGAATCAGCTTGTTCTGACCCCCTTTTTAATAGATGTCATCGGATTCATGACTAACGGCACCAGCTTTATGAATCACAAAAAAATTCATCATTATCCCAAAACTTGGGGGCAAGCGTAGGTCTTTACTGTACATATCTGTCGATTAGACAGCATAATGCCCCATTTCGAATAAAACACCCCTTACTGCACCAGACGTTAACGTTATCGATTTTCCAGCAACCACTGTAGCCAAGTTTCACCAACCATAACTTCCGCTTACTTTATCCACCTTTACTGACATTTCATACCTTTTATATCTTTAAAACTTTCCTGCCCCCCTCTTCCTTTCTGTTTGTAACTTTTTTGTCGCGCTTGTTTTTCCTGGTTTCTTTTTGCGCATTTTTGTCTCTAAATTCATTTCTCACCATAAAATCTTTCACCAAATCAAAACATTCCGAAATCAAAATTTTTAGAATCAAAGTTTAGGCCAGCGCGCGCAATCCAGCATTGAGGTATCTCGTAGAGGGCACCTCGTTCAAATTAAGGTGCCTACGTCAGATACCAAATTTAAAAGTGTTTTGTGCGCGAGTTTTTTAAATAATAATAAACTAAAGCTGTTTTGTTATTAGATATTTAGAAACGTTATTACCTTCTTTTATCTGCTTTTGCAGAAGGTGTTTAGGTTAAGTTTTATCCATTTTTTGTTTAGCCAAACAAGGCCTATTCCGCCCGATCCTGCACAATTGTATTTTTTACTGTAAAAAAGTCCTGTTGAAGTGAACTGAATTGTCTGTCGATATGTAGAGTAAAGCAAACTTAGGCGCGTTTAGTACTTGGATCGCTGACCTTTTCAAGGAAACACTTGTCTTTGCCCCGCATCTTCTAACAGCTTGTATATCAGGGTATGTGCATAAGCTATGCAATCTCAAGCGAGGTTTCCGTAGTGGATATACCGTTCTATAGAGAGGACGTAAAACGGTCGCTTCCTTGACTATTAATTGTTAGGCAAGTAAAAGACCTCTACTCTTCGAAGGTGAAGAATTTCAGTAAGCATTCCTGGTTGCGAGTAGTTTGTCTACAGGCGTCAGTGATAGGCCTTAGTAGCGGAAATAAGTCGTTGCTAATTGTTGAAAAAATCCCAAGACTCTTTATTTTACGAAACTTTGTATATTATATTGATTGATTGGCCTATAAGGCATTTTTTAAATTCAACTTGACTTTAGCCCCGGTATTATTATAATAGCTAATAATAAATAATAGTAATAAATAACTCTTTAAAGAATTTATTGAATATTTTACAATTTCTACGGTTGTCTATAATACAGTTAATCCACTATAATAACCACCTTGATTTGCTTTTGTCTCGCACTCCCTATCTGCTTCCGGCAAAGCTGTCCGGAACTTGAAATCCACAGTACTGTCCAACCATCACCGTTAACTCACCCCATTTTGATCACGGTGGCGTCCGTAGAAGCTCTGACGTATGCGGAAATTGAATTTGTTTAACATTTCTGTATTTTGTACGTGTTATGATATTAAACGTGAGTGAAATTTTAATCCGAAATTTGTGTGACATATTTACTAGCAAATCACCCTGACAAGCTTTTTGCCCATTGCTAGTTGAAAAAAATATTTATATTTTCTGCTTTATTTATATAGTGTTTTCAAATCAAATTATTTTAAGCGGCCAGAGTTAAACATGTAGTAGGCAGTGCAAGTGGCACAAATATTTTTCAAGTGTTAATCGATTCCCGACTGGACGTTCATATAAGAACTGAAGTTTATAATTATTACACTCATAGTTGTGGCTGAAATAATTTCAGTGCAATACACGTGAATATAGCATAACAAATAAATGCTTGTTTTTTATCTGTAGCTTGGTAACTGAAAGGCAAGCAGCTTGGTAACTGAAAGGCAAGCAGTAATATTTCTTACATCAAGATTGAAATGTGAACGCACAACATGATGCATGGAACACGTTTAATTTGGAATTAATAGGATTAGAATGATGAGACTGATTAAACAAGGCCAATGAAAAAAAAAGGATTCTTAGGTCTAAAAGATTCCACAAATTTAATTTTTTTTTATTAAAGTTGAAAATTTGCACAATTGTTCTATTCGATGTACTTATCATTATGTATAAAAAAATTTTGACTTACAATGCCGGTTTCCTAGAACCCTTGAATAAGTGCCGGCGTGCATTGGAATTAAGAGTAAACCGTTGGTTCCATGATCCTCAAGTAAAGCTCAAATAAAAGTGAAGTTCACTTGCTACTGTAATCACTTTTGCATCGAAATGTACAGAGCTTTCATTTTAGCGAACGGAAACTTTTTTGTGGTAGACCAAAGGGTTCGTAGGCAACGAAAGTGTACTACAAGATAGCGCCATATGGTTTGTAAAGTTCTGTTGAATTTTTTCCCAGGCAAGAAGGCAAATCACTCGGTTTGCATGTGGTAAAATTTGTAACATCGGCCGATTATGAGACGATTATCAGGATCGACACAAGGTACTCTGCTCCGCTTTACAAGATTTGGATTAAAAAATTTGCATTTTTATGGTACAACAATCTGCATTATAGATTCCACAGCTCAGATTAAATAAAATAAAAGGTATCATTGACTGAAGTTCATACAGAACTTTTACTAAATATGCTAAAATACGATACCTCATAAAAATAGCTACTACGATGGTCCCTGACAGTATTAGTTGGTGCTCCCCAAGCTAAATATGGACCAAGCATCCAGGTTGTCAGTATATACATCGGCAAATCGTCAAGCGTTAAATCTTGCCTAGATGATCATCCTCCATCTCAAAGACGTTAAGTTTTAGGAAAAAATATGCATAACCATAGTATAAGAAGTAAAAAGTTAAACCGACCCCTACACGTAGAAAGTACTTTAACCAAGCCAATATAGAAAACCAAAGAGACAAGGCTTTTTCTTGACTCAACTTGACAAAGAAATTTGCTCAAGTGACAGCTTCCAGTTCCTCACGTGCACCAAAAGAGGAAAAATCACCATTTCTCCCGGAAACTTGAAGTCCTTTTCAGTGCTGCTTTGATAAACTTAGTAATTACACACAATTCCCCATTGTCGACCAACCAATGAGAATTCATACGGTAAATATTTATAATTAACGAGAAAATAAGCCCAACCGGTAACTAATTTAAAGAATGTAAAATAAATAAGCAAGTTGAAATTGAATTAATTGTTCAGGAATTAGTCGATGTCAGGTGTTGGGATTTTTTGGGGTTTTGCATTTTTTACCAGAGCGCCAATCTAGAGACCCTCGCCCGTTTTCGAGGTCGCCGAACAGGATGGTGGGGGTCCCGCAATTTTTTTTTCCTCGGAAACTCCCTCAAATTGGCCAAAAACCAACCCCAAAGTGCCCTTTTCCGTGAACCCGTTTATTTTCCCCAGTTTTTCGACTAACTGTTATTCCCTTGAGTAGAATGGAAAGTCCGTTGAGGGATTTGACCTCAATCACCCCTAAACCAGGCTTTCAATCTTCTAGAGGGTTGGAAAATTGAAATTCTTGTTGTGGAAATTTTTTTTATATTTTACAGGCGGTGTTACTGTGAGGAAGGTGGCAGGTGACCACGGCTATGTAACCATCCCCGGGGGTGTTGTCACCCTTCAAATGGGTGGAATTTTTTTTTGGGGAAAAAAATAATATTTTATAGGAGGCGTTTCATTGAGGAAGGTGGTACGCCTACTACAAATAAAATTCAATTTTCCAACCTCCTAAAGGTGGAAGCCTGGTGTAGGGGTGGCTGAGGTCAAATTCCTCGAGGGACCTTCCGTTCTACTCGAGGGAATGACAGTTAGTCGAAAAACTGGGGAAAATAAACGGATTCACGGAAAAGGGCACTTTGTGGGTGGTTTTTGGACAATTTGAAGGGGTTGGCGAGGAAAAAAAATTGTAGGACCCCACCATCGTGTTCAGCGACCTCGAAAACGGCGGGTGTCTCTAGATTGGCACTCTGGCAAAAAAAGATACCCCTTCCGACTCCTGACCTTGACTAAATATCCATTGGTTAATAATGATCTTCCTACTAACGCAACCTTATACACAAGCGGGTATGAATAGTTGCATACTCACAGTCTCTACAACCAATTCCTACGGAATGAAATTAACGTGACAGGTAAATTAGGAAAATCATTTTAAATTTAAGAAGTATCACTTTAAAATGCTATACCATCAGTGGAGAAACCACATCGATCCACCATATGACATCCAATTTTAACCAAGCATGCAAATTCTGCGAAATTCAAATATGTCTCGCATTATGTTCCTTCCACACATTGAATATCGCAGCCACCCGGTGTGTAACTCGATGGGGATCATATTCGATAACTTAAACTGCTTCTGTTTTATTTTTATTTCTCAAACCTAAACTAATTAAACAAATAAGTAGGTGTATAGAATTGAAAAACCTTCCAAAAAATCCGTCACTCAACTCCACCTTGATATTTATTTCTAAGAAATAACTCCTCCAAATTTATTCCTGGTTGCTTCTTTTGCTTGGGACGCCCTGTATATCCTATTGTTACTTATAGGACATCGTATTTACATCAATGTTTGATTTTTAATTAACAAAACAACGTAATTTTTCCATTAATCATCAACTTATTCGATATTTCATTCCTAAGTCAAAGAAAGTAATACATATTTAGAATTCATAACAGCGTAATACATAAAATGAATTTTCTTGTTCTTACAGGGGATTAAAGATCTTAAAAGTCTAAGCAGATACTCATTACTGGCTTTTCTTACCTCTAAAGATAATTTTAAATGGAATTCGCTTATTAATATGAAACGGAATCAAAGAAAAACCCCAGTGGCTAGAATTTTAACGAGATTGATAAGATCCATTAATTTCCTTAACTTAGGTTTTACGGGAGTTCAAGAGATAAGTAATAAAATATTTCTTGCGCAAATCCTCAAAAATAGATTAGCCTTTTATCTACAAAGCCGTTCATAAGAAAATTTTATGTACGTCTTAAATAATCACGAGATATGTACTATGTGTGTATAAAGTATAGAATAAATTTGCGCACATCATGTGTTACAATTTTTCTGATCTTGGCTATAAATAAAAGTATCAAAATTTAGAGATACTTTAGTGACTATGATATACTTTTTACCTACGGGCGGTGGGTTACTGATCTACTAGCATCTTAGTTTCTCTTATTATAACATAAAACTATGCTAATTATGACAATTGTCGGGAATATTGGTATTAATATTTGTAAATTAAGTAGCACATTCTGAGATTTCGAGCTTCTGAGTGACGTTATATGCGCGATTTCTTTCTAATTAAGATAAAGAGCAAAAGAGTTAACGGGTACTTAAAGAAGCAAGGAAGAAATGCTGATGGGTATTTTTTGATTTGTATGTGTAATAACAACAATGACGAATGAGATATGTTAATTTTATAGATGCATCTGATTGTAATGTTCAAAAGTACAATTGAAAAGAAAAGAATCGATGCAGAGGAGAAGAAAAATATAATTTTACAGGGGTCGGAAGCTCTGAAACTTGAGTAACGAATGTAGACGAAGCAGTTAGGTCTTTAATTGTCAAATAAATAGCTGGTCTACGTCCTTTCCAGCTATGTGCCTTCCTGATAGTCTCCTTAACATCTTCATTAGCTATTCCACCTTCTTCCATTGTCTTTATATTACCAATGGATTTCACCTATTTTCTAATCCAGATAGCCTCTTTGTGTGGCGTGGCATTATCCAGATTTATATGGCCTCACCTGTTCCTTCTTCACTGCTGTTTAGACTGCAGTAGAACTGTTTTTCGTTTGAAATAAACCTTTTTTCTCTGTTCTCCTTCTATAGTTTTTCTGGTATCTTAGTATTTTTGCTGTTGCGGCAAGGTTTTAAGAAGTCTATTATCTTGTTGTTTGTTTTGCATTTGTCATCTTTATATCTTTCTATTATTGTTCGAGTCTTCCTTTTGGGTTTTTCACTGGCTCCACTTCTTTCTGATTGTGTTAAATGTCCATTTTCTAAGATCATTGATCTTTTATGTAGCCTTATTATCCATAGAGATTGATGGATTTTATTGTGCTACTAATGTTTATGACACGGTTGAGTATTATTTTCTGGTTGTGTAGATTTAAAGTGATTACAGTTCCTACATATATATGTGTATGTACTTGTACCAGATCTTTCGCCAGATGATTTTATCTATTTTCTTCAGCATTTTATTGGTGCTACTTCTCATTCTTAACTTAGGTAGTTTCGGTCCGAATGTGGTATCCATATCTCCGCATTTCGCACAGGACTACTCAAATGTGACTTCTATGTCATTTTCAGATGTTATGTGTCTTTCCTGGAAATTTCAATCGTTGTTTGTATCTTCCTCATCACTTTCCCTTTCATTTGTGTGTTCTTTAATTCCTATCTCCAGTTTGACTTGTAACTTAATTTCCTGTAGTTCTGTTGATGTCATTATGTTGTTTAATATTAGCCATCTTCTTTGGTCTAATATATTTTGTACTGTCTTGTTTGCAATTACTGGGAACTTGTTTGTGGCCCTTCTGTATAATTCTACGCTGTATGGAATCTTTTCTCTTTCGATGTTGGTGATTATGTAGTAACTAAGGAAGATGTATTTATTAATTTCTGCGGTCCATTTCGTCCTCCGCTTAGTATTTGGTGCTGCTACAGGGTTGGGCTGGAGAATATTTTCCTCAGCAACAGCTTCATGAGCGTTTGTTTCTCTGTCCGTTATCCATTGTGGTGCTAAGGACTTGTTTTGGGAGTGTGATGCCATAGACTTCGTCACGTCCCTCAGCCGACTGCGGATTGTTTGCACTTGATGCAGACTGTTCATTCAGTGCATCCGAGGCTTTCTTCCTGGACCTTAGAACGGTTGGCTCAGGTACACGAGGTGGTCATTCCAGAGATCCAGTTTGGGATAACTTTGCGCTCGACTAGGATTCATAGGGTCGTCACGCCTAATATAGTGATCAGATCGCTACCCCATACCATACCATGCTTATTTTTATTATCATTATTATCGTCATCGTTACCGTTATCATCATCTTAGTCATAATTATAAACAAAACCACAACCACCGTCACATTTACCGTTACCGTCACCATCACGTTCACCATCGCCATCGCTGCCACGGTCGCCGTCACAGTCACAGCAATGTCACATTCGCTGTCAGTATCATTGCCATTGCCATTACCATTACCATTATCTTTATCATTGTTATTATTATTTGTTAGGCAAATTTTTCGAATTAAGAGACGTGTACATCTAACCCCTGGTAATTATATTAATTCTTGCTAAATGTTAAGATTTTCATTGTACATTTGAATTTGGCATTCCTGTAACTTAAGTGGCCATTCTCTTTCACCTATTGTCCGAGCTTAATGAGGATAATTCATTGAAGCGGTAGAATAAAGGTAATAAAATAAATATTGTTAGAGTGATAGGCGTGTATTTGCTCTCGTATCTTTTAAGCACCGACTAATATTCAGTTAAGATATTTTCCCAGCAGCCTTAGGATAGTCAATGGCTTTTACTTCCCTTCAACTAGAAACCATCTTAAAGCACCGCAAAATGTTCTACTGACCTTAAGGAGCTAAAGTATTTCAGCCTCCCTTTCCTGTTTCCCAGGAAACCATTATATACTGACCGATTTCCTTCAATTCTACTCTTATATTGCTATGAAAAGTCTGACTGTACGCGAAACGAATTTACTTCAAAACTAACAATGAAAAGCAAGCGTATTATATTTGGGTTGATTTCAGACATGGTATCATTGTACGAAATTAAAGTATAAAACCTTATAAAATTTTATTTACATGCAGTGCTTTCAATTTAATTCATAATTAATAATTTAATAATAATTTTCAAAAATTTTATAAAATAGTATTGAAAATATTTTACTTAAAATATATATTGTTGGGCTATTGAAAATGAATTTGGTAATAAATTCAACCGTTTTTGAGATATTTCTTGAATAACGTTACAAGCCGTAAGTAAATAAGATATTACTAGATTCTCGGTAGTAATTAAAAAATATATTGAGATATACATACATAATATAGGGAATATAGAGTTTTGCCATTATGAAACAAAAAATCATAATGTGTACTAAAATGACAGTATATTTTACATTTTTAATTAAACTAAGAATAGATTTCCTTCAGAGTGTAAATTACTTATAATTTGTTGATAAAAATGTTGTTACTAAATGTGTAAAAGTTGAGGAAAGTTTTTCTTGGAAGTTTGGAATTGATTTTAGGAGCTCTTGAAAAGTCTAGTGAATGTACTGTGAATTGTATATTTTTTTGGTAGGTTCGAAAGACTGTAAGGAGTTTACATAAATTTTAAAATAAAGTTTTCGACCAACCTGTTTAGAGGGAAAAGCCGACATCTTGAGAAATAGTTGAGTTCCAATTTCTCGAAATATCTCGCTTCTTGTCAGAATTGCGTGAAAGATAGTTACTATTGATTCTAAAAATACTGAAACTATTGACAATTTTCAATTTTTATTTACGATTAGTATTTTTCAATTTATAGTGCGAGATTGATGAAAATGAGGGTTGTGAAAATGTTTTTCTCATATATGTTGTTTTTTGGTAGGGGACGCTTGGTTCTGAGTTAGCGTTACTTCACTTCTACATAAAAGCTCTTTTTTGATTATCATATAACTAATAATTGTTGCCTAGGATTCCAAGACCTTTTACAAAGATTGTTATTTTCCCGATAGCTATCTATGCCTTAAAATGTTTCTTAAATATTTTCTTAACCGCCTCTCAAGTTACCGAAGTAACCCCCTGGAAGATCTCAAGGATCTTGTGCTAGGCAAAGAGAGACGAGGCCCTACAGTTTAATGTGGACTCCGAACCACTCTTGGGGCAATTTTTTTTTAATGAAAAATTGTTTCGCCTTGCGGAAATCGAACCCACTTCGCTAGGCAACTCAGTTTGCTAGCCAGTCGCTTTAACACACTGAGCTACCATTCCCCATTCCCCTCCAGGCGTTAATTACACCATTGCAAGCACGTTAATCTAATGCGGACTAATATATTGTATTCACAACATATATGTTCTGCAGTCTTAGATGCAGTATCGTAATATCTGCATTTATCATCTGCTGCCTTGCAGATGTTCTTGAAATGGTATCTCAAGAGGCAGTGAGTTTGAGAAACCTGGTGGCGTTCCTTCCGAATAAGATATACACTTTTTCTCTTGTCCTTGACCTGAAGTATCCCTCCAGTAAGATATTTTCTGTTCCTCTTCTCGTTTTCCCATTTCTGGACCTCCTTCGTTGCATACCCCTTGAATAAGTCACAAAACGGTTCGGGTCCAAAAAATTGCGCTTCAGCTCCTTTTTTCAAGGCTTTCAGCTAATTCGTTCCCTTCTAGTTCCTCTTGTCCTGACATCCACATCAAAGTAACCTTGTTGTTATTAGTCGGTTGCTTCAGAGATTGCCTATATTCCCAAGCAATTTTAGACTCGAAGGTAGAGGACCTCAGAGCCTTTAATGCTCTGGTTATCTTTAATAGATAGGTTGTTGTCCTTCGATTGTCTTTGTTTAAACATTCCTGGATACAGTGTAAATTTCTGTCTGGAAGATGGTTGGAGTGTTGCCAAGGGCTCTGGTATTTAGACTCTACTACGCCCATATCTAACCCTTGCCACCTTAGATCCATCTGTGTATCAGATGAATGACCGCTCCTTAACAGCATTTGACGACTTTCAATTAGCACATCAAAAGTGCTATCAAAGACCCATTTGACTGGCATTGAATCAGTGGGTTTAGTCGTGGACTCAAAATAGATAAGCTCTAATGTGCTTAAGTGAGTAACCAGATCACCTGGTTTGATTTTAACTGCTTCCTCGTTTTTCACATGCAAATGCAGAGGAAATAGTTAAAGCTTTGCCTCCATAGCTGCTCGGGGAGAGGAGAACATTGCTTCTGTAGGTCTTAAGCAGGTAAGGCGTTGCAATTACTGCTAATTGTTCTTCTGTTTTGGTCACCATAGGTATGATGCATAGGTCACTAAAGTTTGACAAGTGGAAGGTAAGTCCAGTGGATAATTTTCGGCATCAGAGCCTAAATTTTACCAAATGGCCTATAGTGTGCCCAAATAACCGCTGTTGCTTTTGTAAGTGTCCCTTCCGAATGCAAGTTCCAGTTAAGTTTTCGATCCAGGATTAGTCAGAGATAGTTAATCCCACCGGCAATGTTCAGCACTGTTCCATTCAACATATGGGCTTTTAAATTTAGTTTTCTCCTTTTGGTGAGTGGCTCAATAATTGTTTTTTGCTCGAATTGACACTAAGTCTCTGTGAAGGGCTCCATTTGGATATTAGAGTTAAGACAATTTGCATAAGGTTTGAGATCATAACCTCGTGTATGCCTCTCACAATTACGACCAGGTCATCAGCATAGCTCTGAATGTTGAAGTCAGAATTACTCAATTTATAGACATCAACCACCATTGATCACAGCAAGGGTGATAGAACTTCACCTTGTGGATAACTCCTAGCTGTAGTAATCGTGGCCGGCCCATCCCCCATGGTGTGGTAAATTATATTCTGGAAAGAGTTATTACAAAGCTTTTAGAGCATATAAAATATACAACTTTAATTTAAAATTGTCTGCATCTCTACACGACAAATGTAGAGTTCCTGACATGCTTCTTCGTGGTATCCTTAATAGGACTGATCCATGGCCTGTTCTCACTGAATAATGATTTTTCTATTGAATAAACCTCTGTGCTTGTATGTTCCCGGCCGAGTTCTTCCTCGACGCCAGCCTCACTTGTAAACCCGTTATCTTCAAACCGCTCAGCATTTTCTGGTCAATTCTTTTTCAACACCGCAATACCCACATCATTGGTTTCGTCTTAATCAAGCACGTTTTTGATGCCTGGTAAGTCTTCATACGTTTTTTTCCTACAATTTTTACAAATCATTTTACAATGCTTTTTAGCAATTTATTGATCGTTCAAATTTGGCACCTCCGCACAAAGTATGTATTAATTGATGATTTCAATACCATTATAGCAGTTTAAATGGAAATAAAATATATTATATTATTATCTTATTATATTGATTTATTAAAAATATTAATAATTTACGTAAGAAAATAATATTTGTTTATAGAGAAAATCATTCTGAAGAAACCTGGTTCAGCGGCTCACTGCTTCCGCGCTAGGCTTGAAACCATGGAGTCCCGGTACCAATCCTGGCTAGGCTGTGGATGTTTGGTGGCGCTGCTAATGTGTTACCAAGTTAGTAGTAGTGGACTACACGTTGTTGTGTGAGACGCAACACGGCTAATCGCTGTACCACTCCTGAGCTCAAGTTGCAGCTACGGCAGATGGCAATGTCGTAGGGAATTTTCGTTGTATAATGTCTATGTGTATGTGTCCTGGTAAAGTGATGGAATAGCTAGCGTTAAACTCCGCCAGGACAGTAATCCAAATAAACCGATTTGAAAGAATGAAACGCGGTTGATAGCAACATAAGAAATTACTCAGCATCATCTGAAAGTGCATAAAAATGGTACAATTTAAAAACTCCATTACTTGTGACTTGTGAACTATAAAGAATGCAGTTTAATTTTTATAATTATTACTCAGGCAAATCTAGATCTCCTAGGCGAAAGAGGGTCATTCAGGTGACTTGAAAGGCGGTTAAAAACATTATTGATTTTTAGGCGTCTTCATGAATGAAGCGAATTAAAATTTGGTACCAAAGCAATCCTAGTCCTTTAATTAGGCGCACACTTGTTTTTCACAAAAAGAAATTATTTCAATATTTATTTTTTCACAACAAAATTAGATAGATAGATAGGTATTTATTGGTGCTTTATACTTTGGAGTATTTAAACAAGTCCGTAATAAGATAAAATAAAAGAATTATAATGACAAATATGTAAAGACAATTAAATAAAATAACAAATAATAACAAACAAATGTAGAGAAACGATGTAACATACAAGACAAGTCAGATAATAAATATTCATTTAAAATCATAAACAGCGTTCTCGACTATATATTTCTTTAACACATATTTTAAACGAGTATATTGTAGTTGTTGTATACTCTTCGACAGCATATTAAACAATCTTATGGCATAGTAACTTGAGCCATTCCTTTTCTTCGACAAACGCAGAAAATTATGGTTTATTTTGTTAATATTTCGCATAGGAATGTAACAGGTCACATCTTACGTATTTATCCTGATTTTCTTTAATATATATAGAAGGCAATGTAAAATGTAGGTCCTAGGTAATGATAATATTAATTTTTTTAAAAAGCGTCCTTACATTCGTCTAAGCCTGCTATAACTCTTGTCGCTTTTCTCTGCATGGACAAGACATGCTTCGGTTGGGGGGAATGTCCCAAACCAAAATTGCATATGAAATAGCTTAAAGAATATGATCGTGATAGGCTGTTAATAAATAAATGTTTATCAGACTGCCTAGTGAAACAAATATTGCTGGACACATTTTTGCAAACATAGACCACATGACTTTCAAAAAACAAATTGTTGTCTAAGTAGACTCCTAAGAACGTTACGTTTTCGCTAACTGATTACTTAGAAACCAATTATGAATTTTCGGTTCAATTAGAAGAACATTAAATAATACGGTATTAATGTCATGGTGTTTGTAAAACATTGTAGTATCGTCGACGAGTAACATGAAACTAGGTCCATATGTACAGTTAGGTAAGTCACTCATGTAAATAAGGGACACTACCGAACCCAAAAGTGACTCTTGGGGCACACCAATGTTTGACTCGATTAAATTTGATTTCATGTTCATACTGTACATATTGGGACGTATCCTCGAGATGTGATTTTACCAAATTACTACTACTTCACGAAAATTTGTAAAATGATAGTTTACTTATTAAGCTGTTATGGGATATGCAGTCGAAAACTTTGCTCAATTCCAGAAATTGCATATATGAATATATCCTCGAAACCGTTGTTTATTAAATGTATTAAGGTGTTTATTGCCAACGTTGTGCTTTCCTTTGCTCTAAGGATAAACTGACAGTTATTAAAGAGATTATAGCTTTCAAAATAAAACGTAATTTACTATTTCAAGTATTTACAAAGGAATAATAAAAATTGGTCTGCGGTTGGCAGGATCAACAATAAAGCCTTTCTTCTGTGCAGGTATCACTTTTGATAACTTTATTGTCTTTGGAAATACACTGCAGTTGATATATTGGTTTATTAACTTTATGAAAAGTACAAAAATGATGTATTTGATGGAAAAAGATTCGATTAAATTTTTTAACATATATATTTTGCACCATTTTATTAGGAATAGCTCTATAATAAACACAAAAAATGTTCTCTTTCTCCAAGAAAAAATGTTCCATAGACAATTAAGACGTGAACAGAATTTTACTAGAATTTACTTACGTGTTCATTTTGACATTCAGACTCAAAGAAAAGAAAATCGCTACTACTTTACAAAAAATCTTTAATTTCATTCCACTATTACTATTTATTACATTACCTATAAAAAAATGTAAAAAAATAGCAAAACCATATTTATAAACAGATCATAAAAAAATACGCACAATTTTATTACTATTTCCGTAATTGGTTGCAGAACCTGACCTGGACCTTGGAGAGAGTGATGGAGAACTAAATGAGCTCGGTGCCTCATTTCCACCCTTGGAGAGCCCTCCAGTTCACTTTGCGACTGAAAACAACACAATCGTGAAGTCACAAACGGGGTCAACCGCTTTGGTACCATGTGTCATCAATAACATAGGAGACGGGATGGTAAGTGATCTTAGATATTTATACTCGTATGCTGCAACCTAATTCTCATTTAAATCTGAATATTGATTCCTAATATTAGAGAGACATAATTATTAATAATAACAAGAGGGAATACGTTTGAGGGCTCGGGGCCTGCAACAGAACACACAATGCGTATGTATTTGTAAGCAATGTCAAATTAATTATTTCTCGAAGTGCACTCGTAGTGCAGAATGCATACTTCATGGAGTAAAGACTAATTATAGTTATGAAGTCGGAGGAAAACTCACTTAGAATAATGAAATTCTGACTAATGTGCAATACATCAGAAATTGGGCCTTATTAACAAGGGCTAACTTTAATAGCAAAGTAAGAAGCACTGAACTCTATTACAATAAATGGAATGCCAATACCCACAAAAATTTCTACGTACAATTGAATATCGCGCAAGTATGGCGGCCACATAGTAGCGCGCAATCGCACTATGAAATACGTCAGGGCCGGCCTTATTTTTATTGTGTGTTTCATATTTTTAACTTTTTTTAGAAATCGCATAAATAAATATAACAATTTATTTGCCTTGATAGTTATAAAAAAATCAAAGTTATCGTTATTCCCAAAACAATCATTTTATTTTCAATTTCTTGTAGCAAATATCGAATATGTATGATCATAAGTTCAATATATAGTTCACAAAAAACAGTCATATATTTTCTATCTCAGGGGTCGAAATATGATTTTAAAATTAATAAAAGCTAAAATTGAGGACTGAAAAAAACCTATACTTTTTTTCTACGATCAATCAGTGAATATATGAGTAGGTACTAGTGAATTTTTATTGAAAACTAAAATCATGCATTTTATATTCACATGTTTGAATTGACAAATGAAATGAAGAAAAGGTAATAATTAACTATTTTCAAATACTTGATGTGGTATTATTATTTGAATTTCAAGATAACTTAGCCTTTTTGTTTAAGATCAAATGCCTTGATATATAAGTGATAGATTGTTTTACTCGTTTGTCTATAAAAATATGACATACTCATGAGACAATGAATTGTAAAAGAATATGTAAAGGTGTTTACGTAAAACTTCCTTCTCTATTTGCAAGAGAAAATTAAAGTATAATGTCCATTTATATTTTGACTAAAAGTATGTGGTTTCATCCTGACAAAGTAACTGAATAACTAAAATTCGTAATATACTTCGTCTGAAACGTGGAAAATCTGATAAAATCTTGTACTGTACTTTTGACAAATACAATGTAAACATGAACCAAGGGAAACAACAATGTTCTTACTTTTCATTAAGTATTTTGCACTGAACTCTATTGCTTTATTTTCCTTGATTTTTTTAACATCGGTCTATTTTCGTTACCAAGGGCAAGAACCAATACCAGGAGACAAGCTACCCTCAAACTGGAAATTTTAGAAAGTGAGTCAAGATTGCTGCGTTTCTCTGAAAGTCACCCATTCAAGCACTAACTGCGGCTCCTCTTGCTTTATATTTAGTATCGCAGTACAATGCTATAAAGACAGAGCTGCGCTCGTCCTTAATTGTTTTGTTATAATAGATTTCAGTGGTATCTTGCCATGGTGTGCAAAAAATATTTAAAAATTTTAATAAATGAAACTTCTGCTTAAAAATAGCAGAACTTGGCTTTTGAATATTACAAAATGTCTCGCTAGTAAAATATATAAATTAAAACAAAGTTTTTAAATAAATTATTACATAATTAAAAATATAAATTAGTTATAAAATTTCAGGAAATTCTCTTTTTATTCACAAAACGCTTTGTTATGTCAAACATTGTCATTCTGTTTGTATTTCCATAAACATTTGGCAAATATTTGCATTATTTTTAACCGACTGCGCCAAGCAAAGGAGGGTAATGTGTTCCTTATTTATTTTGCATAATACACAAATAATTGAGATGCCTTGCTGCCGCACTCCATTAACTTACTAGTAATATACTTGAGTGTTCCTATTGTCAACTTTACCACGTTGGCTGACTGGACTCATATTTCATAGTTTGAACTTGCTTGTTTCATAAAATTGTAATATTAATTTATAAAAAGTATGATAACGTTATGTGTTTTCAAAAAGATCTTGGAATCAGTATTATTATCCCGAATATGTTGGATACGTATTTATATTAATACTATTTAGGTACTTAACAATTCACAAATCATAAACTTAAAAATCGCAGCAATGAAAAAATGTTAGGTTACAATATTTTGCATCCTGATATCTCGGGAAGTATATACAGCCTATTTTTAATAAAAATTCGTGTTTAAGTAGGCAAAAGTACTCATTTTAAAAGAAGAAAAAATCCAGAATTGGACTGTCTTGCCAATGTTTAGATGGTAGCTTATTTTAATACAATAGACAAAAGTTGAGTAGGTATACTTACTTAAAATATAACAAACCCGGGATTTCGTCCCGGTTCATACAAAACAGTACCATACAAGTGCGCATCTATTGTCTTAATTAAGATACACACTGTTTATAAGTCACAAAATTATATACAAAATAACCAATATATCTCACAACTTTTCGCAAACGAAAGGATAAAATCACGAAGACCGACTCTGTAATTCGCATTCAATTTAAGACCTACGCTTTAGAAACAAATAAAACACAAACTTGCGTCAGCGCATAACTTTCGTACACAGCTGTTTGGGTCAAGCTCCGACATATTTTTAACCTTAGATTTCCTACTGCGTCGGCGCTTGTCTGTGCATTTTAAATCGCATGATTATCACATTTTGTTTACGCGCATATGCCTATAATGGCGTTCCATTTACTGTAATAGAGTTCAGTGGTAAGAAGGCGCTAGAAGAGTTGTTATGAATATACACGGACGTTGATAAAAGCTTGCAGGGAATGCATAGGCCTGACAAATTAACCGTACTTTTTACAAACTGCGGAATAATATGGATCAAAAATGCCCTGGAATATCCTAGATAACACAAGTACGTTCTATAAGTATGTAGAAAATATGTATATTGAGAACAATTAAATAATTTAGGACTGATGTAAACTGCAATTACATTCTAAATAATGTTTCTGTAATGTTTCTATAATTTTCACATAACATTCTTAGTATATTTTGTGATCTGTTCCAGAAGCTACATAAAATATTATTTAAAATATTTGTAGCATAAGCATGCCTTTTTCTGAAATTATGATAAATAAGGAACTAAAGATTCAAAAATACTTAGATGTTTTAAAATTGAAATAGATGTGGAAAAATGCACATTGATGCGCCATCAGCCCCAGATATATTTGAATGCTGTTTTGGAAACTAGACACAAATTAAGTGACTTCATAATGTATTTCAATTAAATTTAAAGAGACTGTATACTGGATAAGTACATTGAAATTAAAAATTTGAAAAAATTTAACAAGATTTAAAAAAAATATTTTAACAAACTTTTTAAAAATTTACATGCAATACAATTATTTTAAAATCTTATATTAACGAGTCACCAGTAGAATCTAGTTAATTACAATTACTTTGAAAGTAATAGACACAATAAATTTGTAGTCCTGCTACTCCAGTAAAATTAGAGTTGAACCCAAAACAAATTCGTGACGAACTATTTTTTGCATAAATGCACTAAGGGTGGTTATTAAGTGGTAGAAAATCCCAAAAAATTCAAGCGGCGAAAAAGCCTAAAAATTAAGCCGCCACCTTGAAATTTGGCTGTTTTTATGTTTAAAATTAAATATTGAATTTATGAAAATATGTAAAGAAATGAAATTTTTCCTTAATGATATGTCATTAAGGAAAAATGCTAAATCATCGCTTTTTGTCTATTTCGACAGTAAAATGAAACCAACCACAATTTTACCTGAAGGCAATAAATATTTTGTAATAGATTGCGGGTTTCTTCTAGGAAAAGTAGTATGGCAACAGTCTGCTACTGACAAAGATATACTTGAGCAATATATTAATTATGTTGATTACCACTTTGGTAACAATAGCATTATCGTCTTTGACGGATATTCAAACGAGAGTGGGTTCACCAAATTTACAGAAGATCAGCGAAGAATAAAAAATGTTTGTCAACGAGAAGTAAATTTTAATGAAGAAGCCGCAGGTAAAATATCACAGCACAAGGTGAATTTTTAACTTCTTGGCGTCACGTTTCTGGTATTGCTGTTAAACGTGCCCGGTCAGATGTGGACTATTTAATTGCCACAACAAGTTAAAAATTATCATTAGGTGAGCACGTAACCACTAATATATTATTTCTTTCTACATGCAGTATCAAGTTGCTGTACTACCTCTGTCTTTTATAGAAAAGGGAAAAATAAAACGGTATCAACTGTAATATAAGCAAATAAACATATTTCATCATCACTTTTACTCTTTAAATCGAGGGCAGCAAATCATTATCGACTTGTGGAAATAGGCGAACAATTCATTATTTACCGGTACGGTAGTCAAAAAACGAAGAATTTAGATCAATTTAGTTATATAAAATATAATCAGATAGTGGCTAGTCAAAATGTATTTAATAATTTTGAACTAACTGTTTCACCCCCTACATCTGACGCAGGCCAATTTCATATCTTCAGAGTTTATTTTCAAGTCCAGGTCTGGTTGTGCAATAATATAAACCCAGAAGATTGAACCAAAAATAAAAATTTTCTAGAACCACAGCAAAATGACAAAAAATTGTGTCCCAGATTTAATTTTTAAGATTCTGTTTGGTCATGCAAAACAAACTAGAGAAAAGGCTGCAGCTACAGGAAGTCTAATTTAGAGTGTATTGCAAGTTGTATACACTGTGCCGGGCAGTGTTGTGAAAACGCATCAGATGTGTCCTTAGAAGATGATGACATTAACTAACCGCTATTTTTCGTACAAGATATCTTGTTATACTATCTATTTTATTATTCCAGATATTTATCTACAATTTATTTTTGATTTACTTTGCTTAAAACATTGTTATAATTTTTTTGTTTTGGCTTTCTTTACTGCACGCTGTGTTAATATTTTTGTGCTAATTTATCTACATTTATTTATTTTATTATTATTTTTATTTTGTTAATTTTATCTTTCGCTGCCATTTTTCCATTTCATTATATATTTAATAATAAAACAATATTAATAATAATGATGCATGATTATCTCATTTAATGCCTGTGTATAGGCAAGATATATCACCTAAGGTCAAACTATTTAACACTAGGCAAAAAATTGGAGCATCTTAAGCATTGAACAAGTCGAAAATTAAAAATTTTGGATGACATACACAGGGACAGACATCTTTCTGAAAATGATCACAAACATACTACTACTACCTACTGTGTTCCAAATTATGTGAACATGTTGAAATAACCAAATTTTGTTTGAAGAGATCACAAAATTATTCTTTTAGTAGGTAAAGTAAAAAACTATTAACAATACAATTTTACAAGACGATGGATTTTTTGTAGATGTTGTTCCAAAATAATGTCTTGAAATGCGTTGCATTTTAGTTACAATTAACTATTTATGACCTCATTATACCAGATTTGCACATCTTCCTCAATTTTTACTGTCCCTAACTATGCCATTTTTGAAAATTGTATCGTCAACTTAGGAATAATTTTATATAGTTTTATTTTTGCATCTTGTTAAATTTTAATAAAATTATAAATAGAGTAGATTGCTACCGGGGAGCAGCTCTTTGTGATACCATAGGAGGAGTTCCAAGTGGGTACAGAATAGCATATTGTTGTCATGGCACGGTTAGCCCGGAATTGTGATGTAGTGCTCACGACGAAAGAAAACTTACTACCTCAGGATCTCGAGGCGTAACTGTACCCTATACTTACGGGGTCAATTATCAGTTCCTCTCGTTTCCCCTGGCGTGGCAATAAAACAAAACACCCTGATTCACAAATATTACACTTTAATATCCTAACAACCAACTCAGGACAGACTATATATTTAAAATTTAACAATCTGACACTCGATATGTAATTAACAGGTTATGCATTGCTTTGGGACAAAAGATTAAAATATATATTTACAATACCGTTTGGTAACTACCGCAGGAGTACAGAAAATATTGACATATATCAACTTAAATATGATGTAAGAAATAAATTGCAATTAACTCCCCAGACGGTGTCAGATTGCTTAGTACGAATAATGCAGCGAATAAAAATTAATGAAAGGCTATAAATGAAGTTTTATGTATTTACCCACTGGAATAGGTGGCATTGAGCCCCAACAGGATAGACCAGATTTGTGACCGTTTTGAAGATCTCTCAGTTACATGGTTTGCTGGTTTGTCGACTGGGAGGGGGTCCCAATCGGCGGCCAAGGTGCTCTACGAATCGCACCCACGAAGCATGGAGGTGGACTTACTACAAACATACGAATCTGTAAATAAATATAGTTAAATAAACAGCATATATCATGGGGCGAGCGTGGGTGCGTCTTTACTATGTACATACTTCGATATGCGATGTAAAGCAACGTTAGGCGTGGTTAGTAGTTGGATTGGTGACCGTTCCAACGAAGACCACGTCCTCGCCTCACCCATCTTCCAGCGGCTTGTATATCAGTGTATGCGCGGAAGCTATACAACCTTAGGCGAGGGTTGTATAGGAGATATACCATCCTTCGGAGGGGATGTAAAGCCGTCGGTCCCTTGTCTATTAAATGTTAGGCAAGTAAAAGATCCCTACTCTTCTTAAGGGAAGAGGTTCGGCAAAATTCCTGGTTGGGGGTAGCTCGTCTACAGGCGTCGGTGTTAGGCCTCAGTAGCGGAAATAGGCCGACGTTAAATAAATGTATAAAAAAAAAACAGCATATATCTATTACCTTTTTCGTATTTGTTACAAAAAAGGGGTAAACCGCCCGAAGGAAGATGGCGGGCGCTTCCTGCGATCACATACAAAGAAGAGACATTTTCCCGCTTCCTATCGTTTGAACAACATCTCTGCTAATTTCAGTTTTATAATTTTAGCCAAACCATTCATAATTTTTGGTGCCACCCCACAAATTTCAGTGCAATTGCTTTTTCTCACAATGAAAATTTAACAAGTTGCGATTGTTGGTAAATACTGTATATGACTCTAAGCAGTTTTCTGATTCATCACGTCTGTCTCTAGCTTCTGACAGGCGGATAAATTAGAGTCTTCCTCTAATTTTCTTTGTAGGCCATATTTGATAACCCTGCAACGCGAAAATTTGGTTTACAGAACTTTTACATGGACAATTGCCAAAATATTTGAGATGAAACGTATTGAGGTTGAGAACATGACGTAAAGACATTTTCCTTTGAACTAGCGAGTTTTTACTTCTCTTCCTCTCACCTTCTACCTTTTTATCATCTTGTCTCCTTTCAATCTTCTCTGCCTCTGCTTCTCCCCTTTCCTCTTTTTCTCTTCTCCTCTTCTTTCCTTATTCCCTTCTTTCTTTCTCTCCTTCTCTCAATAGAACATTGTTAACACCTTAATAATTAGTTTTGGGTCCCACCCAGTATATTGAATCACCAGAAAAACGCTTAATGTCATTAGTGTTACAAAAGTAACCTGAGAACGAAACATCATTAACGTACAATACACACGCTTCAGTTAGATGTGACTAGAATATTCCATGCTTTCATACAGGAATGCTAAGCGGCTCTGGTTATATTAGATGTTTAATTTATATTTTGAAGACATAAAACTAGCATGTAATATTTTTTATGCCATATTTTGGTTTAACAATTTACGTAAAATACGTACGATGCAAACGAAATGTTTTAAATTAAATATTTGTCGCAGTTACACATACACTTCTGTAGCTTAAAATAAATAACTAATATTTTAAATGATTCATTAATTGTGATTCAACTCTCTGCAAAATAATTATAACTGGAAAATTGTGACAGTAATTGTAGACAGAATAAATAAAAAAATACTATGAGTATAGAACTTTATGAACTTACTTTACGAAGTGCAACATTTCATATAAACTGTTATAATAAACTTTCTTGACTTTTTTACAGTTTATGGAAAATATCTCGAATAATCTTGACTTTTCTCCAAACTAGAAACAATTATTCAACTTTAATATTACACTGGGATGAACGTTTAGCGCCAATGAAATTAAATTGCTTACAGGGAGTAGAAAGAAAATATTTGAGCTGTATTTAGACTTATATATTTATAAACTTAATAATTGAATTGTGAGTAAATACTAAATTTAATTTAATTCATATCCAGAAGTGAACCACCTCAGTCTCTTATACATGTATTGTCTCCAAGAACCGTGATGTGCTTTTATTCAGGTGCTTAAAGCCCTCATAAGACTATGCAATTCACCCGCAGCGATCCGGTTGCGGCAAATAAATCGACGTATTAATTGCTATCATGATGTTGAGTTCTTGCGATCGAATTACAGAAATTAGAACATGCTCTACTCAACTGCAACAGATCGCTGCGACTTAGTGATTTTTATAGGAACTTTGTCATTTTCCATATTAATTTACTGTTGTTATTCCCTAGATAAGCTAACTAACATCTCTTCAGTGAACTTCGCAATTATTCATTGTTTGGTTATGTTATTTTTATTGTGACATATTGTGTTTTTCAGTTTACATTGACCTTTATTTGAAATTTCTAATACAAAAAAATTGAGTCAATAAAATAACTAAAAATGTGGTTCAGAAAATTGGCTGTATTTTTGTTGCAGTAAATTTGAGTATTCTTGTTGGTAATGATAGCTAGTAACTAAAGAATTGGAAAGCGTGATAAGAACGCAAAATATATGTCGCGGCGATAAAATCGTAGTTATTTTATCGCCGCTACTGAATTGCATAGTTTGATAGGGGTTTAATGTGATCTTGAGGAATACGCATTCAAATCACTTTACTTTTACCTCAAATAATCGCAGATATTTAGCTTCTTTGAGTCTCCTCCTGCCCATAAATGCTCTTTAGGTAAAAAAAAATGATAAAGGGATATTGTTCTATTTCAAATACTTCAATATTCGCCTATGAGCGAGTCACCAGCTGGCGCAAGGTTATAGAGGACCTCAATGGGCTTCTTTTTAACCGTCATGTCTAAAAACTCTCCTGGTTAACGAACACTGCAAATTCCATTTTGTGTCGATATGGTGTAAATCACATTATCCAGAAATGCTTCCTAACGGAGGCCCCTTAAAAATGGAACCTTGTCTCAAATTTTTTAAATATCGTCAATACGCTTTTATCTAAAGAGAGATAAACCTTGGTGCATCTATTAACATAAAAATGGCCCGTCGCGTGGTTTGCTCTATATACATAGTTTTTCTATTTCGCTGCGTATATATCATTTTTAGAGATAAATCACTCAAAACAGTCGGATTGCTGACTTTCGGTAGAGGTATAACCTTACCTTGTTTCCATTCCACGGGAAAATATTCAGTTCTTATGCATTCACTTATAAATAATGTGTGTGATAAATGAGATTATAAAAGGATAAACAAGTTGAACAAGAGTTATATTTAACATATCTGAACCGAATGCTGTTGACTTAATATTCTTTATTATGTTAGTCACGGTAAATTCATTAAACTAGACAGGCCCTGCTTTACATTATTCAAATAGAAGCTTATTAAATTATCACTAGGCAAGGAATTATGAACGGCAGAGTTAACAAAGAAATTGTTACTTGCATCAGCATCTTTCAAGTTGTCCGGTATATTGAAGTTTTTATTTTTCGCAATATTCAGTTTTTTTGGTTCTTTCTACTTGTCTTTATTGGGGTTTTGCAGTTTAAATCTCAAATAAACCTTTTTATTTAGAACAGGGAATGTACTTCCAACAAGATAACGCTCCTCCCCATAATTCAAGAACAGTAACATGATTACCCTCAACGTAATTTGGATAAATGGTTATGTCAGGTAACCTCCAAGGTGACCTGATTGGACTCCTCTAGATTTGTTCTTTGGGGTTATTTATAAAGTATTGTTTACGCTACCGCCGTTAAAACCCCTGAAAACCTGAAGCTAAGAGTAAGACGCTCAATTAGTAGCATGACGGCTCAGCAATTGGCGAATGATCTTCGAAATACAGCTATGCGAGTAGGGAAGTGCGTTGACGTTAATGGACAGCATTTTGAACAACTGTTGTAATGTTTTGTGCTCCTTTTTTGTAGTCTAAAGCCACCGTACATAGGATGAATAAATTGTATATTTTTTTTTGTTATTCTATTTTAGCTGCAATTTTCATTGTGTTTATTGCACATTTTAATAAGGCATATGAATAAATTTCTTATTAATAGTACTAATAAATGGTACCATGGTACCAATATGGTTCCATTTGAAAAAAATGTGTTTTGTCCCAAAACCCATTTATAATGAGTTCAAATAGACTTTTTATTTGGTGCATTCTAAAAATAATATTGAGTTGACAGCAGGTACGGACTAGAAATCTTAGTTAATGCATTTGATTGTTCATAATCGAAGATTTTGAAATGATGAATCACATCGATACAAGAGTATTGCTAAATAGAAAATGTTTTGTGGATAAATACAATGAATGATGATTATTTTTTCGACGAAACGTAGTAAAATTATCAGTTGTCACATACTCATTGACTCGTGAAGCTCCTTTCAAGAATAAAAGTATTACTAAATACTTTTTAGTGTTCCTTTTATTCCTGAAAAAGTTCTAATAAAACCAAACACATGTAATTATAGTAAAAGTTTTGAAACATTAAAAATCATAAGTTTCTATATATTTAAAAAAAGCTATATTTCTATTAATCGCTATGGCAAATGCAACTGGAGATAATTGACAAAAAACAATAAAACATGATTCAAAAACAAATTGTTTTAAAAAAAGATATCCCATAGGACCAGCATTCTACAAAATATTTTTCGGCAACTACTATAGCCGAGTACAATTTTACTGTGCAAATAAAAAACGCAACAAAAACTTTACGAGTTCATTATTAATTCCGGCGAACCAGTCGGTATGGTGTCATCAAACAAGCCAACGTATTAAAAACCTATAAAGGTAAGTAATTCAATTTGTGGTCGAGATAGCACAGAGAGTAATGGTATGGTGCACATAGCAATATTTTAAAGAGGTCGCAAAGGTTTTGTTGCGTTTTTTTTGCACAGTAAAATTGTACTTGACTATTCCTACACAAACTATAATTTTTTTTAACTAAAATCTTCTGGACAATTCCATACACGACAATTTGGATGAATAATTGTCTTTACTATTAAGTAAGTTGCAGTTTAATTTTGCGTTACAAATATGACTTCAATTTAATTTCTTTTGCAATTATATATTTTTTGTAAAATTTGTTATCTCATGTGCTACTAGTTACTATCAATGCTGGTCCATGTATGTTTAGTTATTTTTACACATAAAATCTCTGCCATAATAATTGTGTACCAACACTGCCAAAGCGGTGTGTATTGTGCATATGTATACATTTTCAACGGAAAATATACTTATCATTTTATTAAATATCTTACCTTCATAGTCAGAAATAGAATTGCCAGACATTTTTCATTATTTTCCGTTGAATCTTTTCTTGCGACCGAGAAATCTGAGATATTTGTTATCTGAATAATCCAAGATACTCTTGTGAAAATAAGATCCATTCAGAGCTGTTTACAAGAATATATAGGTACCTCACGCATTTTTATTTGTATATATTCTCCAAAAATGTACAGAAAATATTGTCGCGGTTGTCATCGACCCTTTTTACCTTATTTATCTGTAAACAGTTTCAAGGCAACCTTTCATATATAAAAACTTATTTGCATGGTCTATATCCACGAATATATTTCGCTTTCTTGCTTAAAAAATAAATTCATTTTGAATAACATAATTTAAATATCAAATGGTTGGGTTTTACGAATGATAATGTGCGTCTTTAGTAGGCAATAATATACAAAGAAGCTGGCAATTAGTCTTCTTTGTATTTCCTCCTATTTATTTATCTCACCAATTTGCACATTTTCACCCAAGTAATAGGCATGCTTCGGGATGGTTAAGCATTAAGTTAGCATGTTTCTCCAAAATAGCTTGCATTGGAATTTTATAAATCTTAGTTGAACAATAAAATTATATGCAAAAATATTTATTATCAAGTAGTAGTCATAGAGAGGGAATTGATATTTAAACCTTAAATAAATAGGTAGCTTATAAGAAACAAATAAACAAAGCTTTAATTAAATAAAAATATAAAAATAAGAATTATAATATTCCAATCTATCTGCAAATGCCTTATATATTTATAATAATAATTCCGGCAATAAACGTCTCACAGAGGAAAACAAAACCCTCAGAAAGAAAATAGAGGAGCTCACCGAGAGGTTGGAGCTAATGCAGAGGGAGCAACAGTCCCAGCACGAAGAACTTCTGCGTGCCATTCGAGGAGAATCGCAAACGCGGAAGCGGAAAAACCCACCCGCCACTAATACGGACTCCGACGAAGAGGCCCCTAAGGCGGCAAAGAAGGTGGCTGAAGAGCCCCTCAAGTGCCCCCCAGAGCCATTCAGACGAAGCAGATCGGGATCTAGAGCTCCCCAGCAGGAGGCTAACGTCCCCAGACAAAACGCCAGGACAGAGGAGACTGAGGCCCCTCAAACAAAAACAAGAAGCCAGCGCATACCGCCGGTAGTGCTGAGAAGCAAGGAGACATGGACAACGGTGAGCCGTCGTCTAACCGAAACCGGCATTAACTTTAGCAAGGCTAAAGTTACCGCGGAAGGAATCTCCATCGAGCCCGCGACATCCGAAGATTATCGAAAGATGACTAGGATGTTCGCAAACGAGAAAAGGGAGTACCACACGTACACCCTGCCAGAGGAACGGCTGCTACGTGTAGTCATCAGGGGGATCCCGAGCGGCGTTACTTGTACAGAGGTGGCAGAAGACCTCCAAGACCAAGGTTTCGCACCTACCGCAGTGCAACGGATGACGTCCAGACGGACGAAACAGGAGGTGCCACTCGTACTTGTCCTAGTCCCACAGGACCAGGACAAGATACTCCAAGTCACGAGGTGCTGCTCTCTAGTCGTAAGGACAGAGAGACAGAGAGCCAAGGTAGCGGCATCCCAATGCCACCGCTGCCAGCGTTTCGGCCACGGACAATCCAGGTGTACCGCGCAGCCGAAATGCGTGAAGTGCGGCGAGGCACACCGGACGACTGACTGCAAGAAGAAGGCAGACGAACCGGCCAAGTGTGCGAACTGCCAAGGGGCCCACCCGGCCAGCTACAAGGGGTGTCCAAAATACCCCAAGCAATCAGCCAGCGCCACTCAAAGGCCGGTACAGAGGCCGACGACGACCTCAACAAAGAAGGGCGGCGTAGCGCCAGGCACTAGCTACGCAAAAGTAGCCCAGAGCAAGGCAGGACAGAACACCGTCCCTGCCTCAAAACAACAAACATCGCCAGAGGCCAAAAACCTCACAGCGGTGCTAGCACAGATGCAACAAATGTGCTCAGCGATGAGTGCATTTTTTGCTCAAATGCCAAACTTTACTAATCTGTAATGCCTTTACAGATTAAACCAGAATTCCTGCAGATGGCGGTCTGGAATGTAAACGGCCTGCAACAAAGGAGACTTGAAGTCGAAGAGCTCCTGACCAGGTACGATATAGACGTCATGGCACTGCAGGAAACCAAGATGACCCCGGCCAAGGAGATCAACTTCCCAGGATACCACACGTACAGGATGGACTGGGTAAACATACCTCGGCGACCCGCAAGAGGAGTGGCTCTACTCGTTAAAAAGACCATAGCCCACCATCCGACGGTACTACCTGAGCTAGAAAATATGAATGCCACCGCCGTAGTAGTGTCCACAGCACGAAACGGCGACGTCCAAGTGGTTTCATGTTACCAGCCACCCCACAGCACGCTAACCGAGGGGGATATGGACGCAATTCTACCCGCTAGGACACAGGTCGTCGCAATTGGCGATTTTAACGCCAAATCCCAGCAATGGAACAGCGGCGTAACCAACACTCGAGGACGAGAACTGCTGCGGTTCCTGGGACAGCACGCCGGCGAACTGCTGGTGGTAGGACCAGTCCAGCCCACCTTTGACAACGGTAGAAACAGGCCAGACGTACTGGACATAGCCATCCTAAAGGAGATGACCCTCGAAGTGGAGATCTCCACCAGAACGGAGGGATCTACCGAGCACAACCCGATCTTCCTAACTCTAGGAGGACAGGCGGGTGACGACAACGCTACCTTCACGAAGCGACGAACGGACTGGGAATCGTACCGGCTGCACCTGCAGCAGTACATTGCACAAATTCCCAGGCTAGATACCGTGGGGGACGTTGAGAGGGCCGTCATTACCCTAGAGGAGCAGATCCTGGGAGCAATAAGGGCCAGCACGACAGAAACAGAAGTAAGAAGACACCCAGCACCGATGGCGAACCTACCAGAGGTCACCAGGCAGCTGATAAGGGATAGAAGAAGCGCCAAGAGACGGGCTCAGAGGACGAGACTCCCCGCCGACAGAAGGGAGTATAACGTCCTCAGCCGAAGAGTGAAAGCCGCCCTCCAAGAACACCGTCAGGAGGGGTGGCAACGCCACCTTGAGTCACTCGATCCACAGGACAGAAGTATGTGGAATACCCAACGTGCCCTGCGAAACCGGAGGAAACCTATACCCCCGATTCACGGAGAGCGAGGGAGGATCGTCTACACTAACCAGGAAAAAGCCGAGGCGTTTGCCGACAGCTTAGAACTGCAGTGTAGAGAGAACGAGCTCGATGACGAGGACGAGGACTGGGTGGACGATGTCGAGCGCAGAGTACGTAGGATCCACCGCCTGCCTGATGACGACCACATCCGCCCGACTACCCCCGAGGAAGTCAAGGAAATCCTTAGGAGCCTAAAGCCGAGAAAGGCTCCGGGATGTGACAAGATAGGAAACATCGCTCTCAAAAAGCTACCCAGGAAAGGAGTAGCGGCGCTAGTCAACATCGTAAACGCGATGTTAAGGTTACGGCATTTTCCAGCCAGGTGGAAAAAGGCCGACGTCATTATGATCCCTAAACCAGGGAAAGAACTAATTTTCCCGTGTTCTTACAGGCCCATCAGCCTCCTCCCAGCCATGAGCAAGGTTGCAGAACGGGTCATCTTGAAGAGGCTCACAGAAAAGACAGAAGAGCTGAATATCATCCCGGATGAACAGTTCGCGTACCGAACAGGACATTCCACCGAACTCCAAGTACTTCGCCTCACCGAGGAGATTACTAAGGGGTTCAACCAGCGGCAAGTCACCGCGGTGCTGTTCCTAGATGTTGCCAAAGCGTTCGACAGGGTCTGGCACGACGGCCTCCTAGCTAAAATGATGAGTATGGGTTACCCCATCGAACTCGTCAAACTAGTGAGGTCCTACCTGCACCGCAGACAGCTAAGGGTCAAAATCTCGGACCAACTCTCCACTTACAGGACCGTGGAGGCGGGAGTCCCGCAAGGTTCGGTGCTGTCACCGCACCTGTTCGCTATCTACACCTCAGACCTCCCCAGGACCGACCACACAGCCCTGGCCCTGTATGCAGACGACACAGCAATAATTGCCAGATCCTGGAAAGCCAGGGACGCAACCAGAAAACTCCACACTCCTGGAAGAATGGTGCACGAAGTGGAAAGTCGCCGTCAACGCCGACAAAAGCTAAGCCATACTCTTCAGACGAGTGCGGAAAGAAATTCCCACAGGACACGTCTCCATGAACGGCGAGGACATCCAATGGCACGACACCGTCAAATACCTTGGCGTGGTCATGGACAAAAGCCTAACGTGGAGACAGAACACGGACGCTATTACAGCCAAGGCGCGGCGCACAAGAGCCCTCATCTACCCGATGATGGGAAACGGTAGTCGTCTCAACCTGAGGAATAAGCTCACGCTTATCAAAACCCTCATCAGGCCGCAGCTGACGTACGCCTCGGTAGCGTGGGGTTACCAGGCAAAGTCCTACATGAAGAAAATCCAGGCAGTGGAAAACATCGCCCTCAGGACGGCGGTCGACGCACCATGGTACGTGAGAAACGCAGACATCGTCAGAGACCTGGAGTACACCACGGTCACTGAAGTCATCCGGGAACGAGCGAAGAAGCTGTACGCCCAAGCAGAGGAGCACGGGAACCCGCTAATCAGACAGGCCACTGATTACGACCCTGCCGACGCCTCGAGGCACAAACGGCCGAGGGTACAGCTTCTGGGCAACGGGTGAGTATAACTTATATTTCCCGCTAACCGATCTGTTTCAGATACCCCAGGATGGACCACCACTACCAGAGACATGACGTTTTTCTACCCAAACCCAACCTCCTTGCGGGCGTCGGACAACATACCGTCCAACGCCCGTTGTCCTACCTGCTCCGTGGAGTCCGAAAGTGCTAAAAAAGCACTTAGGGTCTCCACACTCCCGAGCTACACAGCTCATATCCTTACCTTTCCGATGATCCGGGGTAGGACACACCTTTACTGTGTCCTACGTACCGGCAGTCAATCCCAGCCAAAACTTCCTAAAACCCAACTAGACCGATGACTACTCACGGGGGTGACAAGCTGGCGAAGAAAGAAAATATCAAGACAAGAAGAGCGCCAGAAGAGACCTCTGCCAGCGAGGTTGAAGAGCCAGGACCAGGGGAGGTTCGCAGAAAATACCACGACACATCTCGCATTTGCGGGCTGGGTCTGGTAGAAGTAAGCGGGCCCACCTATCACGAAGGCCGGTCCAGGTCTACAGAGATAATCTAGGAGCAAAGAGTAGTAGTCCTACTCGGCCCTAGTTATCGAGACCGTCATCAAGCCAATGGATATTGGCGCGGCAATGGGTAGTTTTACCACGTAAAAGGTCGTAACTAGATGAAATTGGTGGGATCGTAAAATTTACCGTCCTTATCATAACCCTACATTTGCGACCTTGGGTGAAGACCGCTAGCGCCGCCATCTTGAAAATTGCAAATATCTCCGTTCTCATTGGTCCTAGGAAAGAAAATAAATTAATAAATTGAAGAGCATAAAATTATACGCAAAACATGTTCTAGACACTTTTTTCGTCAGACCAACAGTTTTCAAGATACAGCGCACCAAACGCAAGCAAATATCGTACCCATTAAAGAAGCAGACGTATCCCCACAAAATATAATGCAAAAAAACTGTGTTCATGCGTTTGATAATAATAGATATATTTGTGGAGATTACTTTGCCCACATTGCACAAAAAAATGCATATCACATATTTTATGTAGAATTTTATGCTCTTCAATTTATTACTTTACTGTTTTCTAGGACCAAAAGAGATGGAGATATTTGCAAAAACTTATTTGGAGTGCCATCTTTCCAAGATGGAGACGCTAGCGGTCTTTCCCCAAGATCGCAAACTCAGAGTTATGGCCAGGATGGCAAATCTTACGATCCCACCAAATTTCATCTCCTTACGACCTTTTGTGTGGTAAACTCCTTTTTTCTCCCCGTTGCGTTGCTTGGAGTATAAGGACTAAACAAATTAAACCAAAACAGCTATTCTCCCAGCTACGTACCGATGACCAGCGCTGAATTAAATGGTAATATTTGCCGTATTTTGTCTAACACAGTTAGCACTAAAAAACAATAACTTGAATTGCTCGAATGCTACGAGGAAAGAAGCCTTCTTTATCTCAGGATGTCACTAACTGCAGACTAGTTTCGACCTATTTTTGGGTCTCGCCAGTGCAGTGCAAGTGAGCAATCCTTCGATGAACCTGGGTCGTATCTCATAGATATTATTAAGTTCCACAGCAGTAGAGCGTAACTAGCGCCATCTCTGGGTAGTGTCGAAACAACCAAAATCGAAAGTAAAATTGATAATCATCACTGAATAATCAATTTTACACAGCAGAAGGAAATTTTATAAAATTTGAATTTTAATATTCCTACCTATCTGCAAGTGCCTTATGTATAATAAGGACTAAACAAATTAAACTAAAACAGCTATTTAGTCGAGGTCAGGAGTCGGAAGGGGTACCTTTCTTTGCCAGAACGTTTTCGGGGTCATTGAACACGATGGTGGGGGTCCCGCAATTTTTTTCCTCGGCATCCTCTTCTAATTGTCCAAAAACCACCCCCAAATTGCTCTTTTCCGTGAACCCGTATATTTTCTCCAGTTTTTCGACTAACTGTTATTCCCTCGAGCAGAATGGAAGATCCCTCGAGGGGTTTGACCTCGCTACCCCTACACCAGGCTTCCACTCCTCTAGAGGGTCGGAAAATTAATATTTTTTTGTGGAAAAAAAATTATATTTTACAAGTGTTTCTGTGAGGAAGGTAGCAGGTGACCAGGGTTGTGTAACCATCCCCGGGGATTATTTTTACCCTTCAAAAGGGTGTAAGAGACTGTTTTTTTGGGAAAAAAATATTTTGTAGGATGCGTTTCATTGAGGAAGGTGGTACGCCTACAATAAAATATTATTTTTTCCCACCCCCTCGAAGGATGGAAACAACCCCCGGGGTTGGTTATTTAACCCTGGTCACATGTGACCTTCCTTAAAGAAACACCTCCTACAAAATAATAATTTCTTTAAAAAGAATCAAATATCCACCCCTTTGAAGGGTGGTGTGGTGGTTTCACAATCCTGGTCATCTACCACCCTTCCTCAAAAAACCCCTGCTACAAAATATAATTTTTTTCCCAAAAGAAAAAAAAATTTCCACCCCTTTGAACTGTGGTCACCTGCCATCTTCCTCACAGAAACACCTCCTGTAAAATATCAATTTTTTTCTTCACAAAAAAATTTCAATTTTCCAACTCCCTAAAGGGGTGGAAGCCTGATGTAGGGGTGGCTGAGGTCAAATCCCTCGAGGGACTTTCCGTTCTACTCGAGGGAATAATAGTTAGTCGAAAAACTGAGGAAAATACACAGGTTCACGGAAAAGAGCATTTTGGGGGTGGTTTTTGGCCAATTTGAAGGGGTTGCTGGGGAAAACAATTGCGGAACCCCCACCATCGTGTTCAACGAGGGGGTCTCTAGATTAACGCTCTGGCAAAAAAGCAAAAACCCCAAAAAATTCCGACTCCTGACCTCGACTAATTCTCCCAGCTACATGCCAACGACGAGCGCTGAATCAAATGGTGAAATTTGCTGTATTTTGTCTAGCACAGTTAGCACTAAAAAACTATAACTTGGATTGCTCGAATGTTACGAGGAAGATGCGAAGTCTCCTCCATCTCAGGATGTCACTAACTGCAGACCAGTTTTGACCTATTTTTGGATCTCGTCAGTGCAGTGCAAGTGAGCATACCTTTGTTGAACCTGGATCGCATCTCATAGACACTGTTGAGTTCCACAGCAGTAGAGCGTAACTAGCGCCATCTCTCGGTAGTGTTGAAATAATCCAAATCGAAAATAAAATTGATAATCATCACCGAATAAGCAATTTTACAGCAGAAGGAAATTTTATAAAAATAGGAATTATAATATTTCAACCTCTCTGTAACTGTTTTGTATATAATATGGAATAAGCAAGTTGAACCAAAACAGCTATTCTCCCAGCTACATGCCGATAAGAGCGCTGAATTAAATGGTGAAATTTGCCGTATTTTGTCTAACACAGTTAGCGCTAAAATACAACTAGAACTTAACAGTGTCTATGAGATGCGACCCAGGTTCATCGAAGGAATGCTCACTTGCGCTGCACTGGCGAGACCCAAAAATAGGTCGAAACCGGTCTGCAGATAGTGACAGCCTGAGATGAAGAAGGTTTCGCATTTTCCTCGTAGCATTCGAGCAATCCAAATTACTGTTTTTTAGTGCTAACTGTGTTAGACAAAATACGGCAAATTTCACCATTTAATTCAGCGCTCGTTGTCGGCGTGTAGCTGGGAGAATAGCTGTTTTTATTTAATGTGTTTAGTGCTGCAGATAGGTTGGAATATTATAATTCCTATTTCTATATTTTTATAAGATTTCCTTCTACTGGAATAGTATATTCTGTAATAAGTTTGGAATGAAGCATATTCTGCGCGAGCGGAAGCTTGTCACCCGAGCGAAGCGAGGGGGACGCTCCGCGGGAGTTGAGAAAGAGAGAACGTTGTATAATTGTCTATGTGTATGTGTCCTGGTTGAGTGAGGAATAGCTAATGCTAAACTCCGCCAGGACGTTAATCTAAACAAGGCGATAAAATGAAAATTAAAAAAAATAAAAATTTATCAGGATTTCGTACTCTTATAAAATGTTTAAAATGTTTTCTTAACCGCCTCTCAAGTTACCGAAGTAACCCCTTGGAAGATCTCAAGGATCTTGTGCTAGGCAAAGAGAGACGAGGCCCTACAGTTTAATGTGGACTCCGAACCTCTCTTGGGGCAATTTTTTTTTTTATGAAAAATTGTTTCGCCTTGCGGGAATCGAACCCACTTCGCTAGGCAACTCAGTTTGCTAGCCAGCCGCTCTAACACACTGAGCTACCATTCCCCTTATATGCTTTAAAATATCGATGCATAATTTTGGATAAATATAAAGCTTTACTTTGTTTAGTAACGTTTAAAAATCGCTTTCAGAACGGCATTTTAGCTCGTGTATGTGCTTATCTAAATCGTGTTATTATAAACCAATCAACATTAGACTAAACCAAAACATAGCAGAGAGGTATTCCCTGCATTGTTTACAAAACTCACCGTGAACAAAAAGCTGGTGAACATGAAGGTGAACTTTGTACACGTGAGCAACTACAGGATTCGGAAACACGCGTAGAACAAAGAAATGATCTGCCACGTACGGTGCTCCGCGAGGACAATCAGGACACTCAAGGTCGAGGCCCCCATATAGGCAACGGCTTCATGGGTTGACTAAGAAATCAGCATTCTACGAGATTTTACGTGATTTTGTCTAAAATATTATTTACAACTCAATTAATATTATAATATTGGTGATTGCAGCAACTCTAATTTAAACAAAATTAATACGGGGATTCTATTGCATAACATGGTTCTTGTTATTTGCATAACTTACTCTGAAATATATACAGTACAGTAAATATATATTGTCGCAACGTAAACTTTCCTGTAAAATATTTAGAGAAAATATTTCAGTTGTTTAATTTCATATTTGGGCTATTTGCAACAGCGTTTGCTCTATAAAATAAAAGTGTCTTTGTGATTGTTGTCTCATCTTTGCAATATGTATTTAAAATAGTTTCTGCTTTTTGTTTCAACTTTGAATTTCATGAAATACAATCAATAAATGGTAATTTATTTTCAATACACCGATATAATATAATATAATGTAATACAATACAATACAATACAATACAATACAACACAGTACAATACAGTACAGTACAGTACAGTACAGTACAGTACAGTACAGTACAGTACAGTACAGTACAGTACAGTACAGTACAGTCCAGTCCAGTCCAGTCCAGTCCAGTCCAGTCCAGTCCAATCCAGTGCCGTGCGGTGCGGTGCGGTGCAGTGCAGTGCAGTCCAATCCAATGCAATGCAATGCAATGCAATGCAATGCAATACAATACAATACAATATAATACAAACCTCAAATATAAATTCACAGAGCAATATTGAGTAATAAAATAGAAAATAAATAAAACAAATGATTAATGTCATAGTCATAGATAAATATCAGAACGGGGAAAACAATTGGCATAAAACTTTACATAAAGGAGCCTGGCGAGAATAATAAAATTTAGTATAAATACAATGTATTTTGAGGTCCTAAATTAACAAAACTAGACGATCACGTAAATGGCCAATTTATATATTTATCTTTATATAAAATTGAGATAAATAATTATAGGGTGGTATTAAGTATGTTTCCTGGTCGCTTAACGATTAGGAGTTTCTCTATAAATTTAATAGACAAGGAAGGAGGGGGGGGGGGGGGTGTAATATATTCAACTACTTCCAACAGATATGAGGTTACAGACAGGCAAGCACACAGGCACATAGTCATACAAACATATGCGTCAAGCTTACATCGTTCTTTTTGTTGTATTATTATCTACATATTTACTTTATTATTTATATTTATTTTTCGCATTATTTATACTAGCATTTTGGCTGAGTTTAACTGTAACTATTATTTCATCAATCAATAAGGAGATACACGCATATACACGTGCAAACAAGCATTTCCTGAGACATCGTCATCTGTCGCTGGCTGGGAGTCAATCTCAGGAGGACAGTACAGTGGCTAGCCGTGTTGTACCGCTCAACCTCGATCAAGCCTTTGCGGGCTGTGACGGCAGAACAAGGTTTCTTGTCGTTTATCTACCACTCGAGTTGCTAAAATTGACCAAACATTCTATAAATTTACCCAGTATTCAAACTAAAACATGTGAAACCCTTTTCTAGCTCGTTATCTAGCTCTGGAGTGGAATTATTAAGTTGACTTTAAAAATAAAGCATGCAGGGCGATTTGTTCTCTTAAATATTGTTCAGGTATTATTTGTGAAGTTTTCATTCTTTTCTTTATCTATACCCATGAAATAATTAGCAAAAGTGTTGTCCTTGTCGCGCATATATTTTTTAATTTTACAATCATCACGTATAGCATAATATAATATTACTAATTTGTTCTTATTTTTGTTATTAGTTCGTATAATTTCAATAATCTCCCACATTTTTTGTAGTTATCATAGCTAAGATAATTCTGCTTCTATAAAATTCATTATTGGCTTCGTTAAATAATTCATTGAACTTTTTTAATAATTATTACCGTTTTAAGTGATCCCGTGTTTTATTGAATTAACCAATTCCACCGTTATCCAAGGTTTTAGCTTTACTTGCTTATTACTTTTATATTTTATTTTATTAGTAGCCCTATAGATAGATGTTTTCTAAATTTTTCAATGAAACAATCATAACCAGTTTGCGTATAATTGGAATTTAATACATCAATTTTCCCAGAAAAGAATTTATAAAAAAAATGTATTTTATGAACATAAATTAATTTCGCATTTTACAACAAGAAATATTAGGAAATTTGAAATGTGGAATGCTGTTAAATTAATATTTTTTTTATAAATCAATTCTACCTTATTATTAACATAATGAGTTTTTACGAAAATATGATCCATGATTTATTAATAAAAATTACCTTTCTTGTTCATTACACATATATCCATTTGCAACCTAACAATTCCAAGACATTTAATAACATCTTTTTGAACTTTGTTGATATTATATGACAAAATGCGTCATAGTTTTCGACAAATTCTTTCCTTTAAGTATACCGCATTCATTGGGCGATTCTCCTACACTTTGCTTTTAAGGCATGACAGTAAAAACTAATCGAGGTGAGAATTGCATGTTTTCTTCCTAGAAGATCATTTGAAAATTTTTCTTTTTAATAGGCTTGAACAATGGACAGGGAGTGCGCAATGAAAAGTCGCTCAATTTTGTTAGAATAAATCGTTGCTTGGAGTATCCAGTTCTTCTGGACCTGGACACATATCAACCAATGCGACGTTGAGGGTGTTTTAAAGAAAATCAAATACCTCGCACTGGTTAGGGTTTCGTCAAAGAAATATGGACTCACATTTCTTGTATCATCTATCTCGCATCACACTTTCACTTCTCCAAAGTTCTGAGTGTGATATTTCGTCATCTAGTGGCTCTCTATAGTCCAACGAGGACAATTTTGCCTATTGGCACGGCTATTTAAAACAAAGGTAGCTTCATTTGAAAAAAATATTCTTTTTACAAAGGTAGTGTCATTATTGCATAATTTAAGGAAATATATCAATGGCGTAATGACGTTCATAATTTGTAGGTCAGATGTAAGTACTAGTCTAGCACTTACATCCGAGGAAGCCATTATGCTGGCGAATCAATTGTCGTGTATTTGTGGATTTGAAAGAATATATAAATAAACTAAACATGGATTTGGACGGTGCTGCTACTCTCTATGTGGAACAATCTATGTAGGATGGATTGAAAAGTGGCCCATAAGACTTATTATCCCCTTTGATTTTTTTATAGAGGTAAAATTTATGTAACCGAGCCCGACTCAAAATTTTCGCGTTTCAGAATCGGACACAAACATATTCAAGTTACATGTTATTATTTAACGCCGCTCCTATAGTAGCACCAGATGGGTATATTGTAGATGCCCATAGTCCCTATTTTTCAAATGAACGAAAATAATTCTTAGATTATAAGTACCGAAGCGGAATGTCGATGCCTTTGTAGTAAATCGGGGTTATAGAGATGCTGTTGATTTTTTTGAAAACCTAAAATATTGAAATGCCATCTGCACTTGCAAGAAACCAAAGGCAGGCAGTTACCCCCGAAATACTGAGTAATGTTTTAAATGCAGTGCCTCGCCGCGCTCGATTGTGCATAAGAAATCGCGGTGGACACTTTGAACACTTGATATGATATCTTAAAAATTATTTCGAGGATTAGATAAATATTTATGTTCTGTGTGCTATATTCTTTTTATTATTAATTTGTATTTATAACCTGGAATTTATTTTATTCTTCTTAATTGTGTCAATGTTTTATTATAGCAAAGATTTGAACAACTTATTGAATTATTTTATCGTTTTATTTAATCATACTTTTCCACGGCAAGTATAATACTTGTTAAAAAAAAATGTATTGGTTTTTAAAAAATGTTTTTATAATTACTAACGTAGTACCATTGAATAAATATGGCATGTGATATATCGTTGAAAAGGGAGGAAAATACTCTATTTAATGGCGCCATTTCCCGCCCGTTTTAATATAACTTTTTTAACAGCCTGAAGAGTAAATCTCAAAATACAGCGGTTTTGAAAAAAATTAGATAAAACCTCGTTGAAACACTGTTTTGCAAAAAAATTTCGCCTTAGAATTTTTCTCGTATCTCTTCAAATAACGGAGATATTTGGCCTAGGCCATAGATTTCAAAAGTCTTTAAACCATTTTGTAGGTTATATAAATCGGCACAATTTTCGTAAAAATAATTTTTTTTTATACGACCGATATTAAGTGAGATATTCTCGAGTGCCCTGATAAAATGGACAGCCTGTATAGACACAAGTTTGGTGTTCGTTACATGTTATTTTGAAATGCTTAGTTTTAAGAACACAAAATTTTCTTAATAAAAATATAATAAAGTCATCTGATCATTTTGCAATTTTGTGTAAAATTATGTACCTCCCACCAACAAATCGCAATCACTGTCTAAAATAATATTTTTATTATTTATGTTTAGAAAATGTGAAAGTATTCACATTTTCTAAACATAAATAATAAATCAGGCATGGAAGTTAAGCTAATTGAATTTAGAATATGAGATCTCACAACTGGTAATTCATACTTTGAACTGAATATTCATTGTTGCTATCTGTAGCTACAGTGTTGGGGCATTGGAATTAAGTGCTCTGATACCCTAACGTAAAACTTTTAAATTTTTTCATAGAATTTTCCATCTGAGCACATATTAATTATTGAGACAAGTTTCGATTCAACGAAAAATTGTCTTTGGAAAAAAATTATTTGAAATATTTTTCGATTTAACAAAAATTATTTTTATGTCCTCCCTGGAGCCTCCCCTGTTTCAAAAAACCTTTTCGATACAATATTTGATACTGAATAATTTTTACTTAAAATAATCTTTAATTTAACGAAAAATTGTTTTTTACCTAATCTCGAGCCGTCCGTGTGTTCGTGAATTTTAATGATATTCAATAGCATTCTGCCTTGAACCTTCTAGATCCTATATCTAAAATGTTTATGTTAAGTTGAAGTGGTGAGAAAACTTAACACCCACAGACCTACTAATAGATAGGCATACAGACGGCATGTGGATTTCAATTTATTTGCTACCTTTGGGCTTCAAAATGATCATTTTCGTTATAATCTGGAATTTGAATTTTTTACTTCTTTATTTTTTACTTTATCTGTAGATGAGAAAATAAAATAAATATACACAAATTAAGCATAATTATAATTTATTAAGATGGGCCTATATTAATACTTTGTTAATAAGTTATTATGTTATCCATTGTATCTGCCATCAAGTACTTACTGTGTTTATGAAGATGAGGACGGAACAAAAACACAAATATTTTTGTCGGATACAACTCGCACTATTCGTCGCCGATCAGTTTTTAGGTACTTTCTAGAAGACTTGTATCTATTTTTGGGCGTTTTTTTTAACGAAATTATTTGGCCACGTCTCGGATATTCTTGTAAAAGAAATGTATATTATCGTTGTGGATTACTTAATCCGCAAAAGATACGAAGCAAGAAATAACGACTTTGCTGGATAAACCAACTTTATCAATATAGAAAATAGAATGGTGCCGGGAAATTGCTAGAGACATTAGCATTTGATGAGAGAAACATTTACTTTGTATGCCAGTAGGAGAGTTTAAAGCTCTCGTTGATTTGATTGGGATTAAAATCAAGAGGATAGATATCAAATTTAGACGAACTCAGTTAAGGAAATGATAGCCGTCACTTTACGGTTTTTAGTTACATTAAATTGCTATGCAAGTTTGCAGTGCCTTTTTAAATTGTCGAAACAAGCTACTCGTCTAATAAAAATTTACAATTTTATTGAAAAATATGTAGATATATAGATACTTAAATCTTAAGAAATATTTTCGTTAATTCGAGACTGGTCTTGTCGCATTTAGTTGAAAATGGCTGAGATACAATTTTTTAAATAAGTTTATTAAATTGTTTGATCTAAAAATAAAATTTATACTCGTTTTTTTCTCAATTTAACTAAAATCTATTTGGCCTACGTAAAATATGTTCATACAACGCTAAAAGTTTATTCGCTTTCCTGCAACCACGCAAAATATTAATTACTTTAATTTGGACCCAAATAAAAAAATCGGCAGCTACTGGAAGCGGCTGGAACCTCCCCACTCGGTGGATCTTTGAAGCCAAAAAGAGCATTAAATTGTGTAACAAAACGGCACTAAACGTAATCCGATCTCATCCAAAACCTTTTCAGATCTTCTGGGGTATTAAAAAACCCTCAACTTAATGAATTTACAATCATCTATGCTAGTTATTACCTACATTATCGCTCGTTGAATAATATACTATTAGGATATTAACAACTTTAACATCACTTGAACGACTAAGAAAGTCTAGTTATCCTAAATACTACAGATTTGTAAAGCAACAAACTGAAAATTGGTATAGTGATAATCTATAATAAATTCATCAACGAAGGTACAGAAAGCATATGATATTGATAATGTTACACCTACCTTTAAAGTTTGTGACAATCCACTAAAAGTTACAAATGTGCCGAAATCTTATTAACATGACATGACACCAACGTTATCGGATGACAAACGATGACAATGACAATCATCAAAATTTGCTCATTGCAATCCGATCGCTCGCGGCTGTCTTTGTTAAATCAAACATTAGCATTTCAGTAATTTTACTAGATTTTAGAGGAATATTTGTAGTTTAATTCTTCGATTTGTCTGTATATATATATTTAAAAACGGCACTAAACGTAATCCGCTCTACTTCTAGAGCAGTGAAGAAACCCTCACACGTGAATTGACACGTGATGTGACGAGTTTCATGATGTAACCGCTACACGCATCGATCATGTCATGCGAAATGCGATCTATGCCATATTTGCTTTGTTTTTAATTTTTTTCACGGAAACCAAATCGAAAGGGTGGAAGTGTGATATATCGTTGAAATCATAATTTTAACTGCTTTTCAATGGTTCCATTGTAAATTGAAAGTAAATATAAAATAAACAACTTGTTGCGTCAAAATGGCACTAAACGTGATCCGATCTCAACCAAAACGAACGCACACGCAAAGTTTCATTCAAATCCGTTCAGTAGTTTCGGCGCTATCGTGCTAACACACATACACACATACATACACACATACACACACACAGACATTTTTCAAAAACCACTTTTTTGGGTTCCTAGGACCTCAAAACGTAAAGATTTGATGTTATCTCAATTTTCGTTTTTCGATTTTAGTAACCTCTCACAATTTTATTGTGGAGAGGTTAAAATATAGCAAAAAACCTTTTATTACCCAAACAATATTCTGACGTTGAGCTAACGTTGGGATTTCCAACGAAAAGTCGATATATGAATGACGTACGGACAAAGTTGTACCAACCCACATGTGCACCAATTTAGTGAATAAAATATTGGTTGCCTCGACGTTGGAGACCGACTTATAGCCGTTGGAATTGACGACCTATTTTGCACTAATTTATCCATTGCTAATATTCTGTCTCAATCTGACAAACGTCTGATTTTGTAGTTTATGTCTGAACAACATTTGTTTCTCCGATGAATGTACATTTACTCTTATTGGATTTGTCTATGTCAATAGACACAATTACAGATTGGGTTGAGAGTAATCTATATATAATGCGAAAATTTCATACTTAAAGACTTCAAAAATTAAATATTTGGCATGTTATCCTAGGAGATTATATTGTTAAACCCTTTTTTTATTAGAGGAAACCCAAATGGTGAATTTGGAATTAGAAATGAATTTGATCCACAAATTATTGAAATATTAGAAAATCACTAAACTCTCTCTAAAAATCTGCTTGCATTTCAAGCAAGGGCGGATCTATGGGGGGGGGCTACCGGGGCAATAGCCTCCCCATGGCTCAATAATAAAAACAATAATAACACTAAGATCTTTAAAGAAAAGATGTTAAAATTATGATGATACCATTAATGAGTTTATCCTCTGTATTATGAGAGTACCAAAGCAATGCCTACTATCAAAATAAAGAGGAAACGGTGGTAAACTCGTTAATCGTTTGATTTCATTTATTGCCGGTTTATCAATAGAGGGCTAACACTTAAATATAGGATAAACGAAACAATTGGGTATCTATTGTTTTGTTTGGCATTTATCCTTTAGTTACGATAAACCGGCCCTTAGTAGCAGAGTAGGGACTTAAAAATAAATTTGACAATACCGCCAACTTTGCGACAAAGAGAGATATACAGTGAAAGTGACAAAACCGCTTTGTTGATCCCAGTCTTCAGCGAATGTACTGTAGTTTGTTTCAGGGCTCGCTTGGCTCTCATTAGCCTTACTTCAATTCGACCTAAAAGATATTTTGTGATATAACCTACACCTAGTTTTTGAACAGGATTCCAAGACTTTTTACAAAGCTTGTTATTTTCCTAGGGCTAATTTCACTATGTTTTTCGGCGTTAATTCTAGCGAATGTATAGTGCTCTCACTCTAATTTGTCTCTCTCTTACGCAAAATTTTAATTATTTTTTCTTGTAGACTGGATTACTTTCCTAAAAAGCAACCTCTAAAGGAACAGTAATTAGATGTAAACTTTCTTAAAAATGTGTTTGCGAAAGGCGTTTCCAAAAATGTAAGGTCGTGGTTTTCGTATATGTAAGAAACAAAGATTTTCGAAAAAAATACCCGTTTACAATTATTTATGTTATGTATAATATCGTTTCATATGTTTCCACTACTTCATTTTCGAAAATAAACCATTGTGGTGAAAAAATATCTGTCCTATTCCCTTCAATTCCGTGGCACGGTATTTTGTATACTTTAATTATTATCAACAGCGGTTAAAACAGATTATATGTCGGATATATAGTAAAAATAGTTTCTTAAAGAGATATAGCCGTTTTAGATTAATCGATATAATTTGTGTCCTTGACTAATAATAAGTAATAAAGTATCTACGTAATTTGAGAAAAAGAAGCTTGGCATACTAACCGTTATTGGTATCTATATATATACAGTCTGATTTTTGTTTTCACGAACAGAGCTATATATACTCTAAATATAACTCCCCATAACCATGAGACTCGTCATAAATTTCAGCTTCAACCTGATTCTCACTCTACCTCTTTATATTAAAGGAGCATTATATACAATGGCTGTAGATTATTTAACTTTTTACCACTGGAAATTAAGGTCTCTGTAATCAGTATATTTTCAAGATTGCTCAAAAAATACTTAATAGACAGAAACTGTTACACACTAATTGAATTTTTCTCCACTTAATGTTTTCTTATATTGTATTTTGTATATTTATATTGCATTTAATTATTTATGTACTTGTTAGTTTTGTAATTATTGTTTGTTATGGCGAATCTCTTCAAATATGTTGCACAATCTATCTGTCTATCTATTAGATTAGTAAAATATGGATGGTAGAGGACTTCAATTGCTCACTTTTAATTCTACATTATTTATTTATTAGGATATCAGTGCTTAATTTTTAATAGCGAATATTTTTTAAATAACATAAAATTTCAGGCAATGAGAATATAAATACTGTTATGTGCACGACTACGCCACTGGAATCATAGAAAACTCTCGAATGTTAGGCCGGAACATTCTGGAATGTTCTACTACATTCGACGCGGGTGTATATAGGGACTCAATCGGCGCGCTGGAACAGTTGGATATGAGATGAACAAGTGATAAGATGAAATAAGAAACAGTAATAAGTTGTGAATTACAGTAGTGAGACTATAGTAGATGGAACTTGTAATTAGTGTGTCCTAATGTGTATAAGGACTTAATTATTGTAATTAAGTGATTAATTATTATTAATCAGTGGTTTATGAAAGTATTTGTTGCAATTTATTGAACCTACATACAGTTGTTTACAGTGTTTACTGGAGCTTGTAAACACGTAACAATTCTAATTCGAAATTTTTTTAACAATAACGGAGGACATGTGTCATAAATACTAACTAACTACGTTACCATCGATGCAATTATTAGGCTAATTATTTGTATGGTATTTGTTCTGTGATTAAAGCTATTTTACAGTGAAGGCAGTGGACATGAATTATCAAAATAGCCCACCAGAGAATATGTATTAATACCCTGTCTCAATTTAGATTGTTGGGCCAAGCTAAGCTTGATATACAGATGCACAAATCCTTAACTCAGATCACTACAATTTCGCAATAGCTGGAAAAGGTAAAACCGAACTAAATGGCACATAATTTAGGAAACACACTCCAACATTGTTAGTACTGTTGAGTTATACAATGATGCTTCAAATATAGTCACTTTTAAGGGCAGAGTGAGCACAATAAAGTTGCTACGTCCGAAAATGGCAAATATAGAATAAACGGTTTATTAAAATTTATATCTTTACAATTCACAGTTAATAATAGGTCTTAATGTGCACCTCTCCGGTACTCGTAGCAAATATTTATTATAGTGTGCGATACGAAATAAACTGTAAGAACCACACACTTGCTAGCTCGTCGGAGGGAGCAGGTGAGACAGCTAGGTGGTAAATAGACAAACAATGATAGTTCGAAAAGAGTGTATATTACCATAATAATATGTACATACATATATTATATCGCATCATATCATATCATGTCATGTCATGTCATGTCATGTCATGTCATGTCATGTCATGTCATGTTATGTCATGTCATATCATATCATATATTATATAAAATTTGCGACACGTTCTGAGGAACGTAAGGCGTATGTAAAGGGAAATATATTTAAAGAGATACCCCCAAATACTCATACATACAAATATCATATGACATAAATTTATAGTTTAAAAAAAAGATAAGTGGCAATAGCAAAGATAACTTATAAAACCAATAATATGATATATGTATATAAAAAAAGTAAGAATATTTAATATAACAAGTACTAGTATATATGCTAATATACGATATTAACTTTATTATGTAACTACTAGGTTAATAATAGTATACGTACATACTTAGAAGAATGGGGCAGGATGGGAAATATACTCCAGAAGTCTGCAAATCCAATATAAATTGGTTATGGGCGGTGAGCCAGCGTAATACAGATGGAACTGCCGGGCATAACCATAGCTGCAATACAGATTATCCGTGACAAACTACGGGTAAAGCAATCAGGATCTACACAGATTGCAGACAATCACTGCTAGCCCTGAGAAGTTACAAAATTAGGATAGTGGCAGTATGAGAATGTCAGCAAGCACTTGTGGGTGCCTCCACATAAATAACATATCGGTGTGCTGGGTGAAGAGACATGCCCAGTGTAGTGCCAACAAAGACTGGCCAAGAAGGCAACAGGCCCAAACTTCGTTGTACCAGTCCGTATCAGTCTGATACCGATCACGGTTATAACACAAATAATTAAACAGGACACCCACAATGAATTTAAGATGCTGTGGAATGAAACAAGTAGCTGCCAGCTTGATAGGGAACTGGTAAAATATTCCAACAAAAGCACAGAACGGGAATTCAGACTGGACACTCTCCATTAAGGAAACATCTACACGATACGAGATTAAGTGAAACACCTCTCTACAGAGTTCTAAACAAGAAGATGAGGATCCAACATGTACTTTGTGATTGTTCTGCCATCTCATCAATCAGAGAATACATTTTGGGAGAACGTTGGCTTACTTTGGCCGAGCAGCATCGCCATCTACTTCGCAAGATTAGGTTGGTAGGGTCGCTAGGTGAGAGTCTGTCTACAGGGAGGAAGTACAAGGCGCCCAATAGGGCTTATGTGCTGTGGTTCAATATTTTTCTTTGACCACCAAATCGAATTTCACCTTCTCCTCTATTTTATCATCTTGTGTACTTTCTTGCACTGGCCTTTTATTACTGGATTCATATATTTCATTTGTTATTTGCGAAGTTGAAATGGAAAACCCTAATTAAATTAGAAATCTAATTGTATGTGCTGTACTAAGATTTCTTAAACTTAGAAAATATTTTTATAAAACGGAAAATACTTTAACAATATTCCGAATTTCAAGGACCTGCTTGAAGAATCACAAATCCATCCTCCCTAAGAAATTAGTTTTTGATGCAGTCTTTAAAAAATTTTAATGGTATTTTCTAAATGTGTCCCTGATGCAGTTTATGAAATAATTAAACTCGAATTTTATTACAGTTTCAAAGAACAAAGGTTCTAAATGGTAATGAAAATATTTTCCGTTCCAGTTCTAAAAGGAGACAGCGTGAACTAACTTTTTCTTGTAATTTTAAGGGAGTAATTTTTAACAATAATTTTTGTTGTACTTCCAAATATTTTCGTGAAAGGGTGTCACATGTAGTTGCAAAAGATTTGTCAAGTCAGATTTCATTGTAGCTCCTGAAAGTCCATCTGAAAATGATTTTGGTATATGAACAGGTCGGGTTTTGGTGAATGATGGTGGGTTTCTTAACAATAGCACTCGCCTACCTTCTATGGTATGCAAACTGGTACAGTTGAAATCCATGGAATAAAATAGACACATCTTCAAAGCAATACGTCATCATATATTCTCTTTCATGAAATTTAATTCTCTATAACTTTTTTTTATATAATTTTTTTCACCTCTTTTACTATTATCGCATCATTTTCATTTAATAGTCCTGGCGAAATCAGTCGTCGACCGGGGAAATTAATTCGAATGGAATATTTTTGTGCCATCGTGTTCAAAATTTGCTCCTTTATAAGAAAGCACAGTTTGCCAGATGGAAACGTGGTCAGGAATTGTTTAAACAAAGTTTTTTTAAACAAATTAGAAAAATTGACTTTCTCGTTTCGGAAAAAATATTGTCGTATTTTTCACACTAAAGTAAGCAAGAAATGTTTTTAGACGTTTTTCTCTAAAGTTGATAGATTTCGAGAAAAAATTCTTGAAATCTCAAAAAATGCAATATTTGCGATTTTCAAGACTCAAAAACTATAAGAAAATTAATGTCTTTTAATGTAAGAAGAATTTGTATCTACTCTTTAAAACTTATACCACAATATACTGTAGATACATTTTGTTATTTTTTGGCTTAAGTGCTTGTTTTTTAATTGTTAAGATGTGAGAGTGCGCGCGCGCAAGTCATTGTAGCGGCGTGCCCCATGCTGTATACAGGGTGTCCGGAAACAAAGTAGAAAAAAAATTTACTGTAGATTCCTTAACCCAAATTAATTGGAGTTCTTCATATTATATTTTTCAAAATACCATTTCGTTTTCAAGTTATAGCCCCTTTAAAGGGGTACATTAAAAACTATTTTCATTTTTTTACTCAAAAAATAAAATTCCAAAAAATAAAATATTTAGCATATCTACTACACTTATTGAAAGGCATCGTGTGATTTTTATTCATCCCCTTGAGTGCTTCACCAAGGGGTGGAATGGGCAACCCCTAATATATTTTTAAAAATATTTTTAAAATCCAGTCATTTTACATTTCAGAATAAAATATTTTTAATTCCCTTGTTAATTCTAAAACTTTTTCTTCTCTTTAAAATATTTCTAATTTAAAAAAAAAACTTTGTTTAAACAGTTCCTGACCACATTTTCATCTAGAAAACTGTACTTTCTTATAAAGGAGCACAAAAATATTCCATCCGAATTAATTTTCCCGCTCAATGACTGATTTCGCCCAGACTATAAATGTGGGTTTGACCATTTTACATCGAATTTCAAATAAAATTTTTATTTATTTTATTATCATGACCTTAAAATTCGGTCCTATGGGTTCTAAGAATTTTAAGCATACATGTTGATTACTAGCCACTATGAATTCGATATGAGAATTTCTGGCAGTAAAGTCACACACGCACCTGGTCCAATCTGAAATTCGTGCAAAACGTTTCTCATATACGCATATGATATACTGAAAACATATTAAGTTACTAAAATGTATACATATAAAATTTATATTAAAACATGCATCATAAACATTTTATCATTTCAGGTTTCTTGGATACGAAGGAAGGATTACCATTTACTCACAGTTGGCTTGACTACATACAGCAGTGACGACAGATTTCAAGCCATACATTTGCAGCACTCGGAGGTAAGAGCCTACTTAAATATTGACGGAAAAACAAGAATAAATTGTATGCTGTAATAATACGATCTTTCCTTTTGTTGAATTTCTATACAAATTATATATGTGAAATAGAGTGTAATCTTTTAACTGTATCGGAAAACTAACGAGAGAAATGGAAAAAAATTCAGTCATTATTAAACTTGCATCTATATTTTATTATGTATTTATATAGCACTTTTATCAAAGATACAGAATTAAAAGCGAAAGTTTTGAGTCTCAAAATTATTAGGTGGAAATATAATATGTTGTAGTATTACGTAGCCAGCGTAACAGCAACAGGTATTGATTGTACACTTGTATAGCTTTTATTGTTGTTCAATAAATATCAAACTTATGTGATATATTGAAATATACATCTAATAATTTCAATACACATTACAAGTTTTCTTAATATACGTTTATAAATTCTCTTTCTTAATAAAATATGTGAAAGGAAAATGATAACTTTAAAAACGGCACGGTTAGGTTGAAATATTATTAAAATTACATAAATTGTATTTTGCCTTTACAATAATTAGTATGACAGTGGTGACATATTGTAGATCAAGAGCAACTGAAAAGTTATCTAAGAACCTACTTTAATTTATATGGTCCTCTTTCCTCTGTAGGAGATAACCCTACACGAAATTTGGATCTAAAGCTTGGGATATTATTATATTTTCATGTGCACGCCTACGCCACTGCCTCATGGAAAATTCGAGAAGGGTCTAGAAGTGTCGCGAATGATACAGTGTAACATTCTAGAATAATCTAGTATATTCGACGCGGTTATATATAGAGGATCCAAACGCACTGAATACAGTCTTTGATATGAGACGAACAAGTGAACAGATGGAATAAGAACAGTAATAAGTTGTGAATTATAGTACTGAGACTACGGTAGATGGAACTTGTAATTAGTATATACTAATGTGTATAAGGACTTAATTATTGTTATTAAGTGATTAATAAATCAGTGGTTTATGAAAGCTCTTGTTGCAATTTATTGAACCTACATACAGGGTGTATACTGGAGATTGTAAACGCTTAACAATATTGAGGCCATTATTTCATGCCATGTTTTACACAAATATATCTATTGGTGTCTGAAAACCAGTTTCACAAAATACGATAGTACTTGAACCCTAAATATACTTCTCGACCGATTCGCAGAATTTCTGTTTTAACCCCCCAAATATGATATTGTTAATGCCTCAAATGTTTACTGTTTGGTAAAAAGTGAACCTCATACGAAAACACGCTACTTTTTATACCTGAATCCTGCGTGTGGTTATGCCTTACACTGGGAAGAAGACTATACATGTACAAGAAGGTTCTCAGACAACTTTTCAAAACTTCAGCAGCACTTGGGCTAAGTAATACCTCACACAATAATTTTTATAATAATTATTCAGTTTGATTATATCAATGATAAATATTTTATTTATGGGGTAGGTACCAGGTACAGGTTATTAAAGATGTCCTGGCAGACCCCAGGGCGAGAGACGTGTGTACCTGTTTTCTTTTTTCCCTTTATGTGATCTTCAAATATTTTTCTTTTTTCTGTAATTGTAGGTTAGTTTGTAATGAATGATTTTCAGCGCAATATTTATTAAGTGTTTCTGCGGTTTAATTTTATTTTCAGTAGCAGTTGGCTGTATGGCTAATAGCTGAATGCCATGAAAAAAGAAACTACTATAGGGCACGAACTTAATGATTCTTAGCTCACTTTGGAACATGTTTCCAGGAACTTTCCTTCATAATTTTTCAAGTACTATCATCATCTCAGCTACACACTGACAGGTATTTACAGACACCGTGGCGATTTAAAATGTTTTCAGTTTACATCGCAAAAATAAAAATATTTTTATTATGAATAAAAGTAAAAACACATTATAAAAACTCATGTATGACAAAAAAAATTGGAATCGTCTTGTAGTTTTGCCATGATATTGCACTTATAAATGTTTCAAATCAGATCTTCTATTTACTCAGCATTAATTTTAAAAACATTGCCTGCCAATTCCATTATTTAAAACATGAAAAAATGTAATGTAAAAACTTGTAAACTTGGTTGTGACTTCTATAAACCTTGTATTGCATAAGGCAAAAATATGGCGAAGAAGTTTGAAATAATTTAAATACAATACATCGATTATCTCAACTATATCAAAACCGTGTATAATAATTATTTCAATTGAAATATTATTCTGTATGGCTGAATAAAATAGTGCATAGTATATGTTTATTAAAGACTTAAGTTGCAGAATTGCATAATATCAGTTATTAATTTTTTCGCTAACTATATTTATGTGTGTCTGCTATCTTATGACGTCTACTCCAAGGAATTGTGTACTACCAACGCACTGAATCAATGTCCTCTTGTCGTTAACTGGAATAGGTTCTATTGTTTTCTTATTATCAAATTGCATACATACCATTTTATTTACATTTACCAGTAATGTAAACTGACAGGATATAATATTTATTTATTTTGGAGCTCTTTATGGGTGGAGGCAGAAATACCTATTGATGTGTGGTCTGCAAAAAGATCGACACAATCAGAGCTAATTTCAAGAGCTAGGCCGTTAATATATAACAAAAATATTAACAGATCCAAAACTGACCTCTGTAGAACTCCTGGTTGTCTACTATATAGGATGGTGGTGTTTATATCTAAGACAGTTGACGATTTTTCCGTGTACTGAATTTAATATTAATGAACCTTGAATAGTTTGTGGACTACATTGCTGGTACCAATTTAGTGCGAAAATGAAAAAATAATAGAACCAGCCGAAATCATACCGAGAGAAGTCGGGATGAATTGCTCGATTTAAAATAAAGCCATTTGAATAAAACTGAACTAATAAGCATTTAATAATTCGTCAACTCTTAGGTGAGTTCTTAGGTTCACATCTAGACTGCCGCTTCAATACAGCTTGCATACTACGATAGGAATAGCATAATAGTAAAAGATAGCTAACATGTTCATTATAAATTCAAAGTTAAGTACATCACCATTCGATGGACTCCAATTTATCTTGATACTTATATTTATTTATCAAATACATAACAAGTTAAAAAATCTAAATAGTACAATTTTCATGAATATTTTTTATAGGTGAAATAGACGCATTGTAATATTTTAACAAGAAAACTATATAAAAACTATACTTAAACACACACCTTTCTCAGTTAGGTATATAATGTAATAAATTCCCAATATTCATTTGTTTGTTTGCTTGTAGTTAAAGTATATAAAATAAGAAACATAATATAACAGGAGTAGTAGCATAAAGGTACATTACTTAAATTTCAATAAAATATGGAATATATCATCAATTTATCCAAGGAATTGTAAATAGAATTTTTATACATAAAAAATATTTTTAATCGTATATATATCCAACTTGAAAGCAATAAAAAACTGCTTTTAGATATATGGGCTTTGAATATACTTGTGAATTGTTGTTGGATATCCAAATTCCTCCAATAGCGAGGGCCGTAGCCTATATGGACGATCGACGTCGATTCGATTAAGTGGAATAATGGTTGGGTCGAATGTCTAGTGGAGATAGCGCACCCGCAGATGAGAACCGAATGAGAAATTAAATGCACACACAAAACTCCTGCACTTATCAACTGATGAAATTTTATTTATATTCAGAAAAGCCATTTTGTACACTCTTGTAGTTTTATTCTATTATATATAGGTCTTTTCATTGTAAGCAGTGAAAACATCGTATGAATATTCAAGGTTAATTGAATTGATACATAAAATCATAAAATTCTCAATATTAATGTATTGAATATATTTTTGGATATACAAGTTGTATCAAAATAATTTACTGATAGTTTGTATGCAAAAAATTTATTTTCTTAGGAATTAATTGCTATATTCCAATATTTTGAAAAATAAAAAATCACTATCAAATGGATGACGAAAGACTTTCATGAGTTGAGAAGGTGCTCATCGAAAAAAAAATTGTTTTTGCCGTTAATAATGCTGATGCAATACAAAAACTATAAAGAACATATTTTTAGAAACGTTTATTTATCCAAACGGATACACAAGATCCAATTTATAGACCAATAGCTACTAAATTTTACAATGAGCGTCTGAGAACCTCCCTCAATGTTTCCCTAAAATACTTCAAAAAAGCGTTTCCCAAAGAATCACTACTACTTCCACATCCATATTTTGTATCCAAGTCTTATACACAGTAAATCCCAATGTAATATTTTACTCCCTTTAATAATAGAGTGGAGGTGGCAAAGGAGGTGGTAGAGAGGGTGGCTAATGTCAAAAAATTTTAGAGTCCCTTGGTTCTCGTATTCACACTAAATCCCAATTTATTTTTTTACTCCCTTTAATAATAGGGTGGGGGTGGCAATGGGGGTGGTAGTGGGGGATTGCTGATGCCAAAAAAAATTTTGAGACCTTGGTTTTTCGTACATGCGCTAAATTGCAATTTTATGGACTCCTACCTGCTTGCTTTGCGTATTTACCCCCCGAACCGTTTAACGGAATTAGATCAAAATATAATCTAGTTTCAGATCTCGTTATAATACATAAGTGTACCAAATTTCAAGTCAATATCATAAACGGTTCCAGAGTAAACATGCGCACAAAAAAGTTACAGACAGGCCAACAGACAGATTTTTTTCGCTCAAATTTAAAATCTCGACGTTTCATGACATTTTAAGCCTATTTAAACAAAAAAAAATTGTTTGCGTTACTATTGCGTAATTATTGTGTCAAACTACCCTCAATAGCTACAGGACCAATAATTCTATTTTAGTTTATTAAGCACCAAACATTTGCAGTGGTCCGCTCATGTTTTTGTATTTGCATAATAGAGAGGATTTACAACCACACAATGATGAGCATTTTTCTTATTATATATAGTGGAAAACGCTGACCTATCTGCCCATAAAATATTACCTAGAAAATTTATATTTCTATTACGTCTCTGAATCATCTCTTAGCAGAATTGGATAATCGTTGGGACATAATTTAGCTAGCAATATGGCTTAAATTTATTCATTTTCATTACCTACATAACATTGGGAGGCGGTACATTAAAATGCCTTAATGCATTCACTGTAGGAACGGATCCTCAGTAACAATAATCAAATATTTAATTTCATGTTTTCAGTAATAATGATTATCTTATTGTTCCTTTGTTTACCAGAGTTTTCTAATGAACGGTTACCTAAGAAACTTTAAAAAAATCAGTAAATGCATTTTTGGAAGTTGCTGGTTCATCTGATATTTCTATATAAAATCTCTACGGGATGTTGACATATTATTTGACAAATAATTTATATTCTTATTAACAGCTGACATCTTTTTCCTGCAAGATACATTTCTTTTAGTTTAGCAATTCTATTCCTCTTATTATTTGTATAAGAGATAGATTTTCTGATTATTTTTTTTTATGAATAAATACTCTTTTTATAAACAGAATACAATTGTTCTTTGTAAATTTAGAGACTACTTTTAAAATATTGCAGTAAGGAACAATGCAAAATTTTGAAATTATTATCAATAACTCACTTGCAAAACTTTCGTATATATGTATAGTTGGGAAGAAACACACGAAACTGTTTACATTTCTATAATTAACACAAAAAGTTAAACTGAAGCATGCCGCTCAAAGTGCCGCGCTTTTTGCTATACCCACAAGCCAGCCGGACTCCTAAAGCAAAAAATGCGGCACTTTGAGCGGCACGCTTCAGTTTAACATTTTGTGCTGATTATGGAAATGTAAAGAGTCTCGCATATGTTTCTTCCCAATTATATATGTGTGCTTGCGGGCATGAAAACCAGGAAAATCTAAATACAAAGAATATATTATAGTTTGTTCTATTTAAAAAATGACGCTTCTTTAAACGCCGAGTACATTTTATCACCAATAGGAAATTTGAATATGTAATCTCAAAATCTACACACAGGATTAAAGGAGATGAAACTTTAAGTTATTTGGAAAAAATGAAATTAACCCGGTACATGAATTAGTGAAAAACTAGGTCACATTTTACGGATTTACGTTATATATATCTTCCTTTTCTTCTTACAACCAATTTTCATGTAAATATATATATAGCTATGTTTTCTCATATTGGACGATTACGAAGAATGCATTTTTGTGTTATTTGCTGCTGAATCAGGGTTTGAATTTGTTTGTTTCCTTTAGATGGTTTTCAAAATTTATTTAAATTAGCTAAAGATCCGAAAGGTATGTGTTTTAGAATGTTAATACTTGTTTAGAGTTGTTTTAATAGTTTTTATTTGATGTCAACAGTAAGTTTGATACTGACATCTATGCTAGTGGTTATTAAGTTGTAGTTGAAATAATTTCTGACATTTAAGTCATTATGACATTTCTTTTAAGTAGGAAATTTTATTTTTATAGTTGGTAAATATTTTCCTGGAGAAACACAAGGAGGTTTAAGTTAGGTTATGTTTGGAATGAAATTAATCAAAATTCGTATGGTGTTTTGTTTTGTTTATTTTGGGTACTTTGATATTTAGTGATATAGAAAAAGAAACAGATAAAAGAGAGGTTGTAAAATGGGAAAAACAAATTTAAGAAGAAGAAGAACAAGTGAAAATTACTGAGTGAAGAAAAATAATAATAAAAAAGGAATTAATAATTTGAAATTGAATAAAAAAAGTCAGAAATTGTGGAGATCAGCGAAGAAGAGTAAAAATAGACTGTAAATAAGAAGGAAGAGGTGTGTTATTGTGGATAGGAATTGCAGAGGAGATAAGGACGAGATAAGGTGAAGAATTAATGAAAGGAGAATTGTTGGATTTGGAAAGTGAATAGTGTAGCTACGAAGAAAGAAGGTTTTGTGTGTTTAATTTTGGACAAGGTTGTATATTAAAATTTAAATAGTGTATTAGTCTTTCGAACCTGTTATAAAACTGCTAAATTATCTAAATATCAAGGAAAATAAATTACTTATATCAGATTAACAATTTTACTTTAATAAAATTTCATTTTGAAACAGGAACTGAATTTGAACCTGCTCCTGAAGGAAAAGATAAGCTAGCCGGCCCATTAAATAAATTTGACATACTTTCGGATCAAAAGGTAAGAGATTTTAATTTGATCTTTTTGGTTTTAAAGTTTTTTTTTTTGGGTTTATCTATTGGAAATAAACAAGTTAACCCTCGGGCGGGCGCGCATTTAGAATTACATGAGCGGGAGCGCAGGGGCATTTACACCACATTTAGTTCTTCACATTTCTAGCTCAGATACAACATGCAAAATATATTTTGCGTAGTAAAATAAGACAAATATACCATGCTTAATCATTTTATTTAATATATATAAACTTTAAAAAAAAAAGAAAGAAGAAAACATTTTTAAAACAAAAATCATATTATTCAACTTCATTTAACCTATACTATTTTATTAAACTAGAAAAATATAAACGAAACAAACATAGGCTAAAATATAAGCTTTTAAAAACAAAAAATATTACATTATTCAACTTCCATTTGTCCTTTCTGCTCACATTCTAAACACTTGACAATAATGTTACTGTGCTTCTTACACACATTGTTTCCACAATGTTGACACACTGACTTTGTTCTGTTATTTTTGTGACTGCCACAGATGTGGCAGATGCCTGGCTTTGTTGGTTCTCCAGTTTGTAATTTGTCCTCTCTATATTTAGATAAAAATGCAGAGATATCTTTAGGGAGTGATTTTATTTGAGCCCTGTCTTTCAAATGGTCATCCATCAGTTGTAACGCAAGTTTTTTTTGAAATACTCTTCTTCTGTCTTCGTTATCAATGTTGTTGAATTTAAAAATGACTCTTGAATTTATTCCACATATATCTAGATGTCTGAAGAAAAGTGCAAGCGGCCATCTTCTAGTAATTCTAGACGTACTGTAGGAAGCGCACATTTGGTCGACTGTATCGACACCTCCTTTTGTGGCATTGTAATCTAAATTTACAAGTGGCTTTTTGGTTTCTTCATCAACATCAGAGGAGCTGTGCATCGTTGAGAGAAAAATTACTGCTTTATTCTTTTTGGGAACAGTTGAAACAAGACACGCATCATATTGGAAGCCAAACTGAGATGATCGTGCTTTTATTTGCTTGAAATTCTAATGGTATTTCTCTCTTATTTTTTTTCATTGTTCCAAGCAAAGTTAATTCTTTTGTTAACAAATATTGTACAAGTGGATAACTTGTATAATAGTTATCTGTGGTAACGTTTCTTTTTGATTTTTCGATTGGCACGACTAGCCTCTTCACAATGTCTTCGGCTTTGTTTGATTTTACATACGGTCCGGGTACTTGCTTTCCACAATAAAAAATTTCGGATTGGGGCTAATTTGTCATTTTGTTTTCTTTCTTCTCGGGTATGCACATTATCCAATCGTAAAGCACGAAGTAAGAATTTGAAACGCTTGTAACTGAAGAGAGCCCTCAAAAGAATCATTCCCGTACCATCTGGATCCCACAACTCTAAACAGTTAGTATGACTTCCTTTGTTTATCCCAATCAAATATAATGCACCTAACAGAGCTCTGATTTCAGTTTTTGTTGTGTCTCTGCAATCTCTCTCTCTTGAATAGTTTACGTCGAGTCTTTTCTTTTCTATATATATGTTAGTATTTCTTACTATGTCGTCAATCATTTGGTCAGTAATAAACAAACTAAATGCGTCAATTTCTCTATGTATATTTCTAGCACTTGCTTTTGGACCAGGAAGTATTTTTATGATATTCTTCGCATTAGTTTTTCCAACTGAAATAGGTTTGCTTATCCAAAGTGTTTCATTATCGCGTCCTATGAAAAAACTGTAATCATCATCAAGTTGGCTTTGTCCGCCATCATGTGAAACCTCCTAGATTTCTTCTGCTGACTGCTCAGAATCGCTGCTGTATAAATCTTGTGTTATCGTTTCCTCTGTGTCTATTTCGCTATCATTTTCGTCACTATCAAACTCAAAATTAAGTTCTTCCTTCAGACCATTCTCTCTTTCTTCGGCTAATTCTCTAACGACCGTTTCTAAAGCATTTTCTAACTCTTCGGGTGTTAATCCTTTACGTGACCTAAAATTCAATAAAATCGTGCTATTTATTTTGCAAGTTTTAAGTATACGTATTAGTAAACGCAATAGCACACGTACACATGCATATAAATTGTATAATACGCAATATTATGAAAAATTTTGTAATTAATAAAACTTACATGACCGGGCGCGCTGCGGCAAACACACCGCAAATTCAACCTGCTTTGAATGAAACGCCTGTAACAACTGAGCGGAAATGGCATATGGCACCAAATCTATCGGTAGGCGGAGTCAATAACATCAACAAGGAATACCTAGACGCACAATATTACAGAGCACATCATATCTTAATTACAACAGTAAAATGTAAATTTGCGGCTTTTTGCCGCAGGCGCGCCCTCCGGAGGGTTAAAGTTTGATTAGTAATGCAAATGAAGTTGAATAGTAGTAAAACAGTACATTTGGCGCCCAATGCGTGGCGATTGTAAAATTGTTGAGTGTGCAGTCTTGGTGAAAGTTTGTGAACTGTTGATTGTGGTACATAGTTTTAAAATTCAATAACAATTTCTTTTATTAAGGGTATATAAAGTATTAATTCTTAATTGTGTGGTATTTGTATGAAATTAAGATAAGGAAAACAAACAAAAATGGAGAATAAAAATCAAACACCAGAAACTTCTCGACAAGGTGATACATCCCAACAAACATAAAATGATGATAAATTTATACAATTAATGAACATGATAGCGAACAGATTTGATGAAAACAAACAAGACATGAATAATAAATTTGAAGAAAGCAAACAAGACATGAATAATAAATTTGAAGAAAGCAAACAAAATATGAACAAAAAAATGAATGAGAACAATAGGAAATTGGAAACGAGTATAATAGTAGAGTTACACAATAAAGTGACCAGAAAATTAAGAAGGTAGAAGAAAAAGTAGAAAAGGTTTATGAATTTAAAAAAGAAGTAAGAGTAGAAGTAGAACATGTTATAGTAGATGGTATGAATGAAATAGATATACGCATGAAAAAACAAGAAGATATAATCGAAACACAATTAAAAGAACAGGATGGTAAGATCTAACAGAATACGAAGATATTGAAGGACACATACACACCTATACTTAACACATATGCTACACCACATCATACACTGGTAAATCATTTCTATGGTGATTCCAGAATCCATCCAAAAGTATTTTTAGAACGTTTAAGGCAATATCTACAATCTATAAATTTAAATTTTAATTTAAAACATGAAATTCAAAATTCATTAAAAGGTGAAGCCGAAATTTGGTATAAAATTGTAGAATCTGAATTTGAAACTTTAGAAGAATTTGAAAAGTTATTATTAAAAAAGTATTGGTCTGAACATTGTCAGGAAAAAATTCGTTTCAATTTATTTAATGGAAAATATTCAGAAAATAGTGGTACGTCTGGGGAAAATTATGTCATGCGTAAAATGTATAATATTAAATTCTTAGACCCAAATTTGACAGAAAATGAAATGATTAAATATCTAGTAAGACATTTTTCTGATGACATCCACCAAGTAATCATTACACAAAGCATTACGACATTAGATCGTTTGAATGAGTACTTGAGAGTGATCGATGATCTACATATGGGATGGAATGAAAATTATAAATCATTTAATAGAAAAACATACAACCAAACAGATGGTAATGATCAAAATTTCAACAGACAAAATTATTATGCAAATAGACAAGAAAATGGGTATAATAATAATTATCAAAAAAAATTATGACAGTAGAAATTTTAATAATCAAAATATAGGTAGAGATTATGACAAAAATAGGAGGTACAACGGTAATGATGATTATAATAAAGAACGGAATAGGTATGATAATAAACGTGATTCAGTAAGATATGTACAGGTAAATAATACAAATGTCAGATCTGATCAATATAATGTCATGAATAAAATTAAGACGATAGCAGAGGTAAATTCACATTTTCCAAGGGAAAATTTTTAGATAGGGAAGTTTTAATTGGGATGACGACGTACGGACATATCCGAGAATTTATAGGTATTGAGAATGAATCAAATTTAGATAATAATAGAATTAGTAATTTACCAATCATCAACATTAAAGTTAATGAAATAAATTTAAAAGCATTGATTGATACGGGATCAGAAATCAGTTTAATAAATGGAAAGATAATAGATAGTAAATAAGAGTTATATCAAAAAAATTGTACTAAGATTTCAAAAATTAAATTAGTAAATGCAAATGGTAAGAAATTCACAGAATGCAATAAAATCATAAATTTAGATTTTGAAGTAAAAGAGATACGTTTTAGAGGCGAGTTTGTAATTGTTGACAATTTGAGTTTTGATGTCATAATTGGTGAAGTTATTTTATCACGACTTAAGGCAAAAATAGATTTTGGGGAAAAGTTCCTAGCTTTAAAAGGTACTGCGGTGAAAATATTTAATAAACATGAGTTAAACATAGTGGGTTATATAGGTAATTGTAATAATAATAATTTAAAGGATTTAAATGATGAAAAATATAAGCCTACATGTGAAATGAATAATTATAAAATGCCTAAAAGTTTGGAGATAAATTGTCCTACTAAGTATAAAAATCTAGTAAGAAAATTGTTACAAAATTATATGTCGTTAATAAATTACAAACCGAGAATAGCTAAAAGTTATGTACACAAGTTGATAGTAGATGAAAGCAAACCGTTTAAATATAAAACTTATCCTATACCCTTCAAACGTCGAAATAAAGTACAAGAAGAAATCGGAAATATGATAAAATCTAATATTATAGAACCAGCAAAGACAGACTTTATAAATCCTTTAGTAATAGTGAGTAAAAAGGATGATTCTATAAGAATATGTCTCGATGCTAGAAATTTAAACCAAATTACTAAGTCTCAATTTGATGCACCTCAAAGCATAGATACTATGCTTTATAGAATTGGAAAGAATACCATATTTTCTAAATTAGATTTAAAAAATTCATTTTGGCTTATTCCTTTACATGTAGATTCTCGTAAATATACTGATGTTAGTATAGATGGACATCTATCAATTTAAGGTAGTTCCATTTGGTTTACAATCAGCGTCATCTGCTTTAGTTAGAGCTATGCAATAAATTTTAGATAGATACAAAAATTTTTGTCTTCATTACATAGATGACATTCTTGTATTTTCAGATACAGAGGAAGAACATTTTGAACATTTAAACACAATATTAAATGCATTAGATGAGGCAGGTTTAAAATTAAACATAGAAAAATGTGAATTTTGTAATACTTCGGTAAAATATTTAGGGTATATTATAAATCAGCAAGGAATATCGATAGGTAAAGAACGTACTAAAGAAATCAAAGAATATCCAGCTCCAAAAAAATTTAAAGACGTTAAGAGGGTTTTTAGGTATATTAAATTATTATAAGAAGTTCGTACCTCGACTTTCAGAGTTAGAAATACCGCTAATAGAATTACTTAGGAAAGACACAAAATGGGAATGGAATAGAAGACGTGAAAAAGCATTTAGCAAATTAAAAATTAATTTTCATGATAATTTACTTTTATATAGTCCAGATTTTAATTTACCTTTTATTTTACGTACATACGCTTCAGAACAAATAGTCGCGGCAGAACTTATTCAAATTATAAATGGAATTGAAACGCCAATATGTTTTGTATCTAGGATTTTAAAACCGTATGAAACTAGGTATTCCACATCAGAACTCGAGATGTTATCAGTAATACACGCTATATCTAAATTATCTTATATTTTAACATCAAACCATTTTACAATTGAAACAGATCACTCAGCTTTATGTTCGCTCATGAAAAATAAGTTTGCAAACAATCGAATTTATAGATGGTCTCTCTTAAATCAAGAGTACTCGTTTACTATTAAACATAGACCGGGTAAAGAAAATATAACAGCAGATGTACTTACTCGAAATAAACAAGTTGATGTTGATAAAGGAAATAATTTTATAGTAGGTTTAAATATTCTGTTGGGTGAAAATTCGTTATATACAAATGAGAAAATTATTGAAAGTCAAGAATATTTGAATGAACTTAAAAATACAGTACGTGTATGTTCACATAGAGGATATAGTATTAAAAACAATATGCTAATTAAGACAGTTATGGATGAAAAGAAATACGTGATACATGATAAATTAGCTTTAGGTATTTTAAATGATTTGCATATTCATTTTGGGCATATTGGGGTGAGAAAAACTTGGATGATTTTTAGAGAAACGTTTTTTTGTAAGAACGATTTACCATTAACGAAAAGAATAATTTCATTATGTCACAATTGTTGTTTGGGAAAAATTAAAAACCATAAAAATAGAAATAAAGTAAATAGTATTTTGACAAAACAGTAATTATAGCTATTGATTTTATAGGCAATCTAATAAAGGATAAAGTTGGTTATAAACACATACTGGTTGTGGTTGATGTTTTTTCAAAATTTACAAAGGTATATCCCACAAAAAGATGTAATATAAATACGGTTTGTAGAATACTTTCTAAATATTTTAAAACTGTAGGCACTCCTAGAAAAATTTTAGCTGACAATGCGACATATTTTGACAACGACAGATTAAAGAAATATTTGACAGACAAACAAATACAAATAATTTTGTAAGTAAGAAAGTCTTATTCTGGTCTGGTCAGGGAATTGACAAATGATATTGGCTACCACTCTTTCATGATTTGTAAGATATAATTCAATGCAGGTCGGGGTATTTGCCCGCTGGGTAGTTGTTTCCTGCAAATCATATATTATAACAGTAGGTTAAGTCCACCTAGGATATCTATGGTGTATAGTAGCAATTGACCATGAGATGATTCACTTACCTCTCACCACTATGGCTAACTTGTCCAAAATTAAACCGAATTTGATGAAATTTTAAAAGAAAGTAACCTATATAACCAAGAAATAGCCTGCCAAATTTTAGCAAAAAAATTAGTCCTGATATTTATGGTATTGAAAAATTCGAAGATGATAATTATGAAGATGTTTGTACTACAGAGATGTATACGATTTTAGCGGTAACGAGGGTGAAGAAATATTCCAAACTCCAGTTACCGATTCGGAAGTAGACGCTTCTTGCAGTAGAACATCTAGTACAACTACTAGAAAAAGAAAAAGAAAACGCGAACAAAATAAAATAACTATCAATATATGTAAAAAGTTTAATAAAAACATGAATTTCTGAAAAGAAAATATCTTACCTTCGAGAGTTTTTTTATCAAAATATTAAAATCTCCTCACAATCACGTTTTATTATTAATTTTGAAATTTTTATAATGAATAATTACACGTATACTTGTGCGCTCATACGTATAACACCGAAAATGACGGGAAATCACCGAGCGCATACATATACCAAAAATCGGCTGAATTAAAAAGAAGGTTTTATTGCGGAATCTTATCCCGGTACCAATATGGTTCCATTTGGAAAAATAGAGTCTCATCAAAAACCTATTTTGAACGTTTTTATTTACTCATAAATTACATAATTTAGTACTTCCAACGTGAATCAAGCATAGACGATGTATTCAATTAAGCATTTTCAATGCAATTGGAAACAGGCTTTCTCTTTTTTGTAGAAATATCAAGTTGGTTTTTTCTTCTATTACACAGAGTACAACGGATTTTCTGTTGGTCTAGAATCATTGGCAACCCGTTAATTCCAAATTCCAGTAATTTCTTGAATTCTTCGTTTTGTTATTCTGAAAATATAGTAGATTTGAACAAATTTTTAGTGATCAAGTTTAAACGAGAATGAAAGTTGTCACATGAATTATCTGCGTATACCTTTTGATGACATTAGATATAAATTTCACAAGGGAATTTGCTACTCGACACATTCAACATTGAATAGTAAACGATCATTAACTAGCTCCTACTGTTGCGTGCACAGTTGTTATAACAAAATATAATTTATCGACAAAGTCTACGCCAGTTTTAATTCAACTATACTTCATAATTATTTCTGATGATATCATCTTTCTGCATACTGAATACAAACAATACATTCTTTGGAATATATGACCGCAGGGTGAAAAGCAAACTTTGAAATTCTTCACGATGGGAAAATTCTAAAAGCAACTTTCATTGTTTCTGGTTGTTCCCAAAGAGTTCGTTTTTGAAAGTTCCTATATTTATTTTTTCTAGTTGTTCCCAAAGTTCCCATAGTTATTTTTGAAAGTTTCTGCAAGATCAAAACTGTTGATAGTAATGTTTGGTTTAGTTCATCTGATAGTGCGACATATTTTTTCTGCGTATGTCTGTAAATGCTGAATTTTTCGGATTAGCTGTTTCTCTACACACAGTTACATGAATACAACATTTTCGAATTGTATATAGCAAATGTCTTGATGCAGTGTTTATTTAGCTTATTGACACTATACTGCCGGGATGGAAAATATATTCAAAAGGGGAATATTATGCAGTTTTGCATTTTTTAACACGTATCTTAAAAATGTATTTAATTAACAAATGCTCTGTGTTATTCCCCAGTCGCTTTATCATCAAATCACAAATAATAATAATAATAATAGTAAACACCACAGAAATTAGACAACCCCTAATTCCAGAAGCCAGAAATTTCTGCGGAAGGGGGTTATACATTGAAAAAACGGAGACATATAACCATTTCCTCCAAGAGTGTCAGTGCCGAAGCATTGATTCCTCGGTGGCATGATACCCGTGTGATTAATCGCGATTGCCACCTCGAGCCTTAACCAATTCGGGTATCGGCTAGACAATATTGCAAGATCTTGTCACAGATATTGCCAGCCTAAATACTTTAGCTTCAGTAGCGTCACTTCCCCATAAGACTTCGACAATCATGTGACTACATTTCATGATACCTACCAAATCCAATGATCCAAATAATGCATGAAGCTTTAAGTTATCTGTTATTTTGGCATCCATTTCACGAGAATACTTTCCTTGTACTCTCTCAATATATTTACTGGCATTTTTTAGAACAATGTTCATTGTTTATCTAGAAAAAATATTGCCATATTCTCAATGAACTTTTCAAAGTTTTTACCTCTACCCGTGAACTAGGAAAGTTGGTAACCAATATTTTTGGGTGACCTGTGCTGTTACTTTCTATCTTTACTAATAAAAAGGGACTATGAATATTTTCTTTTGTTAGTTTGTATAGTCATCATTTTCCGCAATTTTCTGCTCGGTGCCTGTATCATGGTTTTGCATCTTAATATAGTCCTCTTTTTCTTCACATCTTTATCATTATGAGTTATTTCCTTTTCGATATTCAAACCATTCAAATATTCTACCATCAAACGCTCCGGATATTTCTGTTCATTTTCGTACATAACTGTCCTGACATAAGTGACAGTCCTAAAAAATAAAGCCCAAGTTATGACTCTTATGTAAAAATCTTTGCGGATAAACATAGCTCTTTATATGTATTTTCTGGGTACAATAAAAATAAATATTGCGTTACAGTGGATCCAGTCCACGAGCTGACGTCTTGTAAGAATTAATAGGTCAATAGCTTCTGAGTCATTCACATACTAACAATAATCTTTGCAGAAGATACTGAAACCAGCTTGGATAAAGGTGGGGTTTGTTTCAAATTCTTTATCAAAATGGTTAGATGTGGACTGATAAACCTCCCGCAAAAATATGCTCATACTCTGTATGTATGTATGTGTATTATGTATGAAAATCCACAGAGTTTCACTAAGAACAAAACTTCAACTACATAAATAAATTTTCTTTTAAATTTATTTTGCTGTGTATTGTAAAAGAACTCTAAAAGAAAATTCAATCACGAACGGTATTTTTAATGTGAGTTGTCTGGTCAGGGTGATTTTTCATTTCACATGTTCAGGGGTCAGGGTTCACTTTTGCAATTTCGGCGAGATCATCAATTTTATTCAGTTTTTTAAGGACTTCTCGAGATCTATCATAGTCTACAGAGCAAACAGAGGTAATGGAAAATTACCGTTATGAGTTATAAAATAGAATTTACTCTTATTATTCTTATCATTTAAAAAAAATTACCACCTTTTTATAAAAACTGGTTTAGGATAGTAATTGGAGGGTCATTTGTAGCTGTGCAACAGCTGTTTTAAATATTTTCTTATAAAAAAACCAGTTGGTCCTATGCCGTCTAATAAAAAGGATTTCTTTGTCTAATTTTGATCAAAGAACCATATCTCCGTATCAAAATTTAAAAAAAGACGGAACAAAAATTTTACGGAAGAAATAATTCACGCAATTTTTTGTATGCCTCTGGTTGAATTTCAATTTGTTCAGTGCAATAAAATAAATAAATAAATAATAAATAAATAACACCACATGTAATTACGACCCCCTTTATCCCGGAAGGCTCTAGAAGAGCCTTGTGTGGGAGGGGGCTACACATTTAGAGACAAGGGACACACACCCAATATCCGTGTATAGTGGAAAAATTCCTCTCCCAGTATTTTCCACTGCCACGACCGGGGATCGAACCCGGAACTTTTGGGTGAGAGGCAAGTGCGCTCACCTCTCGACCTCCAGTCATACCCTAATTGATACTAAATAACGCAACAAATCTCAATGTTGTAATGCAATAGCTTCCTGAAATATTAAACAAAAACCTACTCTAAATCACCATCTTCACAGAGCACTAGCTCTCTTAGAACGCAATTCCAGATACATTTTTATAGGAAATTTCTTCATATTTTTACAAATTCCATCTTTATCTAAAGTTATGGATGGAATTTTTTGTTAGTTTTAATGCTTTTAGTTCATTTTTGGAAATTATAATACTGTTAACTTTTTTTATTTATCGCCCAGACGGAAAGAATTCTAGTTTTTTATATTTATTGTACAACTATACAACTATACAACTGTATATTTATTGTACAACTCAACGGACTTTTTTAAAATTTTTATGTTTATATCCTATAGGACTTACAGATCTAGCTCTAAAAATTTAATTGTTTAAATAAACAATACGCCGACGTCGCAGTACCTGCAAAACTGAACTTTGAACACAATTTAAATGCTTGACCACGTTAAAATAAAAAATATATATTTTTTAAAACTTGCCTTCTGTAAAAAGTCGCACTAAAAATTAAAAAATAATAATGTACGACTACAAGAAAGCATAAAGCATGGCGTGCGCACTTTGTATTTAAGTACATGCATCATCTTTATGAAAGCATGATTGAAGGCAATATGTTCCCCTTCCATACAATCATCCGTACAATCAAATAAAGTGCGCACGCCTTGCTTTTCTTGCAGCCGTACATTATTATTTCTTACTTTTAAGTACGACTTTTCACAGAAAAGGAAGTTTTTTTTTTATACTTTTTAGTCATACTTTAATTAAATTATTATCATACATGGCCTAAGTTTGATTAGTAGGTTAATTTGTATTTTCAAAAGTACTTCATTTTCTCGCTCCTTCGTTTTGCAGATTTTTCACTTTTGACCCCTGCGTTCTTTATGTTCGGATATTTGCAAAAGTAATGGTGGAATATTGTATTGTCATCCCATTTTAGTAACTGTGCAATATTTCATCAATTGATTATCTTAGGAAGTGCGTTAAATAAAGGATGAAAGATTTGAAGACAAACGCTGTGAAAACTGAAAACTGAAAAATACTACATTGGGAGTTAAGAAAAACAAGTAAATAAACTGCTGCTGAAGTCTTAATCTGACGCCACTAAGTTAATCGGTGTTAGTTTGCTTCTAACAAATTAATGCATTTATAAGTTTCTACGGAATCCTGCACTCGGGAGGCAAGCAGGATGCCGTATACGATACATTATTATTAATCTTAATATTATACAAGTAAAATATTCATAAAAAGCTTTCATTACGCCACTGGCGGATGGAGGCACTCAGAGCAACATATTTTAGAGGAAGTCTGGAGGTGACGTTAGCATGCAAGGGCCCTCCATTATCATAATGCCACGTAAATTTTACACTTTCTAAATTCAAAGTTAGATTTAAGAGTCGTTGATACGAAAGCTGATAAATAGAACTTTTAAAATAAAGGGGGCAATAAAGATTGCTTGAAGAATATTTAGATCCATCAATTACTTGTCTATTAGTTTAAACTTTAATAAAGTAACTTTGAAAGTGGCCATGTTTTCTAGATAATAATAACTAAAACTCCTAATTTTTGCATTAATAACTGATCCATTCTGCTATCTAATAGCGAACGGGGGCAAATATAACAGGGAATGTGTTCAGAAACCGTGAGAAATTTGATAATGCTCTAAAATACTTAGCGGCAATAAACAGCAAATATATTTTTTGTGAGATTAGATGTAATTTAAAAATGACATCTTTTATTTTTGCTGTAACAGTTATTAAAAAATTCTTTCTTGGTGTTTCTAGTAGATAACTACCATTCGTTCAAAATCTAAAATTTATTACATATACTATTGATACAATTCTGATCATTTAATATGTTATTAAAGATAAATCAATGAAAAAATTGTGTAATAATTTCCCCCTTATGAAATGTTTACAACAAAAGACTATGTATGGACAATTTCCCCTACGGGAATTTAATAATAATCTCAAAAAAAATATATAGTAAAACTTTCACATACGTACTCAATATTATGTGATATTAATATCAATAGAAAAATTATCTATTGTTATTTATATATTCTGTTGATCTATTTCTGATGAAGTAATTTCTGATAAACTACCATGTTTTTATTACCTATGTCAAAATACATTTGATCAGTTAAAGGTTACAAATCATTAAAAAACGTAAATAAAAGAATATTTATCAAATGTAGCTTACCCCATCTCAATATATAAAGGTTCTCTTCTTGTTACCAGTTTATTTTCCCTTTTGTTAGAATGGCTAAGTGGGTACCATCTATAGTAAAGAATGAGTAGATTTGTCTCTTTTTCCCTTAAAACCAGTCTTCTATAGATGAGTCTGAAATTTGTTGGTAAGAAAAAGAAATAATTATTAATATGAATGATAAAATGTACTTAAAATAATCAAAGTTTACAACAGAAATTTAGGAAGTAATTTTGAAAATGTAAAATTTAAAAGTAAATTTAAAAAAATATATAATTTTTGACCGGTATGCAAAGTTTTCAATCGAAACAGTTTTATAAAAAGGGAATTTAATACAAAAAAGAAATGATAATGGAAGATATGATACCAATGCAGTCCTATCATTGCAAACTGGGTGTGTACGAAATTGGACACGTCCTGTTGCAGCATCCAGATTCAATTGTCTCTCAGCAAATCTAAACGTTTTCAGAAATTTGGTCTGTCGCTAGACAGCATCTGATTTGAAAGGGTAAGCTCGATTTGAAAAATTGTAGAAGTTTTAGAGGTAAGTAAAATAACTACATGTTTTACAGGGTAAACAAAGTGAACAAATGCAAATTTAAATTAATGTATATGTTTTGCAGGTATGGTGGAGACAATTGGTGATCTGAAGTTGTAATAGAAATACGCAATTGTCCGTAAAAAAACATGACTGAGTTCCTAAGACACAAAAATAATTATGTAAAAAATGTGAAAAAATTTAGCAGTTATACAAAGAAAATTATGTTAGTTTGAAGTGTCTCATTTACAAAAACTAAATCTATAACTTTTAACTTATCAAATGTCGTTGTATTTTGAGATAACAAAAACATGCTAGTTGATAAGAAATAGATCAACAGAATGTACAGATAACATTAGATGATTTTTCTATTGATATTAAAATTACATATTGAGTATATGAAAGTTTGAATATACATTTCTTTAAGATTGTTGTTAACTTCTCGTAAGGGGGAAATTATTATACAATATTTTCATTGATTTAGCTATATTAATATACTAGCTGATCAGAATTAGATAAATAGTATATATTATTATGTAAAAAGGTTTTCATAGTAGATTTTTTAATGAATGATAGTTATCTGCTAGAAACTCAAAAATAAAATTCAAAAATTGTTACAGCACAAATAAAGGCTATCATTTTTTAATACCAGATGGAGCTGTGGCGCTTATACTTAAAGTGCTTACTTCTTTCTTTGTACGGTCGTGAGCAAAAAAAAATAGGACAAGTCTTATAACGGTATTTTGCTAAAATCTAGTTGTGTACATCTAACTTTAATTTTTGTGACATTGTCGGTTAGTTGTCATATTTATTGCAAGTGTGTAAAAAACTAATATCCCTCATATAAGCGATTTAGTTAAATCTGGAGTTATTGCTAAAGCAGAAGATGGATGGTCAATGAGACAAATTGCACTGCGTTATAATATTGACAAAAATTAGGTGTGTAACATTTTAAGAAGGTGGAGAATAAACGGTACGATTAGTAGAAATCCTGGATCAGGGCGACGAAGGATATCAACTCAACAACAAGATTTGAAATTGGTAAATGCTTTAGTAGAAAATCCATTTTACTCAGTTATTCACGCTGCTGAAGAAACGAATTTTCTTGGATCGAGTAGTCCTGGTCGCCGGTGAGTAAGGGAATCGGAGCTACGTTGCCATGCAGCAGCACAGAAATACTTACTTAAAGCTTAACATAAAGAAGCTCGAGTAGGATTTGCGCTTGAATTTTTACCACATGATGTAAATTTTTGGGACAATATACTCTTTACAGACGAAAAAACTCTCCAGTCAACACATAGTGGTCGTATTCGTGTTTACCGCCCTCCGAATACTCGATTTGATGGGAAATATATATCTAATAATGATAAAAGTGGTAGATTTTCCGTCAATATGTGGGCTTGGATATCGGCACGTGGTCCTGGTGCTTTGTGGCATATTGAGGAACGATTTAATAGTGAAACGTATATTAGGATTTTAGACAATATTATGATCCCTTCTGTGTCACAATTATTTCCTAATAGTGAGTTCATAATTCAACAAGACAATTGTTCCGTTCATACTGCTCATACCGTAACTAACTGGTTTCAAGATAACATCATTAATGTTCTTAACTGGCCCAGTCATAGTCCAGATCTTAACCCTGTGGAAGAAGTATGGGAACTACTCGTAAGAAGTATCCAAAAACGAAATGTGAGACCACGGAATGCCGAAGAATTATTGGAAATAGTAAATAATGCATGGGAAAATATTATTACTAATGAATATTGTATAAGGTTATGCCAATCAGACTTACAGAAGTTATAAATAGAAATGGTGCAATAACGAAATATTAATAGTTAATTTCTTGTTACGTAGGATATCCTTTGTCCTTTGATTCAGGATTTCTACAAATCGTACCAATAATCGTGCCGTTTATTCTCCACTTTCTTAAAATGTTACACACCAAATTTTTGTTAATGTTATAACGCAATGCAATTTGTCTCATTAATCATCCATCAGTTACTATAGCAATAACTACAGCATTAAAATAAAAAATAAATTAAAAGTGATATATCTGTTTTATTTCGGCTACTCATTACATATTCTAATAGAGACAGATTTACATTAGAAAAAAAAGTTGTCCTATTTCTTTCTGCTCACGACAGTATGAGCAAAAAATAGGACAAGTCTTATACGGTATTTTGCTAAAATCTAGTTGTGTACATCTAACTTTAATTTTTATGACATTGTCAGTTAGTTGTCATAATTTATTGCCAGTGTGCAAAAAACTAATATGCCTCATATAAGCGATTTAGTTAAATCTGGAGTTATTGCTAAAGCAGAAGATGGATGGTCAATCAGGCAAATTGCACTTCGTTATAAAATTGACAAAAAAATCGGTGTGTAACATTTTAAGAAAGTGGAGAATAAACGGTGCGATTAGTAGAAATCCTGGATCAGGGTGACGAAGGATATCAACTCAACAAGGTTTGCAATTGGTAAATGCTTTAGTAGAAAATCCATCTTACTCAGTTATTCTGGCTGCTGAAGAAACGAATTTTCCTGGATCGAGTAGTACTGGTCGCCGGCGAGTAAGAGAATCGGAGCTACGCTGTCATGCAGCAGCACAGAAATACTTACTTAAAGCTGGACATAAAGAAGCTCAAGTAGGATTTGCGCTTGAATTTTTAGCGCATGATGTAAATTTTTTGAACAATGTAATCTTTACAGACGAAAAAACTTTCCAGTCAACACGCAGCGGTCGTATTCGTGTTTACCGCCCTCCGAATACTCGATTCGATGAGAAATATATATCTAACACATAAAAGTGGTAGATTTTCCGTCAATATATGGGCTTGGATATCGGCACGTGGTCCTGGTGTTTTGTGGCATATTGAGGAACGATTTAATAGTGAAACGTATATTAGGATTTTAGACAATATTATGCTCCCTTCTGTGTCACAATTATTTCCTAATAATGAGTTCATATTTCAACAAGACAATTGTTCCGTTCAAACTGCTCATATCGTAACTAACTGGTTTCAAGATAACAATATCAATCTTCTTAACTGGCCCAGTCATAGTCCAGTTCTTAACCCAGTGGAAGAGGCATGGGACTACTCGTAAGAAGTGTCCAAAGACGAAATGTGAGACCACGAAATGCCGAAGTATTACTGAAAACAGTAAATAATGCATGGGAAAATATTATTACTAATGATTATTTTATAAGGTTATTTAATTCTATGCCAAACAGACTTATAGAAGTTATAAGTAGAAATACCGAAATATTAATAGTTAGTTTCTTGTTAAGTAGGATATCCTTTGTTCTTTGATCCAGGATTCCTATTAATCGTACCGTTCATTCTCAACTCTGTTAAAATGTTACACACCAAGTTTTTGTTAATGTTATAACGCAGTGCAATTTGTATCATTAACCATCCATCATTTACTATAGCAATAACTACAGCATTAGAATAAAAAATAAATGAAAAATGATATTTGTTTTATTTCGGCTCCTCATTACATATTCAAATAGAGACAGATTTACATTAGAAAAAAAAAGTTGTGCTATTTTTCTGCTCACGACAGTACCTTCGTCAAATAAATTAAATATTCTAATATCATGTCAATGTCAGACTGTTTTTTGAAGAGAAAAAATTTCACATTGTTTTACAATAATAGTAGTTTTTATTTCGAATAATCTATATACCATTATATACCTCTCGGTACCAGGGCCTGTCATAGGCCCAGGCAACCGAGGCAACTGCCTAGGGCGCCATACGATTAGGGGCGCCAAATGCCAAACAAATCTCGAGTAGACGATTAAAAGGAACAAAATGTTTCCTGTATCAAGTAATTAGGAAAAATAAAAAATCCGACAACACTGTCCGGTATGAATTACAGAAGAAGTTATTTTGTTACATTAGTTCATTTCATTCATATATTTTAAAAACAAAGCGCTTGCCTTGTTTTACTTTGAGTTTTACTCTAATGCCTGTTGAGTTAATGTGAATGATAACTTAAAATTATAACACTGATAGGTAACTGTTGTCTATTGCCTTGCTCTTTGACCTTTTTTACAAAACGATTTGGAAAGAGGTGGGCGCCAGAATTGAACTTTGCCTAGGCTGAAAATAGTAATTGGACCGGCCGGTCCTGCTCGATACCAATCAAAATATTTTTATTTATATTATATTTATATACAGACTTCAGTATAATATTTTATTTGTATTATTTATTTCATTTTACAATATTTCATCAAAACCGATCCGTTACAGATATTATTTCTAATATGAAACAGGCCAGCCGGCCGCTGGAATTCCAATACCTCTCAGGACCACTTAACATCAGTAATGTTAAGTGGCCATTCTAGCGAATCAATTGTATTTACTTGTAAAAATATTCATAAGCCCATACTTCCGATACTAGTAACTCATTTTATTGCATTAAAAGTGGTTCAACCACTCCCAAAAACTACACGAACCAAAAATAGCAAGAAGATAATAAAGTCAGGGAAACAACGCATAGCGACAGAAATCCCAGAGAAAACGAAACGAACTCTAATGCGAAAAATGTAAGCAAAACAAATCGATATAATACATAATTACAAAGGCAAAATGTTTAACACTGATATTGATTATGTTAAAGCTGAAATTAATGTCATCTTTATTAGCATTGCATAGACCGTTATCATGAAATAAATTACATATTTATTTGTCTGAACGGAGTTGGAGAATTCCTTGGACATAAACGCAAGCGGCTCCGAATAAAATGTCTCTGTAATATTTTACGTTCAGTAACTGCTGATTCTGAAACAACGTCTTTGTTTTATTTGAAAATATTTGCCTTTTATATTGACTCCTTATATTGCAAATCGAGATGCATTTTATCACTCAACGATTTTGGTTAATGTTCAGTTTCAATAAAACTAACCAACTGGCCTGCTGAGAAGCTTCTTTATAACCTTATATACCAATATTTGCAATTTTATGTAAATTTTACAACTGAATTTTAAAATATTCAAAATAATGATTATTGGTTTACAACACAGGATCACAGATTAAAATATCTATAGAATATGGGCAAACGAATTTTGTTTTCGTGGATATAAATCAGCACTATTTCAAAGCTTTTATTAAACAATGCAATGGTTAATTAGTTTGTTTAGGTCAAATCTTGCAATCAAAATTTCGATTAGTTCTAATTAAGCTAGAGCTTTGAAATTTTGCACATGTCGTGTATAAGTCCGGTGACAATACACTTTAACATTTTCATGTAAAAAAAAAAAAACAAGATGACGGCTTCAAGATGGCGGACAACTTTATCGTTTATGATTCGATTCGACTCAAAATCGATATCTGCGTGTTTTCGAGATCGCCAATTATGAATTCTTGGTTAAAATTTAGAAATTCAAAATGGCGGCACCAATATGGCGGACGACTTTATTATTTATGGTCCAAATCGATCAAAATCGATATCGTGTTTGCCGATTACGAATTTCTAGTAAAAAATTTAGTTCAAGATGACGGCTTCAAGATGGCGGACGACTTTGTCGTTTATGATCCGATTCGGCTAAAAATTGATATCTGGGGATTACAGCATATCAAAAGACTAAAAGTAAAAAATAAAATTATATAAAAAATATTTAAAAAAAAGCTTTTATTTAAATGCTCTAAAAACTAGAAAGTAAACTTTGAAGTAAATCAAACCCATCATTATATATGTTTTTTGTGATATAGAAGCTTGTCGCCAGCAATCTCCTTTACAGAGAAAAATCTCGCGACAAGCTTTTACATCATAAAAAAAATTATATAATGTAACAAAATTATGGGTTTGCTTTACTTCAAAGTTTTTTTTAAAATATTTTTTTAACATAGGGATTCAAATATAATTTTTTGTAGTGAAAATACTTTTTATACCTATGAATTATAATATCTGAATCAAAGCAAAAAATTTTAGTTAAATATATTGCTGAAAATATTTCATATCACAACTTATATGTATTATAGAGCTTCTGAGAAGATGCAAGAGAGCCTAGTGCTGGAGTAAGTTGAGGTTTTCACCCTTGTGTATGTGAAGAAGTCGCCATTAAAAAAATATATATTAAGTTCTCTTTCTCTATAAACTACCTCGCCTCCTGTCAAAATTACGTAAATAATTAACATAACGTTACATAAACACCACATTTAGAAGACAATCCCTAAATCCGACGCCAAGGGCTGCCCGGAAGTGGTAACACATTTGAAAAAACGCAGACAACAGCCATTACTCATCGACATTGCCAGTATTGGTGCCGGGGATCGAACCCAGAGCAAAACAGAGCCTGGCTAAAGCGAATTTGTCACATAACGCGTTCTAGCCGACTGGACTACCATGCTGGTAATTGTCCTTATTAATTTTGCAGAGGCTAGAATTGTAGGCTTAATGTTTTTCGATTTATTGATTAAAATGAAGGCTCTGAAAAAATATTACCTCATGTCATTAATACATGAAATAATACAGGTCTGCAAAGATTGCCAAGTAGGTGGGAAATTTTAAAAACGTTTCACGCGCTGGAAAACATTTAAATGAAACTCTTTGCCACACCATGACAGAGATAGTCTAAATAGCATTTTTATTTGTAACGTCCTCAATAAACTAACTTGCACTGTGCTTCTTTTATGTTTCCTGTTGATTCTTGTCAATTTCTTCTTCGGCACAAGCCCCACTCGTATAGTCTTCATGTTTGAGCTCAATATAGCAGCAGAAATTTTTAGCATTCTTGATGGAACATTCTATATCAAGTTTGCGACGACTTTAATTATCAATTCTCAAATAGCATTCTGAGTTCTATAAAAAACGTGACGACGCGACGTCATTACGATCTAATATACGACTCAGCTTTAGACGTAACGATCTTGTTAAAACCCTTTTCTGACCAAATCTGGACGGTTAGAAAAGGGTTGTCACTACTTTTCGTGTAACTTTTATTTGGATTAATTGGACATGACCTTTTAAGAGCTATTGGATCCTGCCAATACAAAGACTCCTTAACGTTACAAGGAAGTCATTACAAGATCTTTGCTACCTTTATTAGGACCTTCATATGACCAGAGAATGATAAAAATGGAATTCAAAATTGCCACAACAAGAGAACCTAACGAGTTAACATGTGTTCATATAGAATACAAAACACAACACAAAAAATATAATGTTACCTATACATACGTCTTTTATTCATTTATTTAAGGTTCGGTTAAGTAAAACACTATGAATCAAACTGCTAAGTGTGAAACCAAATATGAGGTGTTATGTAACAAAATATTAAATGTATAAATTGATTTCCATTTATGATGCCAAAACTGCTGCGGATTATTTTTACTGTAAATTTGTCAAGGATATTAAGAAAAATACAACTCCAAAATCTCCAAAATAATGGAAATTAAATGAAAATTAAAAATATAAGAAATCATAAAAAATGAAGGATTTTTAAATTACAAGTTTAAAGGGTTTTGAATTGTATACAAATTTATAGAGCATCATTAAAAATACCGAAAAATATATTTTCTATTAAAATTTCTATATAATATGCCTGTAAATTTAACTTTTAATAATTTTTGCTTGCAAAAGATTGACAATGTATGGATGAGACTACTTAAGATCTAATAGTTATACATTTAATAATTGTAAAACTACCAAGCACTCATAAGACTTTTCAAATTACTCAGGAATTGTATTAACACTTACATGACTGAAGTGTCATTTCATATGAATATATTGTCATTTTACATGCTTTACACTTTCTCTAAATTTTACTTTCACATTTGCAATCAGCTTCCTAATATGCTATCGGGCCTATTTGACTCGTTTTCATTTAAACAAATAATAAACTTTTCCTCAAAGATTCCTGGTTTAATCACACTGTAGTTGCTTGTTATTTCCACATTTATTTTAACTGCCCGTCTATGGGTTCATGATTGTTTATATTTACGGCAGAACCTTGTTAAATTATTCTTTAAACTTTATAAGAGTAATATATGTTCACTCTCGTAAGTCCTTTGGTAATAGACTAAAGTTGATATTTCCAGCTCAAAAATTGCGTCATCGAAGTTGCATTTAATCTCTAATACGACTACGTTCTGGAGTACATTATTTTAGTTTATGGGTCGTATTATGGACGTCGTACGTAAAATCAATATAATCTCATTTACAACTACTGAAACTAAAAACGTTGTGTATGATGGAGTATTAAGCATTTTAAAGAAAAAAAGTTACAAGTGGCTTAAGTGACCAATATGATGATTATATAGGAGCTGGATTAATAACAGAAAATGCGGATCGCCTCAATAAAAACTTGCCATAATTTATTTTAAGGCCCCATCAATATCTGACTGAAATATATTCAAAACAAGAACATGATCACGTCAGCAATGAAAATATTCTATCGGATGCTATTCGAGACAGTGAAATTCTTGAAAAACATACTCTCCCGCAATGCTCCAGCAAAACAAAACAAACAAGTTAACAGCAGAAAGTAAACTAGCTTAAGAAAAGTTGATATCAGAACATTGTTTTCATTATAATAACCCCTTTTTGGACATAAAATAAAAAATTTACAGAACGACGGCCGAAGAAAGAAAGAAAAGAAGAACGTACCACTCATAATTACGACTTATAACTAATAATTACGACTTTTAACCCATAATTACTACTTATATCCCGTAATTACGCCTTATTAATTATAAGCCGTAACACTCGTAATTACGAGATATAAGGCGTAATTATGAGTTATGAGTCGTAATTGTGGGTTATAAACCGTAATTAAGAGACATAAATCGTAATTATGAGTTATACATCGTAATTACGAGATATGAGACGTAATTATGAGTTATAAGTCGTAATTACGAGTTATAAGCTGTAATTATGAGATACAAGTCGTAATTATCAGCCATATAAACCATAATTATCATATAATTCGCAATTATGAGTTATAAGTCGTAACTGCGAATTATAAGTCTTTGTTACGAGATATAAGTCGTAATTATGAGCTATAAATCGTAATTACGAGATATGTCATAATTGTGTAATATAAGACGTAGTTATGAGTTATAACTCGTAATTATTAGTTATAAGTCGTAATTACGAGTCATAAGTCGTATTTACGAGTTATAAGTCATAATTACGAGATATAAGTCGTAATTATGAGATGTAAGTCGTTATTACGACAGTATAGCTGCTTTATTGAACTTGTATCGAAATTAGGATTAATTTTCCGACCAGCCGCCAGGCCAGTTTTTGAAATGAACAATCCTTCTTCTATATACTCTATGTGCTAGATGGTGGTGTTGTAGTAGATGAGGAGCCAGTACTTTCAAATTAGATTTTTTGTACAATAATCAGTCATATTTCACAATTTTAGGTTTGAATTGTAATACAATAGAATAGATATAAATTAACTGTTTTCGGTGACATTTTTCCAGGGGAATTGTATTGGTGACTCTTATGTATTTTCACCTCGTGATTACGAAAAAACTGTTTCCTCCAAAAAGTGGGTGGAGCTTCATAAATTATATGTACTTTTCTGATGCGCTTACACGAATTTTCTACTTATCTGCGTAATATGCCACGATCTAGTAATCAAATCGGAATAACAAAAATACTGGTTTATTTGCAATAAAACATTTAAGAAATCTAGAACTTATTATTAGCCGTTACTCGAGTCCGATAAAAATGTTACAGTCGATAGATTGTGTACAATAAAAAACAAGTAAAAGGTGTAGTCTATTGTAATTCCCATTCATCTACGGTGCACACGACTATGGCTATAGAGGCCAATTCGGGAGAGCACATGTCGACCGCAGTCAGGACAAACATACACCTGGTTAGGTCTTGGATTCGGCCTTCTTGCAGCAACATTTCCTTGATAGCTGGCCACAACCCCTCGCCATTCGGTTCTGTCCGCTGCAAGTTGTTCCCATTGCTCGTCTGCAATACCGCAGGATTTTAGATTTTCATGGAGAGCGTCTTTGAACCTCTTTCGTTGACCGCCACGCCTTCTTCTACCGCTTAGCAATTCACCATAAAGTGTACATTTAGGAAGGCGGTTATCATACATACGATGAACGTGACCTGTCCATCTTAGGCGTGCTCTTGAAATAAGCATCTCAATGGGAAGGCAGTTTGCTCTCCTGAGTACTTCCACGTTTGATATGTGATGGAACCAACAGATTTTCATCATACTTCTGAGGTGTCTTTGCTGAAAACGTTCTAATTCTTTCACATGACGACGGTAAGTGACCCAGCCTTCACATCCATATAGCAGTGTTGGAATGACAACTGCTCTGTAGACAGCCATTTTCGTTGACAAAGCAAGGTCGTGGTTGTCAAATACTCTCTCTCTAAGTCCCCAGAGTGCTCTAGATGCAGCGTTAATTCTATTGCGAATCTCGCTGTCCATGTTTGCTTTGTCATTAACAACGTTGCCTAAGTAATTGAACTGATCCACCACTTCAAGAGAATTTCCGTTAAATGTAATGTCTATTTGGTTCACTTGATGAGGAGTTGACATAATCTTAGTCTTTCCAATGTTGATTTTAAGTCCCAAGGAATCATAGCCCTGGGCATACACATCTAAAAGTTCTTGAAGCTCTTCCGGCGTAGAGGCTAAAAGTGCACAGTCATCCGCATACTGGAGATCACAAATGAATCGTGTGCGTGTCTTCGTGAAAGCTCTAAAGCGCCCTATGTTAAAGAGATCGCCATCAAAACGGTATCTGAGACCTATTCCTCTGACTGTCAGTTTGTTGTCAACAATAATTGTTAGGGCAGTGGTAAACAAATTAAAGAGTAGGGGTGCCAGGACACATCCCTGCCTAGCTCTAGTGAGGGTTTGGAAAGGTTCGGTTGCCTCATTATTATACATAACCTGGGCGTTGTTGTTTGTATGTAGACTGCGACATACTTCCACAAATCTAGGGATACCTAAGCGGAACATAATTTTCCAGAGCACTTCCCTATCCACCGAGTCAAACGCCTTGGTTAAATCAATGGAGGCCATGTGAATTTCTGCTTGATGTTCGAGTGCTTTTTCTTGAAGCTGTTTAAGTGTGAAGATTAGATCCGATGTGCCTCGGTTTGGTCTAAAGCCACTCTGTGTTTCAGGAAGTAACTTTTCCATAACAGGTGTTAGCCTATTTGCCATCGCTTTAGTGAGTATCTTCCCTCCAACAGCCAGGAGAGCTATACCCCTGTAATTTCCACAGTCCGCAGCGCTCCCTTTGTTTTTGAAGAGGTTGATTAAAAGTGTATCACGAAACTCCTGCGGAGCTTGACCACTTTCCCACACGACATCAAACAGTTTTTTTGAGGTAGGGAGTGAGTCGGCGCCGGGAGATTTGTTATTTTTTAGCTGCCCAATGGCGGTTAAAATCTCTTCCGTTGTTAGTGGTTTATCTAAGTCTTCGAAGGTGTCATATTGAGGGATAAGATTTATAATATCGTGATCGGCTTGACTTTGCTGGTTAAGAATGCTAGAGTAGTGTTCCTTCCATCGGGCTCTTATTTCCTGGTCTTCTTTGAGGAGAATTCCATTTAAATCTTTAATAGGGCACATATTTTTCCGACTGGGGCCGTACACTGCTTTTGCTCCTTGAAAGAAATTCCTGTAGTCGTGTGAATCGGCGTATCTTTGAATTTCTCTGGCCTTGCTTGCTCACCACTCGTTCTTTATTCTTCTGATTTCGCGTTGCGTTTCATACTTAGATTGGGTAAAAGCTTCTGCTTTTGATGAGTCGTTGGGGTGGTTGATAGCGTTATGTTTGCGGTCAAGAAGTTCTTGTATAAAAGCTTCATTATCTTTGAACCAGTCCTCCTGTTTTTTACTTGCTGCAGTGCCAAGAATTTCCTCACTCGCACTTTTTAAACTGTCCAGGTAGCAGCGACATCTACAGAATTGGTTTCTTCTAGTGCACTCAAATTCTCTTGAACTTTTTGCTTTAGTTGTTCGACAGTTTGTTGGTCACGCAATTTACTAATACAGAGACGGAGTCTACGTTTTTTGGATCTCATAACAATTTTCATTTTAGAGACAACAGGACGATGATCGGTCCAACATTCGCTATCAATGCGCGCCTTTGTAATTTGGACGTCCTTGAGATGCTTCCTACGTACGATAACATAGTCCAGTAGATGCCAGTGACCTGATCTGGGGTGACGCCAGGTGCCTTTAAATGTATCCTTTTGTCGGAAAATGGTGTTTGTTATAACTAGATCATGTTCGGCGCATTTAGTTAGGAGTAGTTGACCGTTAGCGTTCATGTTGCCCAAACCGTTCTTGCCTATGATGCCTGGCCAGGTGTCTGCATCTCTCCCTACTCTAGCGTTAAAATCGCCAAGAATAACGAGTCGTTTCGTTTTAGGTATTCTACAGAGGGTTTCTTCCAGCTGTTGATAGAAGCTTTCCTTGGTTTGGTGACTTGCATCCAGGGTGGGAGCGTAGGCGCTTATTAGATTTACCGCGTTGCCATCTGATAGCTCATAGCGTAGCAGCATTAGACGCTCGGATAAGCCTTGTGGTACTTGTGTTAAGTTGGATACAAGTTGATTCCGAACGGCAAATCCTACTCCATGTTGTCTAGATCTATCTATACAATGAATGAATATGCCAGAAGCTATTTTAGATGAAGCCGCAAGTTTGGCTTTAATTTTATAAGACAACTTTCTAATGTCAATCTTACTAACTTGTAATAAAATTTATAGCTGCCGGTGCACTGTCAGTAGCTAGTTAAGAGTGATTTTCAGTTTTTATATATTGTTTTAACAAATATCATTTTACAGGTGAATAACAAATAAACTAAATTAAAGTATAAAATACTTTGGGTGAAAATATAATGATAAAGTACGAAGTAACCTTAATAGGCTATTCTATATTATATTAGAGGCCTACTTCTATATGAAAAAGTTATTCCGAGTAGCGCTGGGCCATTTATTCAATATTTCTACCCACATCCATTAAAAGTGAAAAAAAACTATTAATTTAAATCTCATACGTGTACAGTTGTTATGATGACTTTAATAAAAAAATATTTACTTCACGGCAAATTCACATTCTTGTACTACAACCTTAAAAATTTTGCGGCCCCTGTTAAATAAAAACCGGGCTAATGCTTAAAATGAAAAAAATATCATGATAACGTATCGTATATCACATAAAAAACTTTATTAAATTTTATAAAACTTATATCCCCTATCGCTTCCGCATCACAACATACTCATATATTGCCCAGTTTCAGACTATGGCCGACATAACTTTCGATGAAAGAACTGGACACGCTCGACTATTCTTCTTTTATCAGATATCCATGGCTTTGGTGTTGAGTTTGCAACGTGATACGACTGCTGGTGACACGTTAATCATAAATCAAACTTCACTGCGTCGCAGTTAAGCTTTACTATTTAATAATGATAACCCACTTGAATATAATATTTATTCAGTATTAACTTTCAAAGCATAATATGTAAATTATTTTTTGTTTGGTTTTTCCAATTTGAAGTGAATTCGTTTCGAGTATACTTGGAGCTACAAAAACAGTATACACTGTAAAAATGTTCTGAAGTATTTCAATATATTTTTCTGTAATATTTAGTGGAAGTATTACACTGAAATAGTGTGTCCAACGCCAACAATCAGATTTAAAAAAATTGAAATATTTACTTTAAAAATGGTACGTGGTTTCACGAAATTCATTTACCGAGTAAAAACTTTTTTTTAATATGCAAATATACAAATTTGACTTTAGGTATATTTTGTGTATTTCCAATGAAACAGAATAAATAAATAAGGGTAAGGGTATAATATCATAACTAAGTAGACGATATTGCGCCCTTACTCTATGCTATACGTTGGCTAAAATAAATAGCTTTTTCTGATTTCTGATAATTAGAAAACTTACTTCAAAGCATATCACCATATTATGCAAATATAGAGTAAAAAGTGAAATATGTCATCCTGAGATAGGCATTAATAACAATTTTGAGCTGCCCTATCATGAAAATAATTTTAGACAATTTGTGGCTTAATGCTTTAATATGTATGATCCAAATCGGTCTACCATTGATAACAGTCGCAAAAAGAGCTACACTGTCCTTATTTGTGATATTTACTTGACAAGAGAGTTTTCTCTTCATTAAACTTTAGTTTATTTGGTTTTATACTAGCTGATAGCTTTTACCACAATTTCGGAGGAATATTCGAAGTAAATAATTCAAATTTTTATTTCCACGTATTAAAGTGATGTCATCAGAGAATGGAACACATTTGTCTGAAAACATAAAACTGCATAATTCTGAAAAATAATGATCCAAGAAAGGATCCTTGAGGCACGCCTTTTTTAATCACCTTAGACTTAGAATATGCTATTACAGTTGATAATTTAATATTAGTTTGATAGATGGATTTAGTAACTGGATGGGTTGTTCTTTTCAGGTCATAATAACTTACTTTCTCTAAAAGTAATTCATGAGGTACCCAGTCAAATGCCTTTGTGCGGTCACGAAGCGTGATCGCTGTGTATTCACCTCTCTCAAAACTATTCCTTGCACTACATGAAAGGTAGATCTAGTTTTGCGAAAGCCGAATTGACTATTAATTAGAAACGAATTTGATACAAAATGATTTGAAAATCTATATTTTGGTATAATTTCGACAATTTTTGCAAAAATTGAAAATGAAAGTCTTTAAAGTAGTTATTGTTTCTTGAGATATGCAGACTGTTGCACGGCCTTGCTGAAACCACATCTTAACCAAGTTCACATTTACCACTTCGTGCCATGAAAATACGGGTACCGTGCCGCATTCACAGTAACGGTATTGCCAGCGCCATTTTTCAAAAAATACGGATTAATGGCACCTTTAGCCCATAGAGAGCACAACATTCTCATTCGTAGAGGATGCGTTTCTTATTCTTTAATTACACGTGGATCCTCTGTATTCTATATTTGGCGATTTTGGTGATTAACATACCCCTCGAGATGGAAATGAGTCTCGCTGTTAATGACGATTTCCTTTCAAAAATTAAGATTATGATACAATTTGTTTAACACAAAAGTACGGCGTTTTGCATGGTCAGTAGATACTAATAATGCTTGGGTTCATTGATAAATGGAAAACCTACAAACAGAACATGAAATCTTCACACTACTTGGAAAAGTTTCATAATTGGAATCAGCGTCCCGTTCGAAGATCGGATTGCTATTCGGTTCGCCATTTCTTTCGCCAGTTTATTCGAAACTTTACTATTTCTTGGAATGACTGAGTATTTTTCTTTTATTGAAATTAGACAGGAACACATTTTTTATAAAAATAAAATATAAAGTCTAGCCTGTTACTTAAAGTTCGTAAGTCAGATTCCTCTTAAAACGTGTTATACGTAAAGATAGCATCTGATAGTTTCTGTCTTCCTAAAATACAAACAAACTTGTTTCAGAAACTGAATTAAAGAATTGCATGTAAACAACAAAGTATAATATTGCGATCTTTGATGTTTAAACTATACGTAGAGAACTTTTAATATAATGGGAATGTTAGACCGTATCTATGTCTTTATAGCTACAATATAACAAAATAATTTGTAGTCACGCAATCACCCTTAAGATGTTTATTATCAGTATAGGGTAAGATCCCAGAACCGTCAGACCTACGTCATTTTAGCAAAGCTTTTCACAATAACTATGTAATATGTAGGTAAAAATATACTCATTAACTTGAAAGTGGGGCCATTCTACAGGTAATAGATACTTAAGGTAAATAAAAAAATCTTACTCTTATGTTCATATAGCAAAAAGTATGTAGCTTCATTAACAATCGTCCGTGGTGTAGTGGTTGAGTTTTCCGATTCTCACGCGTGTGGTTGAATGTTCGAATCAACTCTTTACAGTTTTTTTACTAAATTTTGTGCGAGATGTATTTCGGCTCGATAAGCAACTAAAATATGCAATTTTATTTTGCGTTTTCCAATTGAAGACGTAGTATGTCGCAAGCTATAGCACATTATTTTCAATTGATTTAAAGACGCATACTATGCACCTTGATTGGTGGCAATGAATTGATTTGCCTTCAAAGGAAACAGTGGAATACTGAACTGTTGTAGTAGGTATTTTTACTTTACTACACGTCTATTATTTTTGAACTAAAATACCTAATACGAATATTCGTTTATAGAGTAGTATTCCAGAGCATCCAGACCTACGTCATTTTTTCAAAGCTAATATTTTCAGATAACAGGTACTGAAGGTGAATACAAATCTTAACTATTCTTTTACGTTAGACGCCAATATCCATTGGCTTGATGACGGTCTCGATAACTAGGGCCGAGTAGGACTACTACTCTTTGCTCCTAGATTATCTCTGTAGACCTGGACCGGCCTTCGTGATAGGTGGGCCCGCTTACTTCTACCAGACCCAGCCCGCAAATGCGAGATGTGTCGTGGTATTTTCTGCGGACCTCCCCTGGTCCTGGCTCTTCAACCTCGCTGGCAGAAGGTCTCTTCTGGCGCTCTTCTTGTCTTGATATTTTCTTTCTTCGCCAGCTTGTCACCCCCGTGGGTAGTCATCGGTCTAGTTGGGTTTTAGGAAGTTTTGGCTGGGATTGACTGCCGGTACGTAGGACACAGTAAAGGTGTGTCCTACCCCGGATCATGGGAAAGGTAAGGATATGAGCTGTGTAGCTCGGGAGTGTGGAGACCCTAAGTGCTTTTTTAGCACTTTCGGACTCCACGGAGCAGGTAGGACAACGGGCGTTGGACGGTATGTTGTCCGACGCCCGCAAGGAGGTTGGGTTTGGGTAGAAAAACGTCATGTCTCTGGTAGTGGTGGTCCGTCCTGGGGTATCTGAAACAGATCGGTTAGCGGGAAATATAAGTTATACTCACCCGTTGTCCAGAAGCTGTACCCTCGGCCGTTTGTGCCTCGGGGCGTCGGCAGGGTCGTAATCAGTGGCCTGTCTGATTAGCGGGTTCCCGTGCTCCTCTGCTTGGGCGTACAGCTTCTTCGCTCGTTCCCGGATGACTTCAGTGACCGTGGTGTACTCCAGGTCTCTGACGATATCTGCCTTTCTCACGTACCATGGTGCGTCGACTGCCGTCCTGAGGGCGATGTTTTCCACTGCCTGGATTTTCTTCATGTAGGACTTTGCCTGGTAACCCCACGCTACCGAGGCGTACGTCAGCTGCGGCCTGATGAGGGTTTTGATAAGCGTGAGCTTATTCCTCAGGTTGAGACGGCTACCGTTTCCCATCATCGGGTAGATGAGGGCTCTTGTGCGCCGCGCCTTGGCTGTAATAGCGTCCGTGTTCTGTCTCCACGTTAGGCTTTTGTCCATGACCACGCCAAGGTATTTGACGGTGTCGTGCCATTGGATGTCCTCGCCGTTCATGGAGACGTGTCCTGTGGGAATTTCTTTCCGCACTCGTCTGAAGAGTATGGCTTGGCTTTTGTCGGCGTTGACGGCGACTTTCCACTTCGTGCACCATTCTTCCAGGAGTGTGGCCATTTCCTGGAGTTTTCTGGTTGCGTTCCTGGCTTTCCAGGATCTGGCAATTATTGCTGTGTCGTCTGCATACAGGGCCAGGGCTGTGTGGTCGGTCCTGGGGAGGTCTGAGGTGTAGATAGCGAACAGGTGCGGTGACAGCACCGAACCTTGCGGGACTCCCGCCTCCACGGTCCTGTAAGTGGAGAGTTGGTCCGAGATTTTGACCCTTAGCTGTCTGCGGTGCAGGTAGGACCTCACTAGTTTGACGAGTTCGATGGGGTAACCCATACTCATCATTTTAGCTAGGAGGCCGTCGTGCCAGACCCTGTCGAACGCTTTGGCAACATCTAGGAACAGCGCCGCGGTGACTTGCCGCTGGTTGAACCCCTTAGTAATCTCCTCGGTGAGGCGAAGTACTTGGAGTTCGGTGGAATGTCCTGTTCGGTACGCGAACTGTTCATCCGGGATGATATTCAGCTCTTCTGTCTTTTCTGTGAGCCTCTTCAAGATGACCCGTTCTGCAACCTTGCTCATGGCTGGGAGGAGGCTGATGGGCCTGTAAGAACACGGGAAAATTAGTTCTTTCTCTGGTTTAGGGATCATAATGACGTCGGCCTTTTTCCACCTGGCTGGAAAATGCCGTAACCTTAACATCGCGTTTACGATGTTGACTAGCGCCGCTACTCCTTTCCTGGGTAGCTTTTTGAGAGCGATGTTTCCTATCTTGTCACATCCCGAAGCCTTTCTCGGCTTTAAGCTCCTAAGGATTTCCTTGACTTCCTCGGGGGTAGTCGGGCGGATGTGGTCGTCATCAGGCAGGCGGTGGATCCTACGTACTCTGCGCTCGACATCGTCCACCCAGTCCTCGTCCTCGTCATCGAGCTCGTTCTCTCTACACTGCAGTTCTAAGCTGTCGGCAAACGCCTCGGCTTTTTCCTGGTTAGTGTAGACGATCCCTCGCTCTCCGTGAATCGGGGGTATAGGTTTCCTCCGGTTTCGCAGGGCACGTTGGGTATTCCACATACTTCTGTCCTGTGGATCGAGTGACTCAAGGTGGCGTTGCCACCCCTCCTGACGGTGTTTACGTTAGAGTAGCATAGTTGGTTTTTATATATGTTTTACACAATATTATTAAAAACCAACATTTATTATTGCCAGATGCTTTCCATGGGTCCAAATTTCCGCCAGACGCTGTAAAGCTGTAGAAAAAAATTGGGATACCTATGTTATAGTAGCAAGCCTGAATTGTATATATATTATTTGTTGTTCAATTAGGATGTTCAATTAGGACTAACATTTTACTTATTACATACAGATCAAATACCTACCACATACAAATCATATATAAATAACGTGACTCCATATTTGTCCAATTCATTTTTTTTGCAACAGTTATAATTTACCCGAAATTACCCCACCATTGACTTAATTTTCCCTAAGCTTTATAAATCAATTTAAATTTGAAAAATGGCCTCTGCCTCATAAAACTTCATGAATAACAAATTGTTTCACATTTTTGAGAAAGACTGCAGCAATAAGAAAACTGTAGATGTCAGAAATTAGAATAATTAGAATTAGCATAGCTTAATTTGGCTAAAACATTAAATACTGGCAAATCAGAATACTTTCGTTAATAATAATTGCCAATTAATGCACTTCGGAAATAAACTGGCTAATTAGACATTATTACTGATAATAAAATATTGATATTGAAATCATTTTAATAATGAACAGGTAACATAAATCGACGTTAATCGGCTTCAATCGGTATCTCAATCTTGTTGTGTTTGTTGACTATCCACCGTCGTAAATAAATTATTAATTTATAGATACTACCTCTTTTATCTACAGGGTGCCTAGCTAAATTTTGATTGTTGTAAAAGTCATCATTCTCTGAAAATTCCTAAAAAAAATTTGGATTTCTTTTTAAATGTTAATAATTATTTATAAACCATTCTACCAGGACGGTCTCGGAATTTCTTAGTTGCCTCTATTAATAAACGAGATACAGTTTTTTAATAAAATTTTCAATCGAAGGCAATTTGATAGTCGATGTTAAAACTCTGTGGCTGCAAAAAAAATATCATCATCATCATCTCGCCGCATTAATAATAATAAAAATAAAACTTTATTTTCATAGACTTATACAAGCATCAGAATATAGTCAAAATTGGTAACAATTCAGAAAAATATCTATTTATACAAATACAAAACATTCGGTTAAAAAAGTAAAACGACAAACAAACATTGTGAAAATTAACAAACAAGGGATTACAACAAAATTAGTTTTACAACAGGGGAAACAAAAACAAAATCATAGAAATATTATTTCTCTTATTAGCTGGTATAAGCGATTATTATAAGCGATAGTAGAAGCGATTTAACTTTAAAAAGGTGAATAATATCAATTTTTTTTTTATATGAACAGGTAATTTATTAAATACTTTTATCGGCATTACCTTGAGACCTTTTGCAACGATGGATAAAGAGTGAGCTGGTATGTTAAATTTATAATTTTCACGCAGATTATAACTGGTCTCATATCTGCTATTACTATTCAGAGTGTTCTTTTATATGAATTACACAGTTTAAAATATATAGAGAAGGCTGCTCCCTTAGCTGCTTAAGATTTTTAATTCTTTGAAAAGTAATCTGCACGAGTGATGAAGAGGTTTAATGATCATTGTTCGTATAATTTTTTTTTTTAAGCTTAAACACTTCGCTAAAACGTGAACAGTTGCCCAAGCAGATGAGACAATAACTTAAACAAGCCTGTACGTGCGCATAATAGTACATTTTTAAAATATGAATATTGACATAAAAGCGTAGCTGCTATATGGCAATGAGTGGATAGTTTCCTATTAACAAAGTCTACATGAGTACCCCAATTTAGATGAGAGTCCATATAAACTCCAAGGAATTTCACGCTATTGTTTTGTTTAACACTATATTTATCGACTTTAACTAAGATGCTATAATCAAGTTTTTTAGTACTGAGAAGTAATAAATCTGTTTTAATATTATTAAACGCTAAACCGGTACTCACACAGTAGCTTTGCATAGATCTGATGGTGCTGGTGCTGGTGGAGTTAGTTCATTTGTGCTATTAGAATTAACCACGACGGTGGAATCATCGGAAAAAAGTGATATAAATCTTCTATATGAAGCGCGATATTGTTAATAAATAAAATAAATAATAAGGGCCCAAAATACTCCCTTGCGGAACACCTGTGGAAACCTTAAGATAGCTGGACGAGATTGAATTAGTGGCATTTCTTAAAACGACAGATTGTCGTCTCTGCGTTAAATAGGATTCTACCCAAGTTAAGGGTGGACCACGAATTCCATAATTACTAAGTTTATCCAGCAGTAACTTATGATCAACCGTGTCAAAAGCATGCGTTAAATCAAAAAATAAACAAGCTGATTTAGATTTGTTTTCAAAACTATCTAATATGTAATTGCAGAGCGATAAAACAGCATCTTTCGTTGACAAGCCTTTCCGAAAACCAAACTGGTAAGATGATAATAAATTTTGTCTAATTATAAAGTCGTTTAATCTTATGTAATAGGTTTTTTCAAAGGTTTTAGAGAAAGCAGATAAGGGAGCAATGCCTATATAGTTTAAGATAAGAGATTTATCATTCCTTTTGTGAATTGGTAAAATTAAATATTTTCTTAAGACATCAGGAAAAATTCCCTCAGTAAAAGATAGGTTTACAAGAAAAGTTAAAGGGTCAATAATCAGTTCTGCTACTTTATTGAGAAGTGAACACGGTATATCGTCATAACCAGACGAATTTTTTTGTGGAGACAGATTTTATGATATCCCGCATTTCATTAGAACTGAATGGTAACAAAAAAATGGTGTTATGATTAAAAAATTGTTTATTATCGTTCAAAATAGAAGGCATTTAATCAATTAATATTTTTATTGAGTTGATAAAAAAGTTATTGAAAGCCTCTGCAGCACTTTGCAGGTTGCTAATAACGTTGCCATCGGAATCAACAAAGTTTTTAGGTAATTCCTGTTTGGCATTACTATCATAGATAATTTGCCACGCCCATTTTGACTTATTAGTCGTATTAAGAAATTTAAGATCGTAGTAGTGTTTGTCTTATAGGTTTTATACAAGTCCCTCAAAAATACTCCTTCATTTACAATGTCGTTAGTTATCCATGGTTTATTGTTTTTGTTATTATGATTATGTTTAATTTTACATAATTCGAAAAAACTCTATCCATCAGTTCTAAAAAGGTATTATAAAAATAAATATAGTAAAATTAGTCTCACAGCACACATCATCAGTAATAAAACTCCACTTTTCATGAGATAGTAAATATTTGAAATAAATTAAGTTGTCAGCATTATTAAAAAATCGCTTCAGTTGATAAGCACATTGTTCTTCATTGGTATTGAAATTACAGCAAAAAGTAACTAATTGCATGAAATGATCAGATAAATACGAATATATGATTTTTGGATCTAATACAATAAATATATTATAAATAATAGTTTTTGATTCACCCTGTATACGAGTAAAATCAGCAATACATTTATTCAAACCAAAACAACGCAATATATTACATATATCTTCAACACAGTCATCAAAATTGAAATTGAAATCTCCACAAAAAAAGTGTGATAGTTACTATTGAAAATAGAAATTAATAACTCCTTCAAGCTAGAAATAAAATACTCAGCGCCTAAAGGTCTGTTGGAGGGTGACCTATAGACACAACCTACTGTGATAATATTTCCTCTAAGATTATTTCAATTAAAGCATACTCAAATAGTTTTTCAATTTTCTCGATACTAAAGCACTTTATAAATTTAGATAATTTATTATAAATATTGCAACACCACCTAATCTATGCTCTGATCTGCAGAAGAAATCAGTTAATTGATACGATTCTAGATTTATAGTGATGATTTCCCTATCGTTATAATTAATTTCGGATTTAAAAATTCTAATAACACTTTGCTTAACTATCTATAGTCATTTTATAAACAATGTAACATATAGTACTAGACAATAAGTAATAGATTTAATTCAAGAGAAATAAAATGTAACGTAACTACTTACGTTTAAATTGTCTAAGTATAGAATGTACTCTTATTGAATTCTTGAAAGTGTTGGAATTCTCTTCGTTTAATAAAGATTTCCTATATGTTTGCAGGACTGGACGCTACAAATCAAGTTTGTACAGCAGCGAGATGCCGGTTTGTATGAGTGCCAAGTGTCCTCGCATCCGCCCACCAGTATCTTCATCCAACTCGATGTTGTTGGTAAGTTACCATTCATAAATTGAGCTATTGTATGACTGCACGTCACAGAGTAATTTATTCGGCTTAGTTTGCGTTCAAATTTGTAAAATATAATAGGTATACTTTTGTGCCTATATATTATTTAGAAAAGGTCACTGGTAGTCCACATTTAATTATAAACTAATGACTTTTGTTTTGTAATTTACCAGAAACGTTATTAAAAGTCGATATAACTTTTTCCTGATTATCTTATTTGTTGTTCTTTGTGACAAAGTTCCTCCATAACAACTGCAAATGAATTACAGATTACTCTAAAATTAAAAGCAAAATTCAGTTCATATAAACATTAGTGAATAGATATTCCTATAAGGACTACATTTTGAAGTTTAACTGACGTTGTTAACGATTAGAGTATGCATAACCCTGTAAGTCGCTCGATGCTCGTGCGCTCTGTTTGCATAGATGAACACTCTAGGAAGAATAGACAGTATACAGGGTGGGGCAGTAGTGCGTCGGTCCTCGATATCTCGAGTTCTACGACAGCTAGAAATTTTTTTAAAAATTGCAAGTAAACTAAATAAAAAAGTCTATAATTGTAAATTATTTTCTAACATACAGGGCGAGCCAAGACGAAATTATAGTACCAAGTGCCTTTTTTTTAATGGAATGCTATGTATATCAATACATTTTTTGAAGCCTCTTTCTAGACTCCATTTATTCCTATATTAGCATTGAATATCTCCTAACCACTTGGATGTGAATGAATTTTTTTGTTGAAATAATGCAATATGCAGATGGATATTAAAAAAATCACCAGTCACAATTATGGGTTTTAAGAAAAACCTATGTGAATACCAGTTACGAGACATCTAATTAAAGTTTTTGAATAATTTTCATTTCCTAAAAATGTACAGGGTGGCCAAAAATTATTTTTCAATTAAGAAAATTTTAAATTGAATGTTCTCAATTTTTTCAAATGGAACACCCTGTATACTTTTCTACGATGTGATGTAGAAATGAAAAACGAACATTTTTGCAAGTACTTCCCTACGGCTAATTGCAACCAATTTCGTTTTATAAATAAATAAGCGTTTATTTTTCAATTAGGAACTTTTTAAATTGAATTTTCTCCATTTTTTCAAATGAAACACTCTGTATAGCAGCTCTTGCTATTGCGGCTTCTGTAGTAAAGAAAATCTCTTTGAATGTTTAGCTTCAGTATAGTATGATTATTTAAACTAACATGGTGTACTATATATTGTGGTCATTTGGTTCGTGAAATATTACATGCTATTTCGATGTTTCACATCTTTCTGGTAGAAAATGCAGTAGAACACATTGAAAAGTTTACAGTGATTATATATGACAGGTACCAGTAAGGAGCATGTACGATGAACGAATGCGATGTTGTCTTATTAACACTTCGATGGTCGGCTTCAGTGCCTGCAGTACTCTTTGTGACAGCAGAAAAATGCTTTTTATCGAAAGGATAGACTTAACGAAAACATCTCACAAAGTCATGTTTATGGTCAAGCCCTCAAATTGAAACAGTAAATGCCTGGTCCTTCTAACTACGGTTGGTTGAAGACATCGGGCGGATAGAAGCCTGTCAGGAACACAATAGGATCAAAAGTATACCCAAACCAACCAGAAGCAAAGGATGTGGCGGGAGGTACAGTTGTTATAAGAGCAATCTCAAATATTCAGGCTTTTGCCGATTTGACTTGCAATATCGTTTAAATTTTTTTATCTTGATAATATTAAAGCCATAAAGTGTAAATACCGCCCACAGATCATAATGGTGGCGTTTTAATTGCTTATAGACATAGTTTTCTGAGTTATTTCTTTCTAATATATACCGTATTATTTGCTGCGAATATAGAATAAGCTTGAAATTAGTGTTTAGTGTACAAAACATGTAATTTACTAATAAACGGCCATTATGCGTAAAAGTCACAATGATTACCGGTTCAGTGGCTCAACGCTCATACGTTAGGATGTTTAGTGGCGTTTTTAGTATGTTACTGATTTGTTAGTAGTAGGATTAGACTGAAATATGAGAGAGACAACGGCTACTTGCTGTACAACTCGTGAGTTCTAGTCTCAGCTGCGGCAGATAGCAATGTCGTAGGGAATGGTCGTTGTGTAATTATATTCCGGTGAGTATTGGAATCGCTAATGCCAGGACCATAATCTAAATAATTCGATAAAATAAAAAAAATTGTATCTCGCAAAACCTTTGATGCGAATGCAGCAATTTGCGCGTATAAATTAAACTATAAACTATACGGCAATGGCCTTCTTATGCTGCCTCTTATTGGTTGTAAATGTTTTACACCAGTTATATTAGGAATTGGGCCTGTTTCTTCCAAAGCTGACAGTGATTATTTTCGTAGCGATGTTTCAATAGTGCATTTTTGTGCAGTCTACGAATATGTATTTTCTTTTTTCATTTTGTTCACATCTTTCTCTCCTTTTTATGAACTTTAATGTTGTCAATTTATCAACTAAACCTATCATCATTTTTCTGGTTGTTCTATAGTCAATGAGAAAATGTTCAATGATGAAGTAGTTTCTTCCGGGTCTTGCCGTGGTCGTCGAACTTGACTTGACGTTTCCTGATCATCCTGTCAGCTTCTTCAGAAGGATTATAAAGACTGAATTTGTTGTGTTACACTATTCGTTATATACCTAGGCGCCGCTTCGCTGGTCATCGGTCGTGCTTGGTTCGCTTGGCTGCTCATTTGTCGTGTTTGGTTGACCGTGACTTACTACGGTGATGGTACTTGGCAATACCAGTCTCCACGCGTTACTAAGTCGATACCCATCCTCTCTGTTAAAGTTGATCACGTTTTTCATAATTTCCAGTGATTCCCTAATGATTCGCGGATAATGGCGCGTATTTCTGTCTAATATATTGACGTCCTCGTAGTAGATTTTATGGTTCTCGTTATCCACCAAGTTTTCTATAAAACTTGAACCAGTGGACGAGTAAGATATCTGCTTGATGTAACCAAATAAAAACAATTGTTTTGGAAAATTCAACACCAATGTGTCTCGAAAAATACTCTTCTATAGATAGATATATCACCCCAACCCCCCACAACACTTCCAATGTATAATACTACAAGCTAATTTTCTATATGCCTTCCCCGTACCGCTTGGCCATCCACCATGTTTATCTTTTTGATTATATACTTCATGATGGGCAACATAACCTTTGTTTAAACCAAACTGGAAGATAATAACAAAAAGCGCTTTACTGTTATTGTAGTCCCCTGCACCTTCTGACTACCTTTACTTTTTGATACAGATTAACAATTCATAAAATCGTGTAAAGCTCATTTATATCCTTATTTATGTTATTTTAACAGACTAAAATTTCTTCTATTTATGTGCATCGATGGTAGAGAATAAAATGTAAAGAAAATCGCTTTACTGTTACCATAACAAAATACAGATTAGAAATCTATGAAATCGTGTAGAGCTTATTTTAAACCTGATTTATTGTGAAATACATGTTTTAATACATAATTATAACCAAAAGCAAAATATTGCAGATTATAAATTCTTGAAGTCACGTACAGTTAATGTTTCAACATTGTTTTCATGACAATACAACCGAAAATCGAAGCTGGATATCTCCGTTGGAATTTAACACGGGACTTGTTGGAGAAAAACTATATTTTCCAAACGTAGTTAAATAATTGATTACCTTACTTGAATTTCTATTTTGTCTTTACTTCTAGTAGTACTACCGTAGTAGGAGTACCTTTTTCGCTGGCTGGGATACCCATTGAATTATGCAAAAAAGCAGCAGCACAAAACACATTCCATATCTAATAGAAAAAATTATCGCTACTCAATTTTTCCCTGTACTTGGTGACTGGATTAAAGCATTATTTTTATTTGTAATAAGTTCTATTTATATACTTTTAATTGGTCTGGGTCATATGACAACAAAAGTTCATTCCACGGGTTGAAGGTGTCGGATTTCAGGCCAACAACGATATGACTCGGAGCATGATCCAACTTTTTATGCCTGTGAAGCGGGCATAAATGTAGCGGCCTTCCTGAAAAAACCAGTTGGCAATTCATTTGAAACACTGTCCAGTCGACACACTGCCGACAAAACAGTGCTGCAGTTTCGAAAAAAAAAACGCCAAATAAGAGTAATTTACTGTTGATTTTGGAACTAGAACACTGTATTTCGCTTGTGTTGCGTGTCGGTAGTGAAGCGCTGTTGCGTCGATATAGTGTTCCACTGTCGAATCTGTCTGTGTCAATAGTGTAACAGTGCATTGTCAGCACTTTACAATAATTTTAAAATTCCATCTTAAACATAAAGTAAATTGAAGTTGATTACACATTTATTTATCGGATGACGTCTATGGTTGCATTCAGTGTCCGCACAATTAATATTTACCTATGAAATGTATAGCCCACTGTCATTTTAAACGACCTACCTTAAAGGGAATAACGCAAAGCTAGTTGAGAAACCCGGGTACGGCGTAGGATAGATCCGGAGCTTCTTTTTTGATTTCTGCTACGATAGAGACAAGTCGTGCCTATGCCTTCGGCGATTTGAATTTTTGAAAAACGTAGTACAGATTAATTTCAATCACTTGAATGGATTAAAGGTATTTAATGGCTATATATTTTCGTGGATAAATATTATTTATAGTATATTTTCCTTTTTAGATTTGCAAGATTGAATTTTTCTTTTTTTTCTCTTCATTATTTTATCTTAATTCTTTCCGTTCTTTCTTAAGTTTTAATTTCAATATAACTATGCAACTATATATTATCATACTTATACAAGTATGCATATTTATTAGTTGTGTTGTTAGACCGTGGAATTTAAAATGATTAAATAAGTATTATCAAGTTTGATGGGATAGTTTTTTTGATTCCGTACTCCCTGGGTAGCACGTGGTCTGTGGTAGCGCCACCTGCATTCTAAAATCAGCTGATAGACAACGTGACAACTGACAACTTTATAACCTCTAATCCCAAGAAATTAAGTGCTAATGACTGAGAAACCAATTATTGGATGGTGAATAACTAATGTGTAATCAACCCCACGAAGAACATCGAGTTGTCTTGCCATGGTCGTCAAGTTTTAAGATAAGTACTTGTTATAATATAATACATATTTTCCCCCAACAAAACAAGTAATGTAAAATCACTGCCTCGCAGGATATTTGTATAGTTAAAATACATTACTATATAGTCGAGTTGCTTAGCCGAAATTTCAAAAGATCATTATAGTTTACCTGTAGTGTACTAGTAGTACGTTTTTTTGCACTGTTTAGGCTGTGGGCCTGTTTCATTTGTCTTATCGAAAGTTTCAGTATCTAATAAGGTTAAGCCTTGTTTTTTTTGTAACCTTAGGGTCACTGCTGTGACAATTATATATATTTTTTTGGCGTGGGCCATAGGTAGGGTCATTTGTGAATGTTTTTGTAGTACAGGGTAGTATTTTAGGCTATATTTTTTGTGTGCAGACTGCTTTTCTGCAATTATAAACATTATGCTGGTTAATATGTAAAATTTTGGGTATCTTGAAACGATACAAATATTATCGAAGATTTCTAGTGACATTTAAATAGTAGGTATTTCCTATTTTTTTCTATCTACTTAGTAACCGTAATACCTTTCAAGATTTTATCCTTCTCTTATTTAGTATTAATTTTTTACTTGTTACTTAATTTTTTTAAATCTTTGCCATTATCAGTAAGTAATGTTTAGTAGTAATTTTTTCTTTGTTGCAGTAATATTTTTGTAGACTTTTAGAAAAGGTTATACAAAGTGCCGCTATTCATCTGTCACTATTATTTTTATTTTTAACTTAAATTTACGGTTCTTTGGTCACTACTAAATTTTTTTAAATTTAGAATTTATTTATTGTTCATTGTCACTATTATATTCACTCTTTTAATTCTGAATATAGTAACCGTACTGCTTAACCATTTCTAGTAAACACCATGTACATAGTACTTTTGCATCGTTATTAAATCGACATTGTAAATTTATTTGTGTTTCTTTCTCTTTTCTGGCTCTCCTTAGAGCCTGGCGCCCAGCCTTTTTATTCTGCACTACACAGGATCACAACTACTTTTATTAATTTCAGCTACGGTAACTGGAAATTGAAACCTTTACCCCGACTCTCGCCTCCTAAACACTGGCTAGCCGAGGCCTTGTTTATCTATAGGTTTGGCAATTTCTGCCCATCTTGACATTTTTAGCCACCCTATACTAAACTTGTCTGTATTACCTGTTATTCTCCTGTAATTACAGTCAAATTTTTTTCAACTCTGGTTAAAATTTTATTAAAATTAAATTATGAGAATATTCAGGGAGAATACCCAAATAATTAACAGGTAACATTATAATAGTCGATACTACGCACTTCGAAAGTGCTGCACTAGTTTATTTTTTCCCGTGCAGGATTGCCTGGTATTTCCAATATTTTCTTTCCTTTTCTGGCATTAAGGTTCATATAATGACAGAAAAGGACGGAAGATATCGAAAGTACCAGGCATTATTGCGCTAGACTGTATATGTATTACACCACACTGTTTTCCCGTATGTAAAGAAAATTATTTGGAATTGTTTGTACCTGGAAAACATGAAAACATGTTGAAAAATTAACTGTACATAATATCAAGAATTTATAATATGCAATATTTTGCTTCTGGTTATCGTTACGTATTTAAAAAATTTATTTCATAATAAATCCGGTTTAAAATAAGCTCTACACGATTTCATAAATTTCTAATCTGTATTTTGTTATGGTAACAGTAAAGCGATTTTTGTTATATTTTATTCTCTACCATCAGTGCACATTAATAGGAGAAATTTTAGTATGTTAAAATAACATAAATAAGGATAAAAATGAGCTTTACACGATTTCATAAATTGTTAATCTGTATCAGAAAGTAAAGGTGAATAGAAGGTGCAGGGGACTACAATAACGGTAAAGCGCTTTTTGTTATTGTCTTCCAGTTTGGTTTAAACAGGGGTTATTTTGCTCAAATCACATAGAAAATTAACTTGTAGTATTACGCATTGGAAGTGTTGTGTGTTGTGATTTCACTTATTTTTTCGTGGTTTCACAATTATTACCTATTTAGATTATGTAAAAGAACCGTTTAATTTGAATATAAACATGCTCATAAATTTATTTCTAACAAGCGAAGAAGAAAAACATTGTAAGTAGTAGTAAAGTACAATACCATAGTATACTTCTACCATTTGCTTCAAGCAATGCTCTTCGTCTTCACTAGTTGAATCAGATAAGAAGAATGAATATTCCCTTCCCATTTGCAACCTCAGGACCGTCAGTCATGTCTTTCTGACTGGTATAGTATTTCGTAATGCACGTTTGTACGTAAAATGTACGAAAGAAAGTGAGAATCTTCGAGCCACTGACTTGCTTTGATAATTTTGACATCTGTTTTTGTTAATTCTCTGCACACAAATTCTTTATCCATATCGACAATGAAAATGAAATCGGAATGTAAAAAGAACTAAACTTTTACACTCATGCACTTACTTAATTGTCTGGTGCAAACGTAGCCTTTACCGACGGTTCCCTAAAAATATGTAAAACAATGTGTGTAATACTTAGAAAACATCTATTTCAGAACCTATCCGGCACGTAATCCGACACGATACTCAATGTGTTTTTGGGATTAAACATTTCTATTTTTTTACATCAGATAAAAAAATTGTTATTTTGGATATTTTTAAAGTTAACACAGTTCGTATTTTGGTGGTTGATCCAAAAATCAGAAATCAAAACTGCACACATATGACTAATGCTTCGTATTATTTTGTTGACACATCTCAAAATTCAAACATCAGTAGTAGCAATGCCGTAATAAGATGACAAGTTAAAGACAAGCATTTATTCGAAAGATGAAACGATAAACAACTCATTTCGCATGTAATTACCAATGTTAAATGATTGTTTTTTTTTTATAAAAGAAAAGAAACATTCACTTGTATTTATATATCCACAAATTTATTCACTGTTTCAATTAAGCGATTTAACTTCCGTACCCGTCGACCGACGCCACTTCCATCTAGTACATTTTTATAACTGGAATGACACATCTCAAAATTCAAACATCAATAGCAATGCTATAATAAGATCACAAGTTCACCTTAAACAGTTCTTAATTTTTTTTTTGTTACATTCTAAGTGGCCGGCGCCAGCTTAACGCTCTCAATACTTGCATTCGACGCGCTTTCCTGTATCCCATTGGTTCGTTTCTTTAGTTTTCGTCTAAGAACTATAGACCTGACTAGGCTGGCGGTACATCCGTCTGCTTCACTTTATGTATGTTGGTTGGCCATGGGCGGCCTTGACGGCACAAGATCCTCCCCCCCTCCTCCGACACGCTGGTGTAACTTTCCCGCATCTATATTTTTGCGTCCTTTTCGCGATGCGCAACATCCTCTGCGAGCGACAACATCCCGGCCTGACTTTGCGCAACACTTTCCATGGTTAACATCCTGACCTGTTTTATCACAACACTCTCCGTAGACAATATCTCAGGTTTTGTACTAGGAGGACGCCGTCCGTCTTTCTCTTAAAAATTGTTCTAAACCTCTTTGAGGTTATGTACCCCCGACTGGTTCCGACCGGGGAGGGCGTGCTTGCAAAAAATCCTACTTAAATGTTCGACTTTTAGGTTAGAAAACTCACTCGCCCCTAACTTCACAATGTCTTTATACAATTTTAGGTTATGTTTATATTAGTTTGTTTGTGTCTATATTCATATTCTATATTATAAATGCCACTGTCACAGTGATAAGCGACTTCCGTATCTGTCGACGTCATACTTCCGTTTTTGAAGGCGTACTTCCGTCTAATACATAATTGGAATGACAGATCTCGAAATTCAAACATCAATGGCAATGCCGTAATAAGATGACAAATTAAGGACAGGTATTTATATGAAAGACAAAATGACAAACAACTCATTTTGCCAATGTTAAATGATTATGTTTTATTTGTAAAAGAAAATAAATAGCCAGATGGCGCAGAAAGCAATATCTTGCTGTATATGAATCCCTGTCCCGTTTCGCTCTCGCATCAGAGAGAGAAAATTAGCTGCGAAACCCGACCGGGTTTCTTGATCACGGTCAAAATTTGAGTGGTCGATCAAAAGTCGTGCAAAAGATGTACCGAGGTCCTAGCTATCCTCCACTAACGTTTGACTTATTTCTGACCTTTAGTTTGGTCACAGCACACTTTTTCCGGGAACGGTTGGTCAGATCGAACTGAAACTGGTGGCAATCGATTCTACGACCTCAAGCCACTCTAAAGCGGGGGTGGGGGGGGGGGGTCGCGTTGCCCTTAACTCCTTTTTCCAGAGTCACTAAGTATCCCGGTCAATATTTGGGCGATCGGTCAAAAGTAGTGCAAAAGGGATATCAAGGTCCTAGTTTTCCTCTAGTAACGTTTTACTTATTTATGACCTTTAGTTTGTCCACAGTACACTTTTCCCGGAACCGTCGGTCGGATCGATTCGATTCGGCAATGATCAGAATCTATTCCTCTGCTTAAAATCCTAGCTTCCACATATGTGAGCTAGAGAACCCACTTACGCCTAAATTCACCATGTCTTTAAAAAATTTTAGGTTATGTTTATACTAGTGTGTTTGTGTCTATATTCACGTTATTTATAAATGTCACTGTCACAGGATTAAATCAAGCGACTTTCGTAGCCGTCGACGTCTTACTTCCGTTTTTTAAGACATACTTCCGTCTAGTACACAGATATAACCGGAATGACAGATTTCAAAATTCAAACATCAATAACAATGTAATAAGATGAGAAGCTAAAAACAGGTATTTATTTGAAAGATGAGATGGTAAACAATTACAATTACCAATGTTAAATGATTATGTTCTTTTTGCAAAAGAAAAGAAATATCCAGATGACGCAGAAAGCAGTATCTTGTTGTATATGAATAAGGTCCTGTTTCGCCCGAAAATTAGCTGCCAAACCCGACCGGGTATCTTGATCTCTATTTCGGTCAATACAAAATTGTTAGTTTATTTGTGATAGCATTATTTTGTGCCGTTCTATCAGCTCCAACAATAGGACAACCTGTCTATTGCTTTTACAACACTCGTAATTCGCGCTATTTGAAAATAACTAAAATATTTATCATGGAATTAAACTCTGGTTTTCCACTTCACTATATCTGATAATAATTCGTGTTTTTATTCTTCCATTTTTATACTGTATATCCGGTAGTAAGCGGATAGTGCAATGAATTGATCATTTTCCTCTTTTTAACCTGTTTTTAAATCCTGAACAATAAATGCACGACCATTAAAGGCCCTAGGTGATTTAATGCTTCGAAAGACCTGTCTCGTTCTATTCGCCATCAATATTCAGCTGACTATTGAAAAAAGTAAGATACGGATGGGGTACATGGAATTAAATTTTGATACCCATTAAATTACCAATCATTATTAACTTTGGTCTGCATACAGGGTGGACCATTAATAATAGGCCATAGTTCAAGGGTAGATTCTTTGGGCCAAAATATGAGGATATAACCAAATATGCTTTAGTAAAATGTTGCTGTTGAAAAGACACAAGGTGTCAAAGTTCAAATTATTTTTTCGTTTTTTTGCAATAATTCAACAGCCTCTTGACTGATCTTCGCCAAATTTGCTAGAGAAACTTTTTTATTCTAAGAGACAATAATTTATGTATTACATCACGTTAGATCATAGAGTGCGTCGTAGGACCTGTATCTGATGATGAATTTTTTTTCATATTTTTTCTCGAAACATTGTGGTACTTCTGACCAGAAAATCTGATGAGGGCGTCATTTCCACGTATAAAAGGTACACTTGGTAGAACTGATAACTCCAACCGTTTTCGAGGAAAGTGCCGTTAAGAATTTCAATAATTTTTTGAAAGACAAATTCAAATTTAGTGAAACAAAGTGTATGTATTAGGTATTTTAGGTGCTTTGGTTACGTTTTAGTTCTCTCACTTACGTCATTTAATCATTTTATTTTGTTCTTGTGTCCTCGAGCTAATTTCTTTAACTTCTTTATTTACAGTGCCTAAACGTAATAATTTTTTAAATAGGGAAATGAGGGATATGATATGTGTTTACGCATGAAATAACTTTAGCGGACGTGCTGCAGCGAGGAGATACTCATTGAGATATCCAAAAAATATAATACAGCCAGAACATCCAGAATCCAGAATTGCACTTACGAAAATTCGTTATTCTCGAAACCCTGGTTTATTAAATTTATTAAGGTGTTTATTGCCAACGTTGTGCTAGCCTTTGCTCTAAAGCCGAACTGGCAGTTATTAAAAATATTACAGCTTTCAAAGTAAAACGTAATTTGTAATTTTAATAATATTTCAAGTATTTTAGCAAACACAGGAATAATAGCGGTCTGTATTTTTTCAGGATCATCAATACAGCCTTTCTTGTATACATGTATCACTTTTGACAAATTTAGTATCTGTGAAAATACATTGCATTTGATACACTGGTTTATTAATTTTGTTAAAGATACAAAAATTATGTATTTGGTAGAACTTAAGACTCTGGTATTTATATCACATGGATCTTTACCATGTACATTTTTCAAATTATTAATTATGTCTAGAAGATTTATGTATGTTATTTGTGCAAAATCAAATTCCTTGTCTAGGTTACATACGATGGTGTATATAATAATAAGGATTAATAGTCTAATTAACCAAAGCCAGGTACTTTTTTATACTCACGCCTCTCTCAATTATACAAAATACCTCAGTTATAAAAAAAAAACAGAACATTACAGGATCATTGGCAATACAAACAATCGAATATGTAATAAATCTAACAACAATAAGATCATCAGTCAGTAATCACGATACTTCAAAAAGTAAAAATAGTAGAGGTATTAAATACTTCACTTAAATATACAGTGTATTTCAAATAAATCTAATGACCTCGTGCATTTTTGGGTGAAAAATATAATAATTTCGATTTGTTATGTCTAAATGAGTATTGGATGCTCGGTGATAATATTTTTTCTGTATACTTACATAACTATAACCTTATATCATATTTTAGTAGAATAGTTGCTATACATGGTGGTGTCGCGATATATGCCCTTAACAAATATCAATGTTCTTCGATGAATCAAATTAACAAATTATCTGTAGAAATACATTGTAAAGTGTGTGCTGTGGAGTTCCTTGATTTAATTATTATGACAGTTTACCGATCACCTATTGGGTATCTAAATATCTTCCTAGAAAAGCTCTCAAGTACCTTGGATATTCTATTGAGAAAAAATAAAAATATAATTGTAACAGGTGACTTTATTGTCCACTTCAACACCTAGAGCAATAACGTGCATCTTGTGCTTAACACTTTTAGTTCTTTTAGACTGGCGGCACTGAATCTAGAAAAACGAGGAAAAAGAGAACAAAATTGCCTCGTTGATGTCGATCCAGGTACATTTCTTGTGTGGGTAATGGGTCGCGTGCGTTGACGTCACAGCTTTTCAGCCCTTAGGAAAAACAAACAGCTGTCATTGAGTAATGCGTATATTAAACGCCTCGTCGTAAAGTGTTTTTTGCACTTTTTGTGGTGTTTTAAAAGTTGATTTTGGATTATTTAACATCCATAACTATCCTAAATTATTTCGTGGGGTAAATTTTGTTTGTTAAGATGGAGATGAGTTTATATTTTACTAAATTGTCTCATGATGTATAGGTTAGGTATGCAGAAAAAGTTAGTGCCATCGGTTTAGACCCTTATATTTTAAAAAAGGAAAGCTTTAGTAGTGATATTGAGGTATTTCCAAATATTACACATGGTGATATTGTTAATTATTTAGTTTTTGAAAGAAGTGAATATACAAAGGATGAGTGTAAGGCGTTCAAAAGTCTTGAAGCTTACAACCAGTTTGTTTGTGGCTGGGCGAATGAGCTTTTTTGCAAGGAATTTACAACAAAAAACTTGTTGTTGCAAAGGTAAGAATTATTTATCAATGATTTAGCTCTAAATACAATTTCTTGGCATAATAATGTATTAATATTATAATTATTAGAGAGAAAAAATGAACCATATATATTTCAATTTTTGAATTGCAAAAACTATTTTGAACTTGCTTACTGCTTTTAATTATCATAAATTAAAGTGTTTTTGTTTATTAAATAAGGATTAATTTATTATCATTTTAAAGCTTGTTAGTGACCAGAAAATATCCATGTTAGATGCCAATTTTTTTTTTTACGGACAGTCAACATTCCTAAACGTTTGCTAATTTCTGTGTAACATTTAGTTTGCCAGCCACTAAGTACAAAAGTTTCGTCTAAAATATTTAGATCATGTCATAGCTTAGTCTAGTTATGGAAAATTTGGCTGAACGTTGACAGGGACTTTGATGATACGCAATATCTGTATATTTTATATTGTAGCTCAATATAACAGGCATTATTCGTTTTTCAGGTTACACAATCTCAACGTCTTCAGGAGAAGCCATTGACTCCAGATGGTTCCATACTGAGCAATCATTGTGATTGTATAGCCGGTCTAGATGAAAAGTGTCCCTCCGACGTAGTTCCCATAAATACACTCGAATACTCTACTTACTTAATAATATATATTTTGCCAACCATATTAATACTATCTAGAACTGTTTAAAAAGTTTGTAATCATCTCTAGATGATTGGCCAATCGCACATCGAGTACAGTATTCAAGTGCTTTAGTGTTTATGGAATTATGTCAGAGCAGTGTCAGAATAAAATTTCCAACATAACGTTACTTATTATTTTTGTAAATTTAGCCTTACATATATTTATTTTTATACGGTAAGTGTGAGTGACTTTTCATATAGTTTTCATATAGCATGTTTTTTTTGTTACGATATAGATGTTCATACTTACCTTTCATTAAACTTTTTGGTTGTGACAAAAATATTTAGTTCTTATGGATTTATTTTTATAGTGAGATGTGATATTAGATGTTTATATTTATCTCTCGTAAGTTTCTTGACTGTCACAAATAATTATTGTATATTTCGTTTTAGATATTTATTTCTGAACAGTAAGAGTGATAGTCATATCAATATATATTTTTCTTACGTTATGGAATTAATTATACCTTTCATAAGTTTCTTCTTTGTCCTTCTTACGAACAGTAATCGAACCTTGTGATAATAAATAATTGTATATTGTAGCCAACATTTTGTTTTATTTTCACTTACACGTAAACAAATTAATTTACAGGCATATAATAATACAACAATGATAATACACAACTTTATCGAATAAAATGTCAATATATGAAATAAAAAGAGTATGTTATATTTAGATATATATATATATATATTTGTCTTTGTATCAATTTTGCGTCCCTCTGTATGCCAAAACGTATTCATATTGCGTCCGATGTAAAAATGCGTCCGTATACCGGACGCAAAATTACACTCCGCGATATTTTTTTCCACGTAAGGTTTTTTTAATCAAATAATTCATTGAGAACTTCGATAATGCGCACTCTACCTTTACTAAAATTATTAACTGGGTATAATAATTCGTTTTTTCATAATCTAAAAAAAACTGCTCGAAAATCGGAAGTAAAATAGATACAAACTTAAAAGAAGTAACGAAAGGAAGTATATTGCTAGTTCAAGCATTTACCGCTGGGAGGTCTCTGTAAATTATATACTATATACATTTCAGTTAGATAATTGTATCAATTTTGCGTCATCTCGAGTTGGCAACACTGTGAAGTTACAAAGTGCGCTAATATAGAGAGGATTTGTTCAATTCATCTACGGGAATGTGACTTGTGTGTCGTGTTTGAGATACGTACTCATATTGTTTGCAGTAATTAATACGTACCTATTACAAAAATCGTACTTCAGATCAAGAGATGTAAACAAAGAAATCATTGATGTAAATTAAATTTTATATTTGTTTTCATAATTTTTTATAAAGAGAATACACAGTATCTAGAGGTAAATAATGTGCAAAACTCAGGAATAATTTCATAATAAATGATTGTCTCTTTATATGCAATTCTTATAGAAAAAGTATCTTCTTCAGTTTCTATATAGTACCCACACTATATTATTACCCCCAATGGCTGCAAACTACCCCTAAATTGGGAAATTTAATATATTAAAAATTAATTCTTATTTATTTTTGAAATGTAGTAATTTAGTGTTTTTGGGGTCGCGCTGATTACGAATCTGAAGTCAAAATTTAAAAATTCAAAATGCTGGCTCCAATGGGGCGGATTGAAGTTGGATGCAATTTTTCCAAAAGCAAGTAATTTAAATGGTTAAAAAAATTGAGCATCTAGGTAATGGTGTCAAAATGCGTCCTTATAATGGACAAAATTACACTCAATGATATTTTCTTCCACCTCCTATGAAAAAGCAAGTCCCTGTATAATGCAGAAACTTTTTCTTGATGATATTAAAAAATAAACAAAATTCAATTCCTGTGGTATTTTTCTGAAATTAAAACCTGTAGTTACTGTACTTTAAGATAAAAGCAACATTTGAATGAAAATGTAAAAATTCAGTCTGGCACGGATAAGAAAAAAAATATTAAGATTTTATAAAAAATGCTAATATAAATCTCCCATATAATATATAATATAGACAGTGTCAGACTGGGGCACCGGGAAAATGACCGGTAGGCCTTTCTGAAATAAAACAATGTGGACCCTTGCCTTATGTGACATTATTCTGTTTTCAATATTACCATGTTGTTACTTACTTTTTATTTTTCAGTTCTATTAGATGTTTAGTTTAAAAAGTAAATTGAGTTTCTTTCGTTTCATGCTATATTCTTTGTTAGAATTTTACAGTTTTACCTGAGATCAAAGTTCAAATTTACTTTTATTCTCTAAGAGTTCTTCTTTATATTACCATTATACCATTTTTATTTACTTTTTTACGTACTTTTTTTAATTGATAATTTCATCTTTATTTTTTTTTGCTGTTAGATATTATTCATTGGTTATTTTAGTCAACCAAACGCAAAGTATATATTTTTTGTATTTATTTTTAAATAATAAGAAAATGTTTTGTTCTGGTTTTCAAATAGAAAGTTATAATGGTTTCTAATCGACTTTCCTCCTTTTTACCCTATTATTTGGATTTTATACTAATTTGTCATGTCACAATTTACTCAATAGTATTACTTGTGATATTGGGAATTTTTCCAAATTTTTTATAAAGATATTAATAAAAGTAATGAGAATTTTGATGTCTTGAAATTTGCATTTGGCATCTAACCACCACATAACCACCTAACCCGATATGTCTAGATTCATTTTGTAAAAGTTGTTTCCTTTGTCTCAAAAGTGTCTTAAGTATCTTTCTGTTTGAAGGTATCTAAATATAATGTTCATTTGCATTTTAGGCAAAAGGCACGTGCATAGAAAAAATCGTAGTTCAGTATTAAAAATTGTTTTTCCTCATAAAGTGAATTAATCGTAAATTTTACACCATTATGTTTAATATTAACGTTGCTTTTTACAAGGCGATGTGCACTCAAAATTGTCTCCAATAAGAATCAGAGAACATTTTTTTACTGCCCGTGGCCCTTTTAAAATAATTATGCACATGTAATTCATGTGCACATATTATTAATTATACTCACATAAGTATAGGTTATTATATAGTTTAAACGATTTGCTTATTTGATGCAGTTGATTATTCAACGGATGCAGGAACAGAGCCTTTCTTTGGAAAAGTCTGTCAAAAATTCATTGGAAATGAATTTAGGCATCCAACAGCAATTTCTTAAGCAGCAGTTAGAAGGTTTAGAGGAAAATCAATCAGACAAAAATTTCGTTTAATGAAACCTTGGAGGCAAAAATGAAAGAACAATTCAGAAATGTCTGTGAGACAATAACTGATGTTGAAAGAAAATGTGACTCTAAAATTATTAATCTCGAAAGCGAATTAGAACAAGTGAAGAAGGAATTAGAAAAAGTAAAACATGCTAGGCTTACATACGAAGCAAATAATAGCGGCAATAGAAAACTGAAAGCTCCATTATTCGATGGCCAAGTATCCTGGGCAATTTATAAACGTCAATTTGATGCAGCAAGCAAATCTTACGGATAGAGTGACGAAGATAACTATAGCTTTAGTACTGGCACTGCGGGCAACTGCAGCAGAACTTTTGCGAACAATTCCTGAGCACATGCAACAGGATTTGAATACATTGGTTCAAGTATTTGACAGGCGTTATGGTGTTGAGCACATGCAGCAAGTGTATCGTCTGCAATTGAGGAATCGTATCCAAAAAAGAGGAGAAACACTGCAAGAACTTCAAGCCGATATCGAGCGGTTATCACATCTGTCCTATTCAGGTCAAGACTTAATAAACGAGGCTGCTGTAGATGCGTTTATTAATGCTATTTCTGACCTCGAACTTCAAAGGTATTTAAGGCTTTCAGAAAAAAAAAATTACTACTGAAATTCTCGCCTGTGCCCTCGCATATGAAGCTGCTAGCCAAGCATCCAGAAGCACAACAAGAGTAAGAGAACTAACAGCTGAACCTTCTTACACAACTCAACGTCTGAATACCCAGGAAGGAACAAGTTATAGACAACGTCTAAAATGTTGGTATTGCAATATGACGGGACATCTTCAAAGAGATTGTATGAAGAGAAAGAGACATTTTGAGACAAGAGGGGCCTACGAAGAGCAACAAGATGAGAGGAATACCCACCGAGACCATACCTCTTCTCCAGCTTTTCAGGGAAACTCCTAAATGCCAATCTCGTAGGGCAGAGATTGGCTCATAGAATCATACGCCCTAAAAACATCATCGAGATTCAAGTTCAACAGATCCAGAGAGATAAAAATTGTCTTGTTATGGATGGCCGTCTTGAAGGACAAAACTGTATTCTCACCATTGATACTGGAGCTGAAAGATCAATTTTAAGAAACGATTTTGTCAAGGAACCATTGATTCATAATGCAGCAGGTTACTCTCTGCGAACTGCAACAGGACAATATGTAGCGGTCAAGGGAGAGGTAGAATTAAAAATTTAAATAGGGGGATTAACATTTGTTCATCCCTTCCTCATAGCAGATCTTATTGACGAGTGCATTCTGGGCTATGATTTCATGCGTAGACACAGAATTGTCTTAGTTATGGGGGAACGAACTCTTCTGTGCAAGAACGTAGAAATTCCAATGACAGTAAATTCTGAAGCTCAGCCTGCACTGCGAACGGTGGTATGTAAAATCACCTACCTCCCAGGCTACTCCGAATCCGTGGTATGGACAGAATTAGAAGGCAATGCGGAAAATTTACGATTTTGCCTAGTTGAGCCAGATCAAAACGTGAAAGAAAACGCCATTATTGGAAAATGTTTAGTGGACACTTCCAATGGTAAATTCCTTCCAATACGTCTAATGAATCTATCTAACAATCAAATCCAATTGAAGAGTGGGCAAGTAATCGGAAAATGTACACCAGCTGCAACTATAACAAAAATCAATTGTGAATATGATACAAATATTAATTTATCATCAATTAAAGTAGATTCAATATTAGTAGAAACTCTTCTAAAAACAAGCAATTTAGGTATTAAAGAGTCTAATGAGGCCAAGAAGTTGATTAATGTGTTTCAAGAAATCTTCGCTCTAGGAGAGAAGGATTATGGAAAAACCGACTTGGTTCAACATCGTATTGACACGGGAGATGCCAAGCCGATTAGACAACCACCAATAAGACTTCCATTGGCGAAGCAACAAGAAGCGGCAGACAACATTAACACTATGAGAAAGCAACAAATCATCGAAGAGTCTCAGAGCCCATGGTCTTCTCCTGTGGTCTTGGTAAAGAAAAAGGATGGCAGTACTCGGTTTTGTGTAGATTATAGACGACTAAACGATGTGACGAAAAAGGATAGTTATCCCCTCCCTCGAATCGATGATACCTTAGATACCTTGTCTGGAGCACGATGGTTCTCAACTTTAGATTTAAAAAGTGGATATTGGCAAGTTAAACTACATCCTGATGACAAAGATAAAACAGCATTTTCAATAGGAAATGGCCTATGGCAATTTAACGTTATGCCGTTTGGACTATGCAATGCACCAGCAACATTCGAACGACTGATGGAATGCATTTTACGGGGGCTGCATTGGAAAACCTGTCTTGTTTATTTGGATGATATCATTATTATTGGAAAAGACTTTTCAGAACATCTTCAAAATTTAAGAGAAGTATTCTTGCGTATAAAAGAAGCACGGTGAAAGCTCAATCCAAAGAAATGTGTGCTCTTCAAAGACGAAGTAAAATATTTGGGACATATTGTATCTTGGGGGTAACTACGGATCTGGAGAAAATTGTCGCTGTTCAAACTTGGCCAACACCTAAAGATAAACATGAACTACGAAGTTTCTTAGGTCTGGCAACTTACTATAGACGATTTGTAAAAAATTTCACCGACATTGCAAAATGTTTACATCAATTAACTGAAAAGGGGAGGCCCTTTATTTGGACCGAGCAATGCGATGAAGCATTTCAGAAACTTAAGAGGCGGTTGTGCGAGGCTCCAATACTGGCATACCCTGTGCCAGGTAAAAACCTTCATACTCGATACAGACGTAAGCAATATGTCCGTCGGCGCAGTACTGTCACAGAAAATAAATGACCAAGAGAAAGTCATAGCTTACTTCAGTAAAGTATTATCAAAAAGCGAAAGAAACTACTGTGTCACCAGACGAGAACTTTTGGCAATGGTGAAATCGACAAAACATTTTCACAAGTACCTTTACGGTCAAAAGTTTATATTACGTACCGACCACGCAGCGCTGAAATGGTTATTACAATTTAAAAACCCTGAAGGACAGCTAGCGAGATGGATAGAAAGACTCCAGAGCTACGATTTTGAAATAATTCACCGTAAAGGAAAAATACATGGGAATGCTGATGCGCTATCTCGACGACCATGTAGCTTAGACTGTAAACACTCTATGAGAATAGAAGAGAAACAGGGAATAGTAGCTATTCAAGGAGTCACCGTGAAACCTAATGAAGGATGGAACCATCTGGAATTACAAGCTGCCCAACAAGAAGATAATGGTATATCACCAATTCTCACCTGGAAAGAACATTTAGAACGGCCACAGTGGATGGAGATAGCGGACCAAAGCGAAATTTTAAAAAAGTTACTGGGCTCAATGGAATTCACTGCATATAGAAAATAGAATACTGATGAGGAAATCGGAAGCTGTGAATGGAAATTCTCATAGGATGAAGATAATTGTGCCTCGATCAAAGGTGGTAGAGGTCTTACAAGAAATTCATGATGGACTCTCTGGAGGTCATCTAGCAATAAGTAAGACGTTATCAAAAGTCACAGAAAAATTCTATTGGATTCATATGCGCGATGACGTGGAGAACTGGTGCCGTCGATGTACACTTTGTGCGGCAACCAAAGGACCACATGTGAGGAGTAAAGGCAAAATGCATCAGTACAAAGTAGGAATTCCGTTTGAAAGAATAGCAGCTGATATTGCTGGACCGTTTCCGATGACAGATAATGGGAACAAATACGTGTTTGTAGTATTAGATTACTTCAGTAACTGGCCTGAGGTATATGCAATACCGAACCCTGGTTCGTCCTGAGACGAAAACTGTCGTGGAGCAAATTGTAATGAATTGGGTCAGTCGCTTTGGTGTTCCAAATGAACTTCATTCCGATGAAGGACGTAAATTCGAATCACAAGTTTTCCAAGGAGTGTGCAAATTGTTGGGAATACGCAAAACCAGAACAACGCCATTTCACCCCCAGTCCGATGGCATGGTAGAACGATTTAATAGCACTTTGAATCAACATCTGGTGAAAGTTGTGGATGACCATCAACGGGATTGGGACCAGCATATACCAATATTTCTAATGGCTTACAGGACAGCAATCCATGACTCAACAGGGCATACACCATCTCTGATTCTTTTTGGCCGAGATATTCGTCTGCCCAGTGATTTAATGTTTGGAACTCCAGTAGATAATAATAGTTCAGTAGAGGACTATGTGTCCGATCTTCGTAAGAAGTTATCTGATACTTATAAGATGACCGGGAGTAAAATAATAGTGCTGGATTTCAAGAAGGTGATACAGTATGGCTATATAATATTCGACGCAAAAAGGGAAAGTCACCAAAACTCCAAAGACACTGGGAAGGCCCTTACCGAGTGGTTACTCGAATAAATGATGTAGTGTATAGAATTCAGAGACAACGAGGACAGCGGGGAAAAACGAAAATTGTGCACATTGACCGGTTGTCCCCATACAGTGGTACTAATGAAGGAATGTCTGCTATTCGAGACGAACAGCTCTAAGAGGGGGGCAGTGTTACGACGTCAACGGGACGACACCTGTTGACAATTTTTATGCCAGTGGGGAGGAGATAGGTGGCTAAAGTGACAGTGGTGACATAATGATATTTTTGATGATTGATGTAAAATTTAGACTAAAATAGTAATTGTTATCTCGAAGACAGTTGTTTATTGAAATAAATCTATTACAAGAAGACAGCGTATTTCTAAATCCCTGAACCCTTAGCTCGTAAAAATAGGAACAACATAAATATAAGATTTTAAAGGCCCTATAAATATTAATCCAGTGGATTAAGGTCTATAATCAAGGTAGTCCTCCACAACCTATCCATTGTTTGGAAGAAAGTTTCATTGAGGTACCCTCGTACTACCATGGAAACAATCTCCATTGGAAGTGGCAAATAGTCTAGAAGAAAATTGACTTAAGATTGTCAATTAATATTTTGGTGTAGAACAAATTGACCAATTTAAAAATCGTCGACATTACCACCCCAGGTACTAATTACAAAACGTTGTTGGTGCCTCGACTTAATTATTACGTGAGGATTTTCATCAGCCCATAATAGTTATTATGAAAATTTATATTGCCATCCTTATTAAAGTCAGCGTCCCCCGTAAATAATAAAGAAGAATATTTCATTCTTCTTTATAGATTATAAATATTTCGAATAAAATGAATTTAAATAAGATACATGATTTTCCTGGGTCCCCTTTGAGTTTCACATCAAGCCGATTTTAAATGAGAAGAGTATCAAAAACTTGGCAACAACGCGGACGCAAAATTGATACAATAATGGTGGAAACTAGATAAAACTATACACTATGGACGCAATATTGATCTGTGAATATAAGTGTATACTGCTGGACGCAAAATAATTCCAATTGTGAAAGGATGTAAAATTGATACAAAAATATAAGCCCAATATACAGAAAAAAATAAAATTGAAAAACTTTAAATCTAAGAACGGATTCGCATTTAGCGGCTAGATGTTGGTCAATATACTCTGCAAGAACCTGCAAAAAGTCGTTAATTCTAGGAGACGCATTTCACACCACCTTTTGAAAGGACGCAAAATTGATGCAAGAATGTATATATATATATATATATATATATATATATATTTTAATTTTAATGCCTTGTTTATATTTACGTCCTGGTGGAGTTTAGCTGCTATAGCTACTCTTCCACTCAACCAGGACGGCGAAATGAGATGCCGTTCACCCATCCAAGTGACGGCCTCGACCAACGCTGCTTACTTCGCTGATCGAGGTCTCAGCGCTTAAACCGATGACGGTACCTTACTTCACACATATATATATATAGTATAGTATAGTATAGTATAGTAAAATTTAGCCCCATGGCTATTCCTATACTCAACTTTCAAAATCATAGACGGATTATTTAGAAAATATACATTACGAACTACATAAGAAAAATGTGCACTAACAGAAAATATTTGTTGAAAACAATCAAACCAACATAAATTTCTAATTTTACCATGTCCTGTTTATTGTTTGCTCTAGCTGGGATTCTTAAGTCCCGAGCACTTTCGCATCTGGGTTTCAATTTGTATCCCAAGTGGAGAGACGGTACCCAATCTGGGTTGTTTTGATCATGTAGATTGGCACTTTTACCTGCAACACGAACCTTAATTAAAAACAAATTCTTTATATTAACGTGTAATAACAACTCACCATTAACAAAATGCTTGTAACACACATTTGCATATTTAATTTTATTGCAACCACACTTGACGCCTCTTAACCAAACTTGCTTCGAGTCGAAAACGGATGATATTTTGAAAAAACTAAGTTTATTTCGGGTTGCTACAATTCCTACAATTCACAACACAGCAAAAACTTGGCATTTTGTACGATAAATATCCACAAAAACACAAATATTACGAACAATTCAGTAAGCCGCCATTAAACCGCTTAACGAATTTCGGTTTGTTTTTCCTAAGGGCTGGGATCTGTCAAACGTTGTGACGTCACGCGCACGCGACCTATTGACACTAAGCTGTCAGACCACCTAGCTGTCAAGTTAGACTATAGCCAAGTAATTATTAAGAGCAGTAACATGAGAACAATCTATAAACCTATAACCGATACTGGGTTCTTCGTCTTATATAATAATCTAAGCCACATTAGATGGGAATTTATTAAAGATCCAAATATATGTGTGGATTTCTACAAATTGTAATACAGGCAATGGAAATCTCATTCCTGGAAAAATCAAAGTTAATAAACGCAAAGTCATCATTTAAATTAAATTGGTTTACTGAGGATCTTAGACGAAAAAGGAGCACCCTACATTTTTTGCAAGACAGCTATGCCTGTAATTGTACCAAAAATCTGCGTACTATTATAAAACAGCATAAATATAATTACCGCAATGAATTAACAAATGCAAAAGAATGGCTCATCACAATTTCATCTAGAATTCTAATAATCCACAATGTGTGATGTGGAGAATAATAAATAATAATAACTGAATGATTTAAATAATTACTTCACAAACGTTGCGAATAACATAGTAGAAAAACTTCCCTCATGTCAATTAAATCATAGTGCCTTTTTAAACAATGTAAAACTGGATACTCCTGTAGAAAAATTTAATTTTTCTGAGGTAACTTATAATGAAGTCGCCGAAATAATATGCAGGTTTAAGAAAACTAATAGTAGGGACCCTTATAATTTTAATATGAAAATTCTAACTACGATTAAATACCTCATTTTAGTTCCGTTAACAACCCTTATTAATCTCTGTATAAGAAGTAACATTTTTCCAGAGGTTTTAAAAATTTCAATAATTCTAAGGATAATCCTTCGAACTATTGCCCAATAGGGTTTCCCAGAAAAAAAATTATTGCTGAAATACTTAACTCACGTAAAAAAGTGATTTATGGCATATTTATTATCTCATTAATTTTACTAATAGTAACAAAAAAAAACTTGAAATTTTAAAAATATTGGGTTCATTTTAAACAGCCATAAATTGGCGGGTTGTGACGCCAACACCCTGAAATCCAATCACAGAGGTTGTCTCTGTTCAAGATTGTTTATTAATCTTGGTCTCTATTAACATAACATAACCTCTATTTATTGACAGCACTCAGCACTTTTCTACTTTAAGTTAATTATCAGCGGCACCTTTGACACATCTAGAATTCTAATAATCCACAATGTGTGATGTGGAGAATAATAAATAATAATAACTTAAAAAATCAAAATATGAAAATCAACATATCTTCCAATGATTTAAATAATTACTTCACAAACGTTGCGAATAACATAGTAGAAAAACTTCCCTCATGTCAATTAAATCATAGTGCCTTTTTAAACAATGTAAAACTGGATACTACTGTAGAAAAATTTAATTTTTCTGAGGTAACTTATAATGAAGTCGCCGAAATAATATGCAGGTTTAAGAAAACTAATAGTAGGGACCCTTATAATTTTAATATGAAAATTCTAACTACGATTAAATACCTCATTTTAGTTCCGTTAACAACCCTTATTAATCTCTGTATAAGAAGTAACATTTTTCCAGAGGTTTTAAAAATTTCAATAATTCTAAGGATAATCCTTCGAACTATTGCCCAATAGGGTTTCCCAGAAAAAAAATTATTGCTGAAATACTTAACTCACGTAAAAAAGTGATTTATGGCATATTTATTATCTCATTAATTTTACTAATAGTAACAAAAAAAAACTTGAAATTTGAAAAATATTGGGTTCATTTTAAACAGCCATAAATTGGCGGGTTGTGACGTCAACACCCTGAAATCCAATCACAGAGGTTGTCTCTGTTCAAGATTGTTTATTAATCTTGGTCTCTATTAACATAACATAACCTCTATTTATTGACAGCACTCAGCACTTTTCTACTTTAAGTTAATTATCAGCGGCACCTTTGACACATCTCTCTTCCACTTGATTCCATTTTGATTGTAGAATTAATAAAACATAAACCAGAAACTGATAAAACAATATTTTCACTCCAAACAATACAAACATAATAATATAAATTTAATGTTTTAGGTTAATCATCTGATGTGCAATGTCGGTGAAGGTTAAACCTAAACTACAGTACAAAATATTAACGTCCGATGCTTTCACGAATAACTTGTGCGGCATTTATCTGGATTCTGATTGGCCAATATTTACACGTCCACTGCTTTAGACCAATCACAGTACAAGCATTACAAATTGAAATTCTGAGAAGTTTTAGAGGAAAGCTTTCTTTAACACACGGTTAGAATCTATTACAAACTAATTATATCCATAATCGCATTGGTTTTCCGGGTAGATACGTAATTCTGGCGCGTAAAAATGCCCGTTTTAAAAAGCAGTGAAATTATCAGCAACTTCTTTTAACGATATTCTATTAGAAAAGTAAATTGTTGTAAATTAATAAAAATTAATATATCATTTTCACGACACAAATTATTAAAATAAAATTAGTGGGAAAACCCTATTGTTATTATTCCCTTTCTGGAAAAAATCTTGGAAATTATACTAAAGGACCAAGTTACTAACTATTTCGAACAAAATAATTTATTTAACTCATATCAATTCGGTTTTAGGGTTCGGACAGTCAACAACCCTAACTATTAACTCTCTAACTAAACTCATAAACCAAGGGTTCGAGGCTGGTTTGTTCACATTTTCACTATTTTTAGACCTGACAAAAGCCTTCGAATGTGTGTCACATAGAATATTAATTGATAAATTAAAATTTTATGGTTTTAGCAATAATAGCTCTGACTTACTTAACTCGTATCTAAAAGATCGTTATCAATTTGTATCTTGTCGGAATATAAACTCAGATCTCTTGCCAGTAAAATATGGAGTTCCCCAAGGATCAGTATTAGGTCCGACACTTTTCTTAATTTATGTAAATGACTTACCAAGTGTCACCTTGGACGCAAACTTTGTCTTATTTGCTGACGATACAACCGTGACAAGATCCTTCAAACATATTAAGGACTTAATTACCAAAATTAATTCAAAACAAGAAACAGTTCAGAATTGGTTTATAGCTAATCAACGGGCTCAAAATGAACCGAAAACTGAAAAATTGGTTTTTGCTCTGAGAAGTACAGGTAGTGTTGACGCCAAATTCAGTAATGAAGTAAAATTGTTAGGAGTATACCTTGATAAGAAGCTGTCTTGGGAACCACACACAAGTGTATCTGTAAAAAATTCTCAAAAAATATATATTTGTTACGTAGTATTTCTTATGATGTCTCACGAAGAACATTACTTAATGCTTATCATGGCTTAATTCATTCAAGTATCTCTTATGCCATCTTGATTTGGGAGCACTCATCCACCAGTAGCTCGGTCTTTGCTATCCAAAGAAAAGCAGTCAGGATCATCACCGGTCTTAATTACAGATGTTACATGGCCTATGTCCATTTAACAGTTTTATTTAAAAACTAGTGTTTTGTGGATAGTTAGCACAACCTGTATATTTTTTGGATTCAGTTTTTGCAGGTGAAACTGTTTTCAACTAACAGAATTTTACATGTATAACTGCTAAACCATGTCACACTGTTTTATGTACTTAATTTTATATCTTAGGAACTTAGTCCGGTTTTTCTATTAACACTATTATGTATCTCATATCCGTTGTAATACAGCATTATTATCCCAGGAAACAATTTGTCTACAAAATTTAGTTACATCAGATATCTATTTTTCAATTTTTATATTTTTGTTTACTATGGAGTACATATGGTTATTTTCCTTACCTTCTCTCATTCTATATATAGTAAATCCTATAACATGTAATATGTTACTGATTTATCAATAATATCAATACGTTTTACTACATATTTACATCTGTTAATATTTGTTGTTATGTGTAAAATAGAAATTGCAAAGGCAAAAGAGGTTGGTATGGAAAATAAACTATTATTATAGATTCCTTTTATCGATTATATGCCACTACTTTAGTTGAGTATGGGAATCTACAAGGCAACTTGGTGCGCTTAACGCAACCACTGACAGATGGCCATACTTGTACGATTTCTATATTTTGATAACTTTCAATTTCAATAGGGAATTAGATTTCTCACATTTTTTTTTTGGTGGCGTTGTTTTCCAGTAAACAGGACAAAAAAGTTTACCTTATCAGTAAAACTCACCAGGAAGTCATTTGCTTGCAGCCTTTGTACTGATTCAAACATTATAATTTTTAACTGCGGACTTCAGTAATTTATATTACAATTTTTATATCCCAGTTACAAAGTGTTTAACATACAGGTAATTTCATTATACTTATTTAAAATGTAATTAATCTTCAAATTTTGCCTTTGATATAATTTCAATTATTTTTAAAATAAATTCAAAGTCAATTCTTCTTAATTTAATAAGTAGTTATAATACTATATGTACCACATGGTTTTAAAAATATTTTTCTCTTTCCTTTTATTTTTTTTTTGGCAATTTATAGTCTAAGAAATCAGCTAACTCGTGCATAGCTAATAATAACTCGTGCATAGCTAATAATTACTATTGCATAGCTAAAATTACTTTTGTACTGCTAATCAGATTACTTTTGTATAGCTTAAATTAATTTCCTGCAGCTTTGTATAGCTAGCTTAATGTTTCGTGCAGCTAATTTAAATATATTTTGTACAGCTAACTAGCTTATATTTGCATAGCTAACATTGCTTAAATTTTGCATAACTAACTTGCATAAATTTTGAATGTGCTTATATTTGGTTAAATTTCCTACAATTTTCACCCCATTCATTGAGAGACGTAAATTGCCAAGAAAAATTTAGAATTCTTGCAATAAGAGACAATTGTGGGCCTGGATTGCTGTCCCAGAACCAGCCACCTGACCCATAAACCACCTAGGATACTGGTATCAATTTGTCTTTTATATATATATATATTTTTACATTTCAATTTGTCTCAAACCGATTTGTCTAATTTTTTTGTAATATATTTTGTCATTCATTTTAAACTATCTTTTTATTTCTCTTACCAACAATTTCAGTCTGATCTATAGCAGACTGGTTATTCGAGAAAAAGAGACTATTTTGCTTATTTCACTATAGATGGTGCCCAATTTAACATCAATTTTTCTTTGTCTCCTTTTCTCGAAATAAACAGAAATCTGTCGCTTATGCTGTACATGTCAGAAAGGGTAAGTTTCTCCACTCTTACGAATGCTCTGAACCCACGGCCCTCTGCTCCGGCTTAAACCAGCTAGTCGTCCGCACATGTTGCCTTAATTCTTTCTCAAAAATAAATAATAAGAGAAAGGAGGTAACACAGACACGACCGTATAACTGCATTTATTAGGTTAAGTATTCTCACATTACCATGTACCTATATCTTATTACAATCTCTGTTATATGTAGAAGAATATGAGGAGAATTACACAGCGCACAGCGAAATATATAGCTATCCTACAAGAAACCGGGACAAAATAAACATAGATTTTTAAGGCTAAGTAAGACACAGAATGGTACCAACTATTATGGTATAAATATTTTATAATGCCTTACCCACGCCTGTGAGGTTATTACATATTAACAAGTTCAAAACCTCGGTAAAGAAATTCTTACTCAAAAAGGCATTTTATACATTTGGCAAATTTTTGGACACTGATTTTCCTGATTGGTAAATTGTTTACGTTACTGTATATCATTGTATTCCCTTTTTAACTTTTTTGTATTTATTGTTAACGTCATTTAATGTTATCTATTTATTTAGTGTTATTGTTATTACATATTTATATTATTTGACTTGTACATACATTGCGAGTAGAAGTTACCAATGAATTATCAAAGAATATTTTGTATACTGCCTTGGCTGTGTATATGTACATATATTGAAATGTTTTATTGTGTACTGTTTTCTATTTGTATTGTGCAAAACATTTATTGTTACGTACACCAATAAATAAATATTATTATATTATATTATTATATTAATTAATTAATATGTTTCAAATTAAATCCAGTTCAAATATATTTTTACAAATATTCATATTTAAGATAAATAAAAAGCAATATTTAAAAATAATTTATTGTTATTTTGTTTAAAAAACCATCGCAGTTTTATACATTTGTGAATATAATTATTCATTATTAACAAATGAATTTGAAATACATTGTTTTATTGAGTAAAAATCAATTTTGTTATAAAAAATAAGATTTGAAACAATATCAAGGTAAACGCGAAAATTCAGTCAATTTTCATAGAAAAAATTTTTGAGACTTTTAAAGGAAATTTCATCAACTTTTTTTTCTATAAAGCAATGTACATACCTATCTCTGCTCAAAAAAAGTTATAGGCAAAAAAGTAAAAAAAAAACAAAAAATTGGATGTTTTGCTTTTTTAAAATTGTTTTTTTGGATACATTTCGCACAAAAAAATGTTTTTTATTCTTTAAATAAACCATTTCGATGGGAAATTTTATTGTCTACAAAAAGTTTCCTATTAACTATACCTGAATTTTGTATCGTTTTCTAGTTATATTTAAAAAACTGAAAGGTTCACCCCTATCTCCAATTATCACCATCTAATTTAATAGCACTCCGCGGTTTTTTCATCTTATGATCAATTGATCGATTTATGCAATAAAAAACCCTTGAACCCTTGAAGTTCTTTATTTCCTTGTTTTTTATGACATAATCAATAGCCTACAATGGTGCTTGTTATATGTACGTTTATTAGAGGTTATTAACATGAATTTATTTATATTATTGTAGACAAACATGGCTGTCTCGAATGCAAAAATTAATGTTAAGATATTTTCTATAAACACTGATCAACACGAATGTAATGACATGAGCGAAAACATGAGGCGAATTATATTCTTCTATAAATTGGATACACATTGTGTTCTGTACCTAAAACCCAGTCTAAATGTACTCTAGAAATATACTTGTTTAAAATTTTCAGGTTTTTCCAATGTTTGCTGTAACTAGCCCGCACTATTGGATAAAGTGCAAACTGTACACTTGAAATTGATCTTCTTTCAAATCATTCGTATTTTCCATGTAAAAATCTTGAATTATATGCAAACAAATATGTGCCACTGGCGTTGACCCAGTTCGGATGTCTTTACGTCCGCGGTCAACCATAAAATTATATAAATAAAGGGTAACTGGCGATATCATTATTTTTGTTCTGTTGAATAAAAGAGAAATAAATTACACGTTTCCTTTGTCTTGTGTCTTTTGTTAGTCTAATTATCATTTGGGTATATAATATCATATTGCCTGCGACGCATTTGTATTATTTTTACTTGCCATACCATGTATTATATTACACTACTCTTTTAATTTTTGGATTTTTAATATTATTTCGTTTGAGAGTCAAACCGTTCCGTTATACCGATTATTTGCAGTGATCATAAAATATTAATTTTATTATAACGTAAAGACATTTCGCTATAAATAAATTGTGTTTAATATATAATAATAATAATAATAATACATTGTCTTTATTTTTTTAAATTATACATTTTAGAAAACGGCGGAGTTCAGACAACGCTGCTCTTCCACTCAACCGTACAGTTACAAAACATTAATAATTTAATAAACATGATACCATAAAAAAGTAACTAGGTGGCAATAAATAAATTAAGGATTCACTAATGACCCTGAATTCTACTAACAACAACAATAAAAACTTAGTAACAAAATAATAATAATAATAACAAAGCATTTTCATTGATTTAAGATAAACTGTTTGTATTTAGGTTTGAATGGTTTTACTGAATTCTGTTTTAGATTATCTGGAATAGAATTGTACAGAGATGGGGCAGAATAAGAAAATGTCCTCTGAAACCTTGTAATAGAAATTTGCGAGATTGTTAGTATATCTGTATATCTACATTTCTATTATGAACCAAGAATCTAGGGACAAGTAATTCCCTAATATATGGAGGACAATTAGTAGTAATAATTTTATTTGGTAAAATATGCAAGGTGATGTTGCCTACATGTGACCATATTCAACCAGTTAATTCTTTTTAAATAAGGAGAAACATGCTCTCTTCTATAAAGACTACAAATAAAACGAACGCATGTATTTTGTACCTTCTGTATTCTGTAAGAGGTTGCTGCATCCAGACAAGGGCCGTAAACAACATTACAATAGCTAAAATTTGAAAGAATCATAGAGTCGCATAACATAATTTTTAATTTTTTATTAAGAAAATGCCGATGATTATATAGATTCTTTAAGGCACAAAACGTTTTATTCATTACCATATTCATATGAGCATAAAATGTTAATTTAGAGTCTACTATTAAAGCTATTACGCCCAGATTTTTAAACTCGTCTAATTTAGAGTCTATTCTTAAGCCCAGATTTTTAAGCTGGTCATGATAAGATAACACCTGCTGTCCCACCAAAAAATTTGCGTTATCTAAAATAAGTTTCCTTTGGCGTCATTTCTGAAAACTATAACTGGCATTGATGGTTAAGCAGTGCTTACGTGAAATATCAAGAAGGGATCTGATATCTTCATGCATGTCATGTGCTGCCTCCATATAGTCCTCTGAGCTGAAGACTATCGTCTGTATAGAAATGGGATACACATTTTTTAAATAATTTTAACGAAATCCGCAGTATATATTAAGATTAAAAAGGCCCTGATATTGATCCTTGCGGAACATCAGCCTCCAACACCTTCAGATCAGATTCTAAGTTAGGACCGGTTATTACCTTTTCTAAAACCTGACTGATTTGTTGGAATTAGTTCGTGTTTATTTGCGTAGGCTACTAATTGGTTGTACATGTTGTTGTACAACATATAATGCATGTTTCATAAAATTACAGATTTGATCATATTGTTACGTATTGACACCCTTTAATAAATACCTCAATCGTGGATTCAATAATTACAATACGAAGTGTCACCATTGATTTATTTAACATTAAACTAACATACTGTTACGTGTTTACGCCCTGTAGTAAAAAGCTCCAAACGCAGGTACAATAATTGCAACGATAATGTTCCCTAACTACTGCTTTATTAATCACTAAATTACAATAATTGGTCATAATAATAAATAACACACTAATTATAATTTTAATCCACCATAGATTCGCTACTTTAATTCACAACTTGTTACTGTTCATTATCTTATCTGATCTCATCTCATACCTAACTGTACTGTACTCGGCGCGTTGACTGTGATATTATATATCCATGGCGTTTATTCCAGAATTCTCTCTGTCATTCGGGTTAATCATTCGAGATATTTATTTTCTTATATTCTACCGTTTTTTCGTATCTGTGGTAATGGCAGTTCACCAGTTGGCCCAGAGATGGCGCCCTTTTACCGGTAGCCAACTAGGCATGCCTCCCTTTCACTGTGCTAGCAGGGAATGATTAAACCTCTCTAAGTTAGAGGGCGGCACATAACAAAACAATATTTAGTCCTTATAATTACAACACTAATTACAACTTTTAACTACTGTAATTCATTACTTATCAATCTACTTTTACTAGTCTGTTCACTTTATTCTTCCTCTTGATCGGATTACTTTACTACTTGAATTAGAACTGCTCTACCGTGTTGATTCCGCTTCTTCTTATACCGTGATCCTTATTTCAGGGTTTTCTCTCTTAATCTAATTAATGATTTTGGAATAAAATCAGAACTTCTTGAAATCTTTAGTTAACCCAGTAGCGCCATCTTTAGGATAATTGGCGGATTACCATTTTATTGGTAACTAATAAGGAGGCTTCTATCTAGAGTGATTGCACCAATAATAAATAACACACTACAGAAATTAGGCAACTCCCAATTCCAGAAGCCAGAGGTTTGTACGGAAGGGGGTTACACAATGAAAAACGCGGACATACAACCATATCCTTCGGCAGTGCTAGTGCCGGAGCCGGGATTCGAACCCAGTAGCGTGATACCCGTCGATTAATCGCGATTGCCATCTCGCGCCTTAACCAACGCAAACATTTGAGACAAATCAAATGAGACATAAACTTTTCCATAATATTTCTTGTATCCTTTTCCCGAGTGTATTATTGGTATCTTAAACTTGATATAAAATAGTACGTTACAGCAAATTTTAAAATAATTTTATTTATAAAAAATACAAAACCACCAATAAATAAATACTTATATCCAATAAAGGAACATACTGATCTAGTAAGGGAACTGATAGAATAAACATATAAGTAGGCATTTTTGTTTCATAATACTAGTTACTCAGAAGACCCTAATTCGGAGGTTTTTGGAACTAGAAATACACCTCGTGAATTAAAAGTATTGGTACATTAATCTTTTTTAAATTATTTTGTTTTTTGTACCAAATTTGGTCTGGTTTTTCTGGCCACTTCCAGCTCTCATTCAATGTTTTTTTCATTGTTTTAATCTGAAATTGTCAAAACTTACAACAAATCCTGGGTACATATTTTTGTCAAGGGTAACTAACTAGTCTCCGATTTTAAAGCATTCTTAACTTCAGACAGCGAGCACTCATTATCAGTTGCCAAATTTGCTGTAGGAAGTTTATCATTTTCTATCACTCTGAGATGTCTTGACTTTTGTTACCTAATTTCTTGTTTTATTTTTTCCTAGAGCTTTTCCCTTCATTGCTGTTTTTTATTGGCTCTTGTTTCTCTTTAATCAGCTTCACATTGTCTTCCCTTTATTTTTGTTTTTTTAAATAATATTCTTTCCATTTAGTTGATGTTATTGCAAATGGAATTTGCTCGTTTTTCTTTGTCTTAATATTTTTCTATCACTCAGTTTTGGTCAGTGTAGATGCTTTTCCCGGGAACTTGTTAAAATTACATTTGAAATTATATTTACTTTACTACTAGTGGAAGTATCAGTTCATAGAAACGCCAAGTTAAAACTTACTAAACTTTAGGATAAACAAAAAACGTAACTGGTCGTTTTTAACTCCTATATTTTAATATTTCTGTGTGCAAATGATTTTTATTTCCTTTTTTTTTCATTGCTGGCGTCTCTTTTTCAGTCTGCGTGTTCATCTTTCCCAATGTAAAGTAATTTGCTTTACACGTTTACACGTTGCTTAGATATCATAACGTCAAATATTTATTCTTCATTGGTTGCTAATATATTTGTCATCATTCTTGCAAAAGCTACCTATTTCATGGTGACTCATTTCTATAAAATTATATTAGTCAACATATAATAGTTTGTAAAGTTAAAACATCTGAAACCAATTTTTAATTTAATGTGTTGGATGAAAACAGATGAGGCCAGGAAAAGTCTACGGATAAATTGTACCACTCAAAGTTTCTCTTGCAGATAAAGAGAAACTATTCTAAGAAAAATATAAAAACTGCCAAATATGCAGTCAGAGTTATTTCTCAAACGATTATAAAATGCAATAAAAAAATTCTTAAATAACCGGAACATAAACAAAGAAAATTATCAAAATGATTTTGTGTTGTATCCAGCTGAACGTTATCACATAATATCGTTTCAAGTTATTTAGTTATGGCCACCTACGCTGTTTATTATGTTATCGGCAAACAATAGTAGGTGGTGTAGAACACTAGAAACGAATGAGACAGCATATTTTAAGTTGTAATGATGAAATCTACACGACAAGAAAAGAAATATGTGCGTTCTGTATAAAACTAAAATATACTACAGATATATTAAAAGTTAGTAAGGTGCTTGAAAGAATTTTCATGTTAGTGGCTATACAATTCTAAGATGAAATTCACCTAACTATGTTCTCTTTATAACCATCTCGTGTATTCATATTCTTTTACATTTATTGCACAATGAAAATTTAAAAATAGCCTCATTGCCGTCGTTATCGTTTCTCTGCAGCTAACATCTTGGATGAGACTCGTGATCTTGTTACGTACATATCATAGCTTCCACTGTGCGCACTTTTAGTTAATATAGCGTCCATAATGTTCGTAACATATACACATATAGTGTAGTGAAGAACCTTATGTAACCCTGACGTAATGGCAGATATAAATATTAACAATACAAGCTGTTGTTCCAAAAAACCATAAAAAGCACTAGAGCGGCCCGTTCTTTCTTTTGAATAATTTTTTTTAGACATTTACCTCGTTTTAAATAAAATGTAGAATAATTAGTTAAAATTACGGACAAAACTAATTTCTACTTTTCAAATTATTTATAAAACATTTAATTGGCCTAAATTTTTGGTTAGTTACTACTAGCAGAAAAATTAAAAAGCGATTTATAATTTTAAAATATACCTGTTTCTATTCTGGTCTTAAACGGCTCGTAGCTATTCCTCGAGAAAAAAAAGTTTATTAATAAGTGTTTGTTTACATAAAATTTTCAAAATGCCCTTGATGTACATGAATGCACTTTTCAAAACGACAAATTTATAATATATACGCACTTAGTTCAGCGTACTCGGTAAATAAGAATAATTTTTTGCGACCCCTTTGCACATTTAAACGTATCGCCACAATTATTGTTCTAAGGTGTCAATAGGTTCATAGGAAACAAGAGATTCAAGATTCGGTATTTACAAAATTTCAAACTAAAATGGACCGGTGCGTCATACTGTATGTACCATATTTGTCCGAGCGCCGTCAAACATAGATATTCCAACAAATTTCGCTATGTTGCTATAAACAATTTATCTAAACTTCATTTAATCAACCAATTCGATATTACTTTATTATTTTTCAGGTTAGAATAAATCCTCTCCAGAACCCGCCTCGAGAACGACCGTGCAACTACTGCACGTGTGCGTTGGCGATTGCAGGATCGGGCGAGGTGGGTCTGATTCGGCGAGTGTATAAATAAAACTTAAAACCTAACTCCTTTTGAACAAATAAATTAAAAAGCAGCAAATATTTTAGGTAATTAGATTTTCTGTCTAAAAAATAGGGTGCAATGTTTCCAATGTTATTGAGTAAATCGCAAAAAACACGCTCAAGAAGTAACTCCTTTTCAAAGGACCGAAAAATTACCTGGTTTCGAGATGTTGTATCTTGCTTGTTCCTTGACCAATTTACGAGATATCAAAATATTGTTCTTTAAATGTGTTAAAATTCGTTGTAGTTGATAGTTTTCACAGAAATTGACGGGTTTCAAGAAAAACTCGTTAAGCTTTTTTTGGAGGTGAATTCGAGAACGAACTACTTACTAAAAATATTTGCTCACATTTTTTTGTTTATAAAGACATACTTAAAATGTAATAAAATTTAAAGCTAAAACATACCAGATTCTCAAAAAACGGTTTACCGTCTACTATTTACTGGGCTATTGATGCGCATTTTAAATATTCATAGATCTTTTACTTTTTGCTTAATTAATTTGACACATTCAAGTCTATTGTTTCATATTCTGTTCAATATGTAGTAGGTAAATGATTTTTATATATAATAAGTATGTCTTTAACACCGTTATTTAATATAATTTGAGAATTTCAATTAAATTCAGCTTGTACGATTGCGATACGGCTCTATAAACAAAGGCATATGTCCGTTCTAGATTAATTCTAAATTCATCCCAGTTAATTCTAAAGATATATAGGCTGCTGCATAGCACAATTCAGGCTAAAACCAAGCTGAAACACTGCAGCTTTCATTAATTAAATTCAACTAATAAAATACCTAACCCAATAAAAAGTTTTCAATAGAAAGTTCACTCAACCTAAGTAAAATTACGACGACACTTTACCGAGAGCCAAACAAAATAAAAACAAATTAAAACAGTGCCATATATTCTTTGACATTGCAAAGTGGGTGCTCCTGAGGAAATTCAATTATTTGATCTCTAATTGCTTTGGATATATTTTAGGAATGTGCTAAATTTAGTTTAGTTTGCATTTTTGTTAAATACTTATCTACGTCACTAGTGAACTAATTGGAGAGCTGACGAATTTTTACTTCAGTTATTTTCTATGAAAAATATCTTAATTTGTTAGTATTTCAAATTTGTGTATTGGAAATTATTCTTTTTTATATTTTTAAAACATTGCAGAAATATTCAAAATATTTTTTGAACATTGACAATGTTTTAAAAATATTTTTCAAATATTGAATGCTGCTAGGGGTTATATACCCGAAAACCATAATAAAATAATATGTGCATACATTTGCTACAATTTCTCTTTTCAATGTGAAGTAGGCTAGTTGACTCAGCCAAATAATTATAAACCTTATTATTAAAAATTACAAAGTAATGGTAGTAAGTTATTTAATATCTTGTATATAAAAATTAAAGTGATATATCTTAATCGTTGCTTCACTCTTAACCAATCAAGTGTTCACAACATTATTAAAATTATATATATATATATATATATGTTAGATAATGGATTGTAGAAATCACTTTTTAAAAACTTTATTTACTTGGGAGTCAAGCTTGACTCTAGGTACAATAATGAACAATAATAAATTTAGAATGTATTAGGTCGAAAATGAGTATATGACTGAAGGTACAAATGTCTGTTGGTTGTATTTATAACATAAGAGAACAAAGAACATTAAATTGGCAATTCAGCATGATAAGGGATTACCAAGAAAGAAACATTAAGCTCAGCCAACGTGAGCGGTTATTAGAGAAGAGCTGTTACGCAGTCTGTAACATGATATGTTTGAGAAGGTTAAGCCTGTCTCGGTGATATTATATATCATAGTATATTTCTAATATAACAGCTTCCCCCTTATAAAAAAAGTTGGTGTTTTATGCAGCAACTTTTGAAATGAATATAAAATGTATATAAAAGGTAATGGTACAATTTGGAAAAATATAAAGAGTACAAAAATGTTAAGTCGTAAAGTTTAAAATACAGAGCATAACCTTAGTGTCTAAAATATGAAATGCAAGCACAATAAGCTTGATTCATAAAATAAAATAACATAAAAATGTTAGAGTTAAAATATAGCTTTAGCAAGAAAGCGTAAAATACAAACATAATAAGTTTGTCTTAAAATGGGATAAAATATTCCCAAGGTTAAAATATAGCTTTAATATAAAAGCATAAAATATGAGTATGATAAGTTTAAATGAAAATAACGTAAAAATGTTAATAAAATTGAAATTAACAAAGGATAGAAAAATAATGAAATATAATGATTAAACAAATGAAATGAAATTCACTGAAGAGTCTAGCACTAAAAGTCAGTAAAAAGGCACAAAACAGTTTGTCTTTAGTTAAGTTCTATGTCTTCGGCTTCGTTGTCTTCTCTTCTTAAGGTAGGTCGTCTTCGTTGATGAAACAGGCTAGTGATTGTCCTGAGGGGTTCATTAGGCCTTGGTGGAGATGGAGGAGTCGTGGAAACGTTGATGGCTAGTCTTCGTCTTCTTGCTTTACACTTACAGAATAGATACAAGAATAAGAGTCCGAAAATTAGCACTATGGTAAGATAGGTAAACCAAGAAATGTGTCTCGTGATGAAAGGTTCCTTGATTAGGTCATCTAAGTCTTTTGAATATTGGTCTAATTGGTGTCTGGCGACATCGAGGTCTTCGGTGTTCAGATCACTTAGTTTTAGTGGTTTCAGGTTGGGCACTCGAACTTTGTCCGGAACCTGGTTGCAACACTCGAACGGGATTTGTATAGGGTGAGCGTCGTTCTTCACATCTGTCGTTTCGCCTGAGCTGGCTTGGATCTTCGTGATACCTATGAAGGCGTAGCAATTTGGTTGTAATTTAATTATACAGTTTTTGAGGATGGTGTCGGTTTTTGGGGTCTCTTTCGGGCAATTGATAGTCATCTTTAGTGGCTCTGTATTGACGATCATCCACACGTTCTCGTCTAGTTCTTGGATGTTGTATCCTTGGCCGATGATAGTTGACGTTTGACAGTTTTCTGGTAGAGTTTGTAGATCCTTGAAAAGGCGGGCTTCGCATATGGCGTTGTTGTCAATTGGATATGCAAACAAATTTGGACATAATTTAGTATTGGTATGGAGTGGCTTGCATTCTCTGAGGTCAGCAATGGGTATGTACATCAAAGAATCATCATCTCTCGCGATATATTTTTGAGAAGTTGACAAAATATGATACAGACCAGTTCTACTATCTAAGATAGGAATGGGGTATAATTGGAAAACAGAGTACGTTTGGGGGTCTACTAGGGGTATATCTAATACAAACACTAATTCCGAGTTCATTTGGAAAGCTTTTAATTCAATAATATCTAAATACTGTGCAATTTTTGAAAGTTTAATTGGGAGTGGCAAATTGTTCTTTTGTAGGTTTTGTGAAATTTCCTGCAATGAGTTTACCAAATCTTGGGGGTTAATGATAGACGTATGAATTACTTTGAGTCTCGCGAAAGTGATCAAATTTAAAATATCGTTGAGGTTGTCCTCTATAAATAGGTAGCTCGCCATGAGTTGTTCACAAACTTCCAAGAATTTTAATTTTGTTTCAACTGCTCGTACGTTATACGTAATGTCTAAGATTGCGCATTCGATTTCTTTTATGTCTTTGTTGAATGTCTCCTCGTCTATTAGTAGTTTTTGAATTGTCGTGTTAAAATTTTTAATAACTGAATTTGTAACTGATATTTGAGTTTTCATCAAATTTTCTATCTGATGTTCGTCTTGGTTTAATTTATTGATACAGTCAGAGTAGTATTTGCCGTCTTCTGCGTCTAAATTTCCGGTAATTGCTTTGAATATTGAACCAATTCCGTTTATGATTCCGCGTTTGTAGCGTTTCGTGTCGAGATGTATTTCGTCAAATTTAGTTTGTATGGATTTTGAGATTTGTCCTAGGAGGCTTAAATGCGTTTTAACCTCACTCGCGAATTCGTTCATGTTTTTGTATGCTGGGTCAAGGGTGGTAAGGATTGTCTGTAAGATTTTGTCGTTTCTGTCAAGAGCTGTCTTAAAGGTCGATATATTTTTATGTACGAGTAACGTCCATTTCTTGTGTGAGATGACAATGTCCGTGTCTTTGTGATAGTAAACACCGATAGTATTGTTTATTGGTGTTATTTCGTATTGAGAAAATGCTGATCCGAACAGCAGTAGAAACCTGAAAATAAATTTTAATCTTCAGTATATGGTTTCATTCTATCAAAATTTACTTGTTTGATTTGTCTCGGGATTTAACAAAGTGGCAGAATTTTGGAAGATTTCTTTGATCTCGAAAGGGCCGTTGAATTTATTTTGTGACTTACTTTTGATTTGGGATTCCTTTACATATACTTCGTCTCCAACGTTATACGTGGGGCGATTTTCTGGGATATTTCTGTCGAATCTGACTTTAGCTTTTTGTTTTTGCGCTTCAGTCCGACTGCGTGCAATTTGGTAATAGTGGGATATCCTATTATTTAAGTCCCTAACATATTTAGTTATTAGGTCTTTTTGGTTGTACAGGGTCTCTGGTGGTCTATTAGCTGTGTGTCCAAAGATCAGTTCGTATGGCGTAAAACCGTGCGTTTTATTAACCGAATTATTATAGCATATTACTGCATACGGCAATATGGTAAAAGGATGTTCATTTGGGTTTTCAGTTTTGTGAATTCTGATCATTTCGGCTAAGGTAGCATGAAAGCGTTCTATAGAACCGTTAGATTGGGGATGTCCTACGCTAGAATATGTCAGTTTTATATCGTAGAGGGTACAGAGGTCTTTTAGTAAGTTGTTGTCGAATTCACCGCCGTAATCAAAGTGAATCCTCAGTGGGGTACCGTAATGTTGAAAATATAACAATAGGGTATTTACCACAGATTTTGCGCTTTTATCCGGTACTGCATAGGCTTGTGTGAATTTTGTAAGTTCGTCACGGATAGTTAGAGCGTAATTTCGTGTAGGAAATTCGAATAGGTCGATGTTAATTCTTTGGAAAGGCGTTCTTGGAGTTTCAGTGATTACTAGAGGGTTGTTAAGGTGTTTACGGCAAACTTTAGTCCGTTGACAAATTTCGCAATTTTTTATGAAATTTTCAACATCTTTGGTTAGTCCTTGCCAATTGTATTTATTTTTGATCCTACGCATAGTCTCGTTTATTCCGCGATGCAGGTTGTTTTTGCCGGTATGGTTTTGGTCAAGAATTATCGGTCTTTGGTCTTCGTCAGGTGTTTGTACTAGGTTTTGACAGATAATGAGTTTTAAATCTTTTTCTGCGAAGATAAATGACAGAATTTCAAGTATGGGGAGGTCTAAGTTGTTTTCGACATGGTAAGTATTAGAAAGATCTAGTTCATGTTGATTTTTGTATATTGCTAGGAACAAATGTTCTACTGCAGATTCAGGGTCAAAGGGTAGAGGAATGATATAGTATTTCCTATGTCTAACCGATCTACTGGAGAGGATATTTATTTTGTCGTCGTAAAATTCGGGGTTTTCCTCGAAAATGTCATCAATAATTTGGTGATGAAGATCTCTTAGGTTTATTTTGTTGAAAAAAAGTTATGATGTCTTTGTTTTCTCGGTCCAAGAGTTGTTTATTTGAAGTTTGAATTTTTAGAATAATCTATTGAATATTCAGTTTTGTAAAGTCTAGAAAATGTGTTAAATTTCTGAGAAGTTTGTTCGTTTGTGATCTTGTAAATATATTCATTTGTTTTTACTTAGGGCCTCTCAAATAAAAAATATATATTTTTTGAACATTTTGAAGAATGTTTGATTTTCAGTTTCTGAAATTTCTTCTGAACGTTTGTGAATTTCTTTCAGGGTTTACGAGTAGTTCAATTATTTAATTTGGAAAAGGTATGTCCTGATTTTAAGTTTTAATTAAATTCTGAAAAGTTCTTACTGCATATTATTTAATTTTTCTGCCCTTGGTATTAATTATTATATAGTTAACAGCTGTTATTACTTGTGCTTGTAAAGCGTTTATATTGGTGTAGGGAGAAATCATAATGAGTGCAATGCGATACTATGGTGCTGGATATCATGCAATTCTTATTAAAATGTTTAAGTCCATAAATATACAGGACGTACCTCTGTGCAAAAGTTCAAGGTACTGTTATCAAAGTAGTACTACTATTATGAGTTCCTTGAATTAAATGTAATTACTTTATGTGCATTTATTTAAATGAACAAAAATATTTCGTTATAATTAAGGTTTTGTTTCATAAAGTAGAATTTACTACAGGAGAAGTTTCCTAGTAATAGAGAGAAGAAATAAAATTATTTACATGAGAAGTGTTTTGATAATTAATTTGTTATACAATGGTTTTTTTTGTCAAATTTTCTGGTAGTATTAATTTAGAAAGGTCTAAGAAAATGGAAAATACTTTTAATGTAACTGTTAATTTTTGATAATATTCTAAAAGATTTAGTTTAGGTGACTAAAAAAATATTTGTGAGATAATTTTGAAAGTAATTTTGGGTTGCAAATTTTTGTAACTGTTTTATTTGCAGGGTCGGCATATAGTTGAGACTGAAATCGGTATTATCGTTATTAATTAGGTTTAAATATAGATTTGAATTTTTGAACTGGTTCAAATATTAAATTAGAAAATTCTACTATTTTCGGTATTGTTTTTACCGGGGATAAAAATGAATTTCGTTGGTATATTTTCCTGATTGTGTGGGGTATATAAATTTTTCTTTTGTTTTGATTACGCAAGATCGTATGCGTGTTTCCTGGATTATTCTTTACTTTATTTGTTTTTCGAATTTTCGATTTCCTGAATATTTTATTATTAATTTTGAATACTGTTTGCGAAATAAACATTTTTCTGTTTAATGTTATTGTTTGTTTCGAATTGTTATTGGACATGTTTGGATTTAAGGTTGTCAATTTAAATTTGCCTGTAGGAGATGATTTTGTTTCTGAAAGGTTCATTTTTTGTTGGTTAACCGTAGGGGTTACATTTGAAATTGTTTTTGTTTCTTGTACCTTATGTTTAATTATTCCTTTGATACGAGATTCGGTAAAGATGGAATTTTGGTTTTTGTCTTTACAGGAGATGTCTGAAAGTTTAGAACTTTTGTCTATTTGATGGGAGTCTGAATTTTGATAGTTTTCATCAGACGTTGTCTCGAAAAATTCGCTTTGTATGTTTGTCTTTGCAAAGGTGTTAGGTAAGTGTATTTTTTCTTGTTCCTGAGCTAGCGGTATAGCGTCAGTGTCACAATAAAATTCAAATATTTCTTCAGTGTCTGGTTCGAAAAAAATAAGATTTTGATTAATGGTGTTATCTATAAGGTGATTGTTAATATTTTCGTTTGAATTTCTAACTGGTTGTAAAGGTAAATAATCGTTAACTTTAAATAATGGTATATTTTCAAAATTTGTAATTGGTTGATTGTTTTTGAAATCTATAATGCATTCGTAATATTCTAGAAAGTCGTTACCTACAAAGCCATCGAAGTCTGTATCTAAATCGTATACATAAACTTTGTGTGGATCGTTAAAATTGAACGGTATAAGAACAGATTCAGTGATTTTAATTTTTTGACCTGTTACTTGTATATTTAAATTTTCGGGGTGTCTTAGGTTATAATTTTCTGTTGCTTTGGGTTTGAAAATGGAAATATCTGCACCTAAATTGATTAGAATATTAAATTTATTTGTTGGGTCTTTCATAAAATACAGGTTTGTCGAACTTATTTGAAACGGAGGGTTAGATGTTGATTTTACATGAAACACTGTTCTTGGGGATTCGAATGTGGGTCGGAATTGTCTTTCAGGTTTAATGTTTGAATTTGGTTGGACATTTGGTCCACTTCGAAATTTACTTCTTGGGTTGGAGTATTCATGGAATACTCCGGGCCTAATGGAAAATCCTGAGGATTAGCAGTATAATCCTGCGACATCTGAGAATTAGCTGTATAATTCTCATTTTGGTATGGCATGTTATCGTCGTTATTTTGCTGGAAATGGGGGTAATCGTCATAATTTACTTGTGGCATGTTTGCCATGTTATCAAGGCTAGAATTAGTTTGATAGTTTCCGAAGTTATGGAATTGTGGGTCACTGAAATTATCAGTTTCATGGTAAAAATTAGTATCATAATTTTGAGAGTCGAAATGATTGTCAAAATTAACGTGATGTGTTCTCTGCGGGTTTTGTCTGTTAAAGTTAGGATTGAAATTTGAATTTTGTTGATTTGGGGATCTCTGAAAGTTCGGATTAGGTCTTATTACAGAAGGCCTATTCTGTTGAAAATCTTGTGGCGGCGTGAAATTTCTTTGATATTGCTGGTTGGGAGAATTTTGGAAATTCGGTCTAGAAAATTGTGGAGGACTGGCAAAATTGTTTTGTCTAAAGTTCTGATTTTGTTGTGAGAATTGTAGTCTTGTACGGCACTCATTAAAATTGTGCCCGTTACGTTTGCAAAAATTACAGAATTGTTGGGAGTTGGGACGCCTCTGTTGGTTCTGGATGGGGTTTTTGTTGATAGTTTGTTTTGGGAATTTTTGTGACTCGAAGTAGGACAGTTGGAGTTCGCGTTTGATTCTATTAATTGCTTCTAGCATGTCGCTGGGATTTCCGGCACGGATTATTTGTCCAAGTTTGGGTTCTAGTCCGGTAAGTAGTGTTGTTAGAGTCATGGTTTCAATTAGGGATGATTGGGCTGTCTTTTCTTCCAACGTCAAAGTCTGTTTTTGCACAGCAGCGTGCATTTTGGCATTATGTGTTTGTAAACGAGATACGAATGTCAGGGCAGTTTCATTAGGTAGTTGATGAATCCGTTGTAAGTCCTGTATAAGGGCTGTCAAGTCGCGTGAATCACCGAAGTGGGCCTCAAGTAGGCTTTTAATTTCTGCCCAAGTGGCAGGGTTCCTTGAATTTATTAATTCGGCAGCTTTTCCCCGAAGTTTATTTTTAATGTGTAGAGTAAGTAAAATACGCTGGTCCTCTATTGACATTCCGTTCGCGAAAACACACGCGGAAATAAAGGTTTGTAGGAAAATGGGGTTCCCGTCGAACTCTGGAACTATTGAGAAAATCTCACTTAACCTGTAGGGTTCTATGGTAAGGGTTTCATCAGCGTTATTGGTATTATTTGCTGTAGTATTATTTACTGTAGTATTATTTACTGTAGTATTATTTACTGTAGTATTTGGTTGGTTCGCCATTTTGTATTATTAAGATTTGTATATAAATTTCAGATAAACAAACAAAAATTAATTTGGTACACACAAAAAAATAATAAAAATTAATTGTAAAAGGTGCAAGAGTACGCCACTGGCAATAATAATGAATAAAAGGAAACGAAATTGTATTCTTTTCTTTATAAGGTATGTAACAAATTATTTTTGCGATGGTATTTGCACTTATTCAGATATTATAGTCATATGGTATAAACAATACGTTAACCTTTATTAGTAGTAGTAGTAGTAGTATTAAATTGCAATAAAAACGTTACAAGATAAAGATTAAACTTGATATATGTCAAATTAATATATTGATTGCAATGAAAATATTTATGTGTTAAAATAAAATATCGGCTAAAGTAATACGATATTTAGATAATATATTCAACTAAATTAGATTGCAGAACTGTCGTGGGTTTAATGCAAATGTGAATGCAATGTACGAATGATAAAATATAAATGTTTAGTGCAGTTTGAAATAGAAAATAAATCGAGATGATTCTTAAATTACTTACATTACTATCTTCATGCCTGGGGTCCAGATGGAAGGTCGAATGCGGTTTCGTAAGCGTTGCTATACTGGGATGTACCGTCAGGGGTATCACTAGGTGTTCCTATCCACGGCAACGTGTTCCAAGTGCCGAAGACACCGACTTTCAGGGGCCAGGAATGTTTCTTACTTGCTAATTATTTCTCGATGTGTATATGATGCTTCTTGTGAGCTTGTTGAGACGTTGCTTGTCTGCTTGAAATTATATTTTTCTTGTTTCTCGTAGATTCTTTGCTGATTGAAGGATTGAAATCCACCACCTCTGGGTTACAGGGTGTTTTTCAGATCCTACCGACTGCGCCAATGTTAGATAATGGATTGTAGAAATCACTTTTTAAAAACTTTATTTACTTGGGAGTCAAGCTTGACTCTAGGTACAATAATGAACAATAATAAATTTAGAATGTATTAGGTCGAAAATGAGTATATGACTGAAGGTATAAATATCTGTTGGTTGTATTTATAACATAAGAGAACAAAGAACATTAAATTGGCAATTCAGCATGATAACGGATTACCAAGAAAGAAACATTAAGCTCAGCCAACGTGAGCGGTTATTAGAGAAGAGCTGTTACGCAATCTGTAACGTGATATGTTTGAGAAGGTTAAGCCTGTCTCGGTGATATTATATATCATAGTATATTTCTAATATAACATATATATATATAACTTTTTTGATATCTTGTCTTGTATATATATGAAATGATTTTTAAACTTAAATCGTTACTAATAAGAAAACCTAAGTATTTAGTTTCAGTGGCCACATGAAGTTTGTTGTTATTGAAGGAAATATTAATATTATTCACATTTAATTTGACATAATTATATTTTCTTGAACAAATCATTGCTTTAGTTTTATTAATATTTAGTTTTAATTTATTTTCATTTAGGTATTGTGACAGTTTATCAAGTTCTTTATTGATTTTATCAATGGTAACATTAACATTAGTGTCAGCAACTTCAATCAATGTAGCATCCGCAAATAAGTTAATGAAGTCACAATCAATGGCCAAATTTATGTCCTCAGGATATATAATAAAAGGAAGTGATCCCAGAACGCTTTCTTGAGGAACACCCGTCCTGATTTGAAGAGCGTTTGATGTAACATATTAAATATTGTGTGCATTGAGATCTGTTATTTAAGTAAGTTCTAAGCCATTCAAGAACGGATCCGCCTATGCTATAATTCATAAGTTTTTCTATTAAAATACTCCTGTCAATTGTATCAAATGTCCTTTTAAAATCTAGAAATACTGCAATTATGTATTTGTTATTATCTATATGAATCACTCATCTGCAAATGCTAACTGCAATGCAGTTTCACAGGAATGCTTTCCTACAAAACCAGATTGAATACCTATAATGATGTTATTATTTCTACTTTTGCGGTAAACTAAAACAACAAGTTTATACCAACAACTGTGACAAAGATTTGGAAAGATTAAAAAACAAAATTACAGATGCGATCAGATACATACCTCTTGAAGACGTGAAATATGTAGTAATTTAGATGGGGCACTATTTGAATAGGTTTCTAGTTAAATTCGTTGAAATTGTTAATTATGTTAAAAAATAAAAAGCTACCGAAATATACAAATATATTTAGAAATAGAATAGAAATATATATTTTTTTGTTCAAATGCAATGAAACTTGGCAGATGGCTCTAACTTTCAATGCAAAATATTTTATTGAAATAGAACTTTTCCGCAAAATTAACAGATAGCCCAGTTTACCTACAACGATTTATTTTCTTTTCTTCTTAGGTTAACATCGCGAGTTAGATCCCATTTGAACTGTAATTTGGTAAAAAATCATTTTAGGTCAAGCAAATCGAGACTGCAGAAACTGAAAGCCGTACTAACGTTTCTTGTTATATCACACCTATCGCAATCTCAATCCGGGAACATACTGTATAAAATAATGACAACCCTTAGGCTGCTGCACCAGGAAATTGAAAATGCATGGCGCCACTTTTGCTGTATTTAGTGTGCATGTGCGTCGGTGGCGTTTGGCAGCACATGTTTCACCGAAAACTTTTTGTCTTTTTGCGCAATCCCCTGGATTTATCCAACTGTGACAACCCTTTTTCAGCAGTACAATAAATGATTCAACATCGCTGATCTGGAAAGCTTGAAACGTATACGAGATTTACTTTACTAAATTTTGCTTCCACGTTTTTAATAATTCACAGTGACTTAATTTTCATTATATTAAGCTATCTACCCTCTTTACCTCTACACACCAACGGATTAGAAAACTTAATTAAATTAATATAATTCATTACCTTCATCAAATATATAAGAGTAGAAAATAATAATTAAAATTCCTAAAAACGGTTTATTTTATGCCGCATACCGATGCCATCTAAATTCGCCATTTTATGGAAATAATTTTTCTTTTTATTTAGTTCTATTGTAAAATTTTTCTTCTATAACTCTAGTTCAGCCTGATATTGTAATATGCAAATTTATTCTGTCGTAGAATGTTGTGGCACTTACTACGATCTAAAGTTCGCAAACGGTCTTATAGTCCTGGCGAAATCAATCATCGAGTTTTTTTAAACCAATTAGAAAAACTGACTTTTTCATTTTAGAAAAAAACATTTTCGTATTTGCCACACCAGAACAAACAAAAAATGTTCTTAGACATTTTTCTCTAAAGTTGATAGATTTCGAGAAAAAATCTTGAAATCTCAAAAAGCACGAAATTTGCGATTTTCATGGCTCAAACACTTTATGAAAATTAATGTTTTTTAATGTAAGAAAAATTTGTACCTATTCTTTAAAGCTTATACATTCTTTAATGCATATACATTGTTATATATTGTTATTCTTTAGCTTAAGTGCTTGTTTTTTTTATTGTCAAGATGTGCATGCGCGCGCGCCAATCAGCATTAGAAAAACTATATTTACAATTGTAACAATGTACAAAAAAGCGATACAGCTAATGATGCTAGAATATATTATTTCGTGTTCGGGTGGAATAAAACTTAAATTGAATAATATCCCATACACGTCAGAATCCTTGTACTTGCATATATTGAGAGCACCTGCGCATACATATATTCGGAAATATACAATATTTTTCACATACATTGAATTATATCTAACACGTTTTGATTACAAATATGAGAATAGTTATGAGATGCTTATACCTATATTTATTTAAAAAAATCCTTTGTTAGATGGCTTAATAAAAGCGCGCGTGCACACATCTTAACAATTAAAAAACAATGCACTTAAGCTAAAGAATAACAAAATGTATCTCCAATATATTATGGTCTCAGCTTTAAAGAATAGATACAAATTTTTCTTACATTAGAAAGCATCAATTTTCAAATAGTTTTTGAGCCTTGAAAATCACAAATTTCGCGTTTTTTCAGATTCCAAGATTGTTTTTCTCAAAATCTATCAACTTTAGAGAAAAATTTCCAAGAACATATTTTATTTGTTTTGCTGTGAAAAATACGAAATTATTTATTCTCAAACGAAAAAGTCAATATTTGTAATTTGTTTAAAGAAATTTTGTTTATACAATTCCTGACCACATTTCTATCTGGCAAACTGTATTTTCTTATAAAGGAGCACATTTTGAACAAGATGACACAAAAATATTTCATCCGAATAAATTTTCCCCGTCAATGACTGATTTCGCCCGGACTATTAGGTCTTACTAATACTTTTAGCAAGCCAGAAACAACGAAAGAATATAATTTATTACAGATAATATATTTACACGTAATAAAATATTTAAATAATAAATAAATAATAATAAATAACACCACAGGTAATGACGACCCCCTTTATCCCAGAAGGCTCTAGAAGAGCCTTGTGTGGGAAGGGGCTACACATTTCGAGACAAGGGACAAACACCCAATATCCGTGTATAGTGGAAAAATCCCTCTCACAGTATTTTCCACTGCCACGACCGGGGATCGAACCCGGAACTTTTGGGTGAGAGGCAAGTCAATTAAAGTCAATTAAAGTATTTTTATTAGACTTGTATGTACCTTTCATTTCATTTGTTTTATTTGTGTTATTTTTCTAGATAATTTATTATCATAATCCTGCACAACGTGCTTACAATAACTTTTTTTCCCTAACAAATTTCCTGCAGAGCTTCCATCTGTTAGGTGGCTGGTGGGGACCGAAATAACACGTATACAAATATTGTTATTGATAGGGTTTAAACTCACTCTACTAAAGAGCTTGAGTGAGTTTTTATGTTATTTTTCTGCAAGCAGCAGGGTGTATATAAATAGTTGGAGTTATTTAAGAATTTTTGTATCTATTGTACAGGAAATAAAATTTTAAATAACCTGTTTAACATTCCAATTAGGAGAGATTAAAAATATGTTCTCTTAATGAGAACTATTTACATAAAGCTGTTAACATAAGTAATACTTCTATGCATTAAAAATGTGGCATCAATAAAAAAGAGAGGGGGTGGGGAAGGTGTAGGCAGGGGGAAGGAAGGGGGAGGGTATGTCGGTGCAATTGTTGTCTGTTATGTGGGGGTTATGTGTCTTACTCCATCGTCAGTCTAATAACTCGTCATACAAGGGTAGATTCTGATGGAGTAATTTGTAGGCATGTCTAGGGTCATTGTGTCTACGTCTTTCTGTTAAGTTGCGTGTCAACTCCGATCGCTGAATTTTCATTGAGAGGAATTTTTGTGCCGTATCGTTAATGTACTGTCTGATGTAGGGTACATTCGCCCTCTCGTGCAATTCCGCGATCGGAGTGTATCTGTTAATGGTGAAAGGTAAGTGCGCTCACTTCTCGACCACCAGTCATACTATCATACTCATAAAATATTGTACTATGTAATAATTGTAGGATTTCTAAGCTAGAGACAAAAATGTTATTATTTTGAAACAATTGTACATTAAGAAAAAATAAAAATAAATTTTACACAGAATGGAGGTTTCGTCAGATCGAGACTTCAAGCGAGGTAGCGTTCTTTAGATGATTAAGAACTTTATTGAACATTTTTTAAATAAATCTCCACAGAACTTCCAAATCTCAATAGCCAAAATAAAAATATATTGGATCGTTAGAGTATTATCGTAAAACCAAAGCAGTTGCAAAATTTCAAAATATATACTAAAATTAGGTGCTAAAGTAATTATACTAATAAATTGGTGATGTTTATTATACCTCGGCAAATTCTCTATAATTAAATTACCAACAAATAATATCAGAATTAACCTCTAATTTGGGCACATGTCTATTGATAAATAAAATAATATAAATTATACCCAATTTGTCTTGGACGATATATTTAATTAAATAACGGAAATATTAATTGAAATTTATATTAAATTTGATCCAAAATCTTGCAACCTACAACGACTAGCCAAGAATCTGCCGTTTCTCCAAGTTAACGTAGCGAAGTGAATATTTTGAGTTCTTGATCCAAAGAAAGAAAGAGATTCACAATTTGAGTACTACTATACATTTTGATTTCGCAAAGAAATAAACTAAGGTAAATCTGCCTTAAACTGTACAGCTTGACAGTCACAGAACATTGTTACAAATTTTAGTATTAAAAACAAATTTTATTCCATATATTTTTAAAAAGTTTTAGTACATAAGCAAGTTTCTAAAATATTTGCTTTTTCTTTTTTCCAATTCTGTAAAAGCTATTATAAACGCTCTTCTAAAGAGAGCCGAAGAAAGACTGGAAAATATAATACTGACATGTACTTTTAACTATCTATTGCATTAGTAAACATTTGTTAGTAATAATTATGGTTCAAAGTGTTTTGGAGTTATACTTTGGTACATTCCACTGAATATTAATTTAAGTTATACATACAAAATTGTCCTGCGATAAAAGATTATTATTTCATAATTACTCTTCTGGAATCTCATGAAGTAGATAAAGTGTCAGATTCTTTCAAACACCGACATTTCTTCCTTCAGTATTTTAAAACTTGTAATCAAAATTAATATCATTGATACGCCAGAGATCTTGCCTATTTCTTGACTGTCGACTGCAAAGCAGTAGTACTTGTCAAATGAAATCGCACCTTTATGTGGTTAAAGGCTAGAAGCAAGCCTAATCTTGATCATTTATTGCTTGACAAAGTTTGATTGTATGTTCAAGATATAAAGTTATTATAGAAAATTCACTGAAAATTTATCGCTGTGATCCGGGCTGTACTCATATCTTCAAATCCCTATTTTAAGTAGACGGCTTGTTTCTCTTAGATTGCGGCCGGAGGTTCACCTTAATTGAGGTAAAATTCAAAACTGTGGCTGTTTATTCATGAACAGATCAAATCCATCTTGCATAATTCATGTGCACATTCATTAATATGGAGAAGCTTTATTACGATTAAAATTACCCATACGCTGTAACTACTTTTAACAGCGCTTGGTGTAGATCGAGGAAAGTAATTTTAAGTAGCTTCAGAAATATTTTTAATTTTGATCATTTAATAATCGCCGATATTTATAAAATACAGTATTTATTACCAACTGTCTTCCCATTTAAATAAAATTATATAACCTTTATCATTGAGAAATCGTTAATAATAAATTCAGTCCAATGATACTGAAAAAAAGATATGCTCATTTATATCTGCAGGCTATAGCCGTGAGAGGGATTACACCAATAATTGCGAAGACGTCGTCCGTATTATACAGATACCCTAAGAAAGTCTGAATTGCCTCCCAGATGGAATTCAGGAGACCTCCACTAGTAACTTAATTTCATTATTAAAAATACATTAACCAATTTCATGTTTGTTATGCCATTTAGCTTTTTGTTGTGATTAGATAAATAGATAATTCGAATCTAATAACTAAATAATTAAAATAGTTACCCAAAATATTTGTTTTACTTATTTACTGCATATTTACAATCTACTCTAAGCAAAAGTGTCTGTGCCTATCGAATATGGTAGGGATGGTCCCTCAAAATTGTTCATACTAACTAATATTCACCAGATTTGCAATTATTTTTATATTTTTATCTAGATTCCCTTCTATCTCATTCAGTACAGCTCTTTCTGGTTGAACAGTTCTGGTCCTGGTTGATCTACCCATAAGAATAGTGCTTTTATTAAAAGTGCTTATGTCAGAAAGACGTCGCTGGAAGGTTTTGAAAAGTTTGTGTAAAGGGTACACGTGCCGTGGAATATAACTCTTAATAAATTCCCTTATTTCTCAACATGAATTTCAGTGAGCTGTACCATACACAAACTGCAGATCAGCCATTTCAGAATTGGAACACTCCATATTTATTGAATTTTAAATGAAAGATTTTAACTTTTATCTGAGTAATAATATACTTCACTCCAAACAATTGGTTTATTGTTACTAAAAGCCTATTTTTTAAATAGGTATTTCTTCAGTTTGTCTGTGAATCTGATAATGACATTCCTTCTTGAAATTGTGAATAATTCAAATCTGATTTGGTAATAGCCCAGAAAATGAAATTTTTTCAGTGGTAAGCCTTGTACAAGATCGCGACACTGAAAATATATTGTGTTTTACTACGGGATATGTGTGTTTTCTTTGTAGTGATTAAAAATGAATTATTTTGTTTTAATTTTATTTTACTTCCACGTCCAGTGGAAGTATAATAACGCAAAAAAATAATTGGCGTGTATAAGAGAACCAATGCCCTCTAAAAGAATTTTGGCATTAGCATCTAAATTTGCCATATAATCACGTAATGAATTTTCTTAACGTACTTAGGAAACACTTTGTATATTAACTCAATTGCCGAGAAAGAAATTTATTATTATATTTCTGCCCTAACAAAATAATGATGAAAAAATAGGGCAAATGCAGGGTAACACAATTTGACATGTAGTTAACACAATTTCAAAGAAAAAGCCTTGTTAAAACTCTAATTAAAAATATACATGTTGGACGCCGTAAAAATTTATTAATAAAACAAGGCGAAGGACAATAATATTTGCCATGTATTTATCATAATTGACAAGAAAGGAACCTCTAATATTGCCATATTGATGATTAATAATCTTTACCCTCTCCCCAAAAATTCCAATATTATTTCTCACCGACCTTGTAGAAACAGAAAAAAAAATTTAATGAAAAAACCACTGCCCAAGGAATCGCTACTTCCACATCCAGATTTTATATCCAAGTCTTATACACACTAAATACCAATGTAATATTTTACTTCCTTTAATAATATGGTGGGGGTGGCTAATACCAAAATAAATTTTTTCTAATTTTGACATATAAAGTGACACTTTTTAAAACTGATTGACATTATGAAACATCTTACTTTTTGTAACTAGTTGCATAAAGTAAAATTTTATGCAATTGGTGACGAAAAATGTATTTCAAAATTAGTGACAAAAAGAATTATTCTATTTATTAAACTGTTATAATACAAGTTAAAAACATAAATTATAAATTAATTAATTATTATAAATATTGATAACACAATTATTGCAATTATTCAAATTAATTCCCGACGACATATTTTTTTCATTGCTCGAACTTGCTGTTATTTGGGAAGTGGCGCACATTGCTTTAGATGTTTCACCAAATATTTCTTGCGCTATAAGTTTCTTATTATTCATAGAATTTTCGACATATCCCTCCGCAACAGAGCTAGATTTAGACGGGCATATTTGGATACGTTTTGTCGCGTAATTTTCTGCCGTTTTAGAATGCATGGAGAAAGTAACCATCAATTATGTTTAACACGAAAACTCCAAAATTCGTGAAAAAAATTTATAGAAACCATTTTCTTCACATTTTTCACCTGTTTTGGTCAATGACATTGTTACTATATTTTAAAAAAGTCAGTTGCAGGGCAATATCGTACATCCACAGATCTCAGGCGGCGAATGTTGAAAGCACACGTGGCAAGTGCCACAGCATACTACGACCGGTGGAAGATAAGTGTCAATTGCTATGCCCTAAAATTAAAAAAAATATCTATTCATATAGGTGAGGAGAGTTAGACTTTGAATTTGAAATCCTTTTAAACGTTACAATTTTCTACTTAAATATAGGTACAGAATTCGTGAACAACAACCCTCTAGTCTCTATTGATTTGAAGATACGGAACATGGTTTTTTATTGCAAAATGGGAAGCGAAAACTTTTTTTTTTAGTTTTTCTTAAATATCTCGTGAAATAAGCCTCTAATCGACTCGAGTTATACTTGTCAAATTTGTTTCTCAGACAATTTCTCACAAGGGTAGGCTATTGCGAAAATACGCAAAAATTGTTTACTATTGCAAAATTAGCAATAAATTTGAAAAGAATTAAAAATGTTCGAATTACAATAACTTCTTTCAAATTTATTGCTAATTTTGCAATAGTAAAAAATTTTTTCGAATTTTTGCAATAGTCTATCCTTATGAGAAATTGTCCGTGGAACTAATTTGAAAAGTATAACTCGAGTCGATTAGAGGCTTACTTCAACAGATATTTAAGAAAAACTAAAAAAAAAAAGTTTTCGTTTCCTACTCTGCAATAAAAAGCCATGTTCCGTATCTTCAAATCTATAAAGACTCCGAGGGTTGTTGTTTACGAATTTTTACCTATTTTTAAGCCATGTTTGAGGTCTAACTCTCCCCGCCTAATAATATAAAAAAGATAAAAGAATCTGTTAGTTTTATAAATCTATTTTCTCGCAATAAGTACTTCAAAATTACATGCTAAAGTTAAATACGTAATTTTAGTTTTAGAAGTAATTTAATATGTAGCATGCATGTCATATCGAAAGGTTTAATGTAACGTATCTTAGGAGATTTGAATGTAATCAAGTAGAAGCAACTTCCCTTAAAACTTTAAACCAAAGTGCACTGTTGTAGATTGGGCAAGAATTATAATGAACCTAGTTATTAGAGTTGATGTAATACTTGGAGTAGATTATGATTTGCGCTTCTTAGAAATGCTGTCACTGCTGTCAAGATGGAAATATCTTGAAATTCTACTATTTTTATTAAAGTTATGCTAGAGAAAAATTTGAATTTAATCAATTGAAAAATCGCAACGAAATTTAAAATTATTTGATGTTAATTTCCGGCTGGGAATGTAAAAATATTATAAATACACATGGGGTCAGAACATGTGAATAATATATTAATCAATTTTATATAGCTACAATAAACAATAAAGATATGAAATAATATTTCCCAGTTCATGCATTTTTTGCATAGACATGATTGTGTATCGTTCGCTTCATGTTATGTTGATCAATTTTACATTTTATTTGAAAAATAAACGTTTCATAAAATCCATGCTTCAAATTATTCCAACATTTTTAGTTATTTGCACTATTAAAATATAAAATAATTTTTTATATAACAGGTATAATGACATGGCATAAACCCAATTTTTTCTTTGCTTCTGCAGATAAATTATTGATATTTAGCATATGATTTAATTATAATTACACATTAAGGTGGCCGAAAATTAGAAGAAAGATACACAAAGAATTATACTGGCTATCTTTCTCGTAACTTTAGCTTGTAATGAGAGTTGCGCAAAACACTATTTATTAAAAATGGTTAAAGGAAAAAATCCAGAGGAGTTCGGTCAGGTCACTTTGGAGGCCATTGTGGTTTTATCCGAATTTCTCTTGAAGATAATTATTTACTATACTAGAATTATGGGGAGGAAACCCTTCTTCCTGAAAATACATTTGCTGTTCTAAATTCAATGGTAATTCGTCTAAAAATCTCACAAACTCATTTTACAGGAATTCTATGAATCCGGCACTATTCAAGGATTATCCTCATTATTATTCTTGAATCTTCAAGTATTTTGGTACTTGTGGCCGCTACATCAGAGGTAGTGTCAAACTCTGTCCGGAACTAAGGGATACAAGACACAAGGACATTTTATGAAAAAAATTATAGGAACTATTTTTTTCTAGAATTCACCACTTTTTCGAATGGACTACGCTCTTATACATTACATTAAATATCTAAGACCTTAACTTTTTGGTTATTGCAGAAGGGGATGTAAATATTTATTTATACAATGTGTTCACGGCAAAGCAATAAGCAAGTAAATAATAACTTTTTTTTGATAACAAACAAAAATTTTTGTATTTTGCTCTTGCTTCACCCAAGAACTATTTTTAGTATGTTGGACTTTAAAACATTTATAGAGGGCGCTGGTAACAGCTTAAAAATAAAAATCGCGTCAGGTAAAGTGCCTTTTCTGTACGAAGCATTGAAAAATTTTATTATAAAAACTTACTCAGAATTAAAGAATATGACGATGTACCAAATTACAGAACTGAATACATTTTTTTAATTATAAATTTTTTTTTTAATATTATAAATGTAATGATAATTTAAATTTATTTATTTTACCCACGTTCCTCCATTTTCATCACACATCTCAACTCTATTCTTAAATTCTTTGTAGCTATTTTGAATGGCTTGAAGGTTAATCGAATGTATAGCATTTGTAGTTCTCTCTTTCAATACATTTACATCCGTTGCTAAACCAATGGGAATAAACAATTTCCTTCAGATGACCCCATAAATAAAAATCGCAAATAGTCAAATTAGGTGATCTGATGAATACGGAAAGGATCCAAATCGTCCAATCTATTTTTCTGGAAAATTATTATTCAACCAATTCGTTACTATTTGTGTGCTGTGGGCTGCACAACCATCTTGCTGAAAATACAAACGTGCTCTTTCGTCCAGTGGCATGGTATGTAAATATTTAAGAAAAAATGTTTCCAGTAGATTTAAATATTTATATTGATTTAATTTTCCATCAATGACGTACGGTCCAATAATACTATTGTAGGTTATTGCACACCAAACATTAACTCTTTTAGAATATTGACTACCGGTATCAATTATAAAATTTGGGTTTTGAATCAACACCATTGGTGGTAAAAGTTGCTTCATCAGAGAAAACGATATGTCGATAAAAAAAAACGGTCTTCTGCAAATTTTCCCCCCCATTAACATACAAAAGTAAGCGGCTATCTTCATCATCATACTCAAGATTATGTCGAAATCTTGGTTTGAATGGAAAATTTTGTTTTCTTTTAATATTTTACAAATTAACGATTTACTTATCCCTATATCACTAGCGCGCTTTCTTGAAGATAATTTTGGATTCTTTCTAAGGGAATCTATCGCTAATAATCTTGCCGCATCATCTTCATTGTACTGTTTCCTCTGCCTAGTCTGCTTATTCACATTTCTTGTTTTCTTGAATCTTATCGGAGGATATTCGGAAACTTTTTATTAAAATTTGAAATCACATTTTTCATGCTAGATTCGCCAGTGCCATAGCATAGTACTAGCTAAACTTTTTCTTATAAAGTTGTGTTACGTCCTTATTTATTCTAAATTTTATTTTTTTTTCTATTATTGTTTATTTTGTTTGTCTTTACGTAATTTAAATTCACCGCAATATCAATTAGAATTAAAATACACTTAATTATATATCCTTTTCTTGGTTCACCGTGTACCCTTACGCGATTCAAAAGAAAGAGATTTTTTGTGATCACACCACACCGCACCGCATCGCCGCTATTTGATGCCATTATTCTTCGTACAACGAGAGTATTCACAACTCTATAGCTTACGTTTATATATATTTTTCTACCCGCTTCTTATTGTAACTTACCCGCTAATAATCATTTCCGCTTAATTTGTTTTGTGTGTGTATTGTGCAACGACAACCACGAATTTAGGATCTACCTGCAATATCTGCAGCCGGAGGCCTCCGAGAACCTGGACTCCAGAGGCAAAAATCTGAAAGGTAGGATCCTTAATTTCTCTTTCGCGCCGCTATACAGTCCACTCTCTTTTGTTTCCGCTGTTTTTGGTTAAATCAATATTATTTTTTTATCGTGCGTGAACAAGGTGACAATAAATTATTCTGACACAAAGACGCATCAGTTTTATTTTTGTTTCTATGGCATATTCTTCTTAAAACATTAAAATTTTATTAAAAAAAATGTATTTAGTTCTGTAATCTGGTACGTCATATTTTTTAATTCAGAGTATAGGGTAAAATAAACACCACAGAAATTAGACAACCCCCAATTCCAGAAGCCAGAGGCTTGTACGAAAAGCGGTTACACATTAAAGAAAACGCGGACATACAACCATTTCCTCCGGCAGTGCCAGTGCCGGAGCCAGGATTCGAACCTGGTGGCGCGATACCCGTGTGATTAATCGCGATTACCACCTAATTAAAATAATATATGTAAATGTAAATATGAAGTTAAAACAGAACAAAACGCGGACGACGCGGTGCACGCACTAGCCATACTTTTTGTAGAGACCCTATAAAGTAGAGACTCACCACTCGAGTGGGAGGCACTGCTTGATTCGTATGAAAAGTGGTTGCATAATGGCGGCGCCAATAAGAGTTGTTTTTTATGTAGCTTTTAGACCTACTTGGAAATATTTTAACGGCAAGGTTAAATTCAATATTTTTAACGCACGCATGTTAATTTTCATTTTGTAGAATACAATTTAATGTTAATTTGCAATCATTTAGCGTGCGGTTAAATTTAACATAATATATAATTACAGAATTGCCACTATACTGGTCATTAGACACAATGAAACAGGTTAGAATTAAAATAACAGTCTATTGTGACTGATTTAGTCACAAAAAAATTAATGGTAATGTTATTATATATATATTTTGGCTTATTTTTCACTCGGATGTATCAAAAATATGCGAATTTATTTCTCCACTTTTCAAAACAAATACTGCAACTTACTTTTGACACTTGTGATACTTGTAAACACACTTGATGGACATGAGAACACTCAGACCATCGCCGCCATTATGCAACCAGTGACCAGTCTCTACTTTATAGGGTCTCTAACTTTTTGCATTCTCTCACGACCTCTACGGTTACATGCTCAAATACTTGTCTTGTTGTCTCGCACTCTCTGCCACACCATCTACCGCACATACGCGTAACTACTCGCATTGTCTCACAAGAGCAACTTTTTCTAATAAAATATTTCAATATTTCGCACAGAAAAGGCACTTTACCTGATACGATTTTTATTTTTAAGCGGTTGCTAACGCCCTCTATACATTTTTTAAAGTCCAACATACTAAAAATAGTTTTTGGGTGACTCAAGGGCAGAATAAAAAAATTGTGTTTGTAATCCAAAAAAAGGTTGTATTATTATTATTATTATTTACACCTATAATACCGCTTTGCCGTGGACACATTGTATTAAAATTCCATTAGTTTACTTAAGATTAAAAATAATTTCACATGCTGCAGTTTCATTTTTGAGTAGATACAATGCATAGAACAACTGCGCTATAAATGCAATATGGCTCTTTATAGTTCAAAGAAATTTTAAAATTTTTATGAAATTCTTGTATGCTTAATTTATGCGTGGTTTCTATAACTTTTTTAAACTCAGTTAATCGCAATACCGTTTTTGTTGGTAAATAGTATTTCTTAAAACCATATTTGAGAAACTTTAAGCTTGCCTTCTAACAAAACAAACACAGGCCTTTTGTTTTAATGTGGAACACACTCAATATGTATGCATGTTGGTAACACTATGTCACAAGTCAAGTGAACTTGACGAAAGTGTGTTTTTAATAATGTGTAGTCGTATTGATTTGTGCAATAAATAATTAAACAATTAACCGAAATATGTAATATTAATCAACCAGACGCCTCACAATAAATTAACATAATCTGATGAAATTATTCACAAATCTATAATGCTACTTGATAGCTGGAATAAAATATTTTGATTATTTATAATATTGCTTGGCTTTGGCGTAGACTTTATTTCCGCTATTCAGTCTGACGCTTGTTTTCGTTGTATATACGTTTAAATTGAGATGTCAACTTTTTTAGACAAGTAGCTACACATTACTGAACATTTCATCGAAAATGGGAAAGCGGACAACTTTATGGATGTGTAGAAAACCAACTTTATATTAAACTCTCGACAATAACTAAACTCTTACCGTCTATTTCGGTAAAAACATACTTTGAAAAATACTTTATTAGAGGAAAATAGAAAGAAAGTGACGAAAGTCATTTTTGTTTCGAATTATGAAAGTATCGGAATAGAAAATATAAAGAAATGGATTGATGGAGCTTAGAAATAAAACGGTTTGACAGGAAAATGTTTAGTCAAAGAATTTAATATTTTAAATTAAGTACTTTTGATCTTATTGTAGCATGACTTCACTTAATGGATTTATGGCAATAGCAGTACAGTGACTGGTTACCAGAAAGTAAGTAATAGTAAGACTAAATGATATATTTAACCATACATAGGGCGAGTTAAAATAAGTATATTTTCAAACACACCCACGTCGAGAAATCATACCATCTCCTCCTGTATATTATTTTTTCAAAAATCGTAAGAGATAAAAAGTAATCTGGTGCCATTCTATAGGGCATTGAATTTTGCGTAATATTCTTATTTTATATTTTACTATTTTTTTCTCACGTAAAGCCCTACAGTAAAAACAATGAGCGAAGCCACCGAACAATAACACGTGTTCAGCTATAACTTTAAAACGGCCAAGTAAATCAAACTTCTACAAGATATAAAACGCAAATAGCATTATTATTTGCATTATAATTTGTACGTATTATTCAGTTAAATAAAGCCGCCATTGCCATGCCAGTGGTATGCAAAGGAAAAGCTGAGTATGTAATTAATTGCGTCAGGGTTTTATATAATAACTTATTATTCTTTTCACAAACTGTGAAAAATAATCACTGTGTTCTTTAAAAACTATTACATATTTTTTGCTCTACTATTTATTTATGGAAAACACTTTAACTGAAAATATAAATTGCGTTCTAGCTATAAAACAAATCCTTAACTGTCACTATATTTATTATTTTTCGGCACCTATCAACATGGAAGTTCTATAATTGATTAACAAATATTGCTAGGTAAATATATGTATTGATATTGAGAGTTCTCTCTAAGGAGTAGGCAGATTGATGCCTTAGAAACGGATCGTGGTGAGATCTGGGGAGTAGGCGGATTGAGACCCCGGAATCGAACCAGTTCTACTCCTAGCATTTCCTTTGACAATTTTTCTGAATCACTTTTTTCTCTTGAAAATGGCTCCAAAACGGAAGGCGAAACGTCGAGACATTAATAATCTCAATATATGTATATATATCAGGGAGTTGACAAATGACATTGGCTACCAATTTTTCATGATTTGTAAGGTGTAATTCAATGCAGGTCGGGGTATTTGCCCGCTGCGTAGTTGTTTCCTGCAAATCATGTATAATAACAGTATATAGGTTAAGTCCACCAAGGACTGAAGGTCGCCGCTCTCGGTACTTGCAAAATGGCAAGTCGCTATGCACCACGGAGACATCTATGATGTCTGGTGTATAGTACCATGAGACCACATGAGAGGATTCAATTACCTCTCATCACTATACCATTTACATTAGTCTGTATAAGACTAGCAGGTTGGCCACTGTCATTTGTCTGCTCCATGACCTATGGCATACTGAGGAGAACTAATAAGTTCGAAACCGGTCTATGACTGGTCAGGGAGTTGACAAATGACATTGGCTACCAATTTTTCATGATTTGTAAGGTGTAATTCAATGCAGGTCGGGGTATTTGCCCGCTGCGTAGTTGTTTCCTGCAAATCATGTATAATAACAGTATATAAGTTAAGTCCACCAAGGGCTAAAGGTCGCCGCTCTCGGTACTTGCAAAATGGCAAGTCGCTATGCACCACGGAGACATCTATGATGTCTGGTGTATAGTAGCATTAGACCACATGAGAGGATTCAATTACCTCTCACCACTATACCATTTACATTAGTCTGTATAAGACTAGCAGGTTGGCCACTGTCATTTGTCTGCTCCATGATCTATGGCATACTGAGGAGAACTAATAAGTTCGAAACCGGTCTATGTCTGGTCAGGGAGTTGACAAATGACATTGGCTACCAATTTTTCATGATTTGTAAGGTGTAATTCAATGCAGGTCGGGGTATTTGCCCGCTGCGTAGTTGTTTCCTGCAAATCATGTATAATAACAGTATATAGGTTAAGTCCACCAAGGGCTAAAGGTCGCCGCTCTCGGTACTTGCAAAATGGCAAGTCGCTATGCACCACGGAGACATCTATGATGTCTGGTGTATAGTAGCATTAGACCACATGAGAGGATTCAATTACCTCTCACCACTATACCATATATATATATATATATATATATATATATATATATATATATATATATATAATGTTATTATACATGATTTGCAGGAAACAACTTCTCAGCGGGCAAATACCCCGGCCTGCATTGAATTATACCTTACAAATCATGAAAGATTAGTAGCCAATGTCATTTGTCAATTCCCCGACCAGACATAGACCGGTTTCGAACTTATTAGTTCTCATCAGTATGCCATAGGTCATGGAACAGACAAATGACAGTGGCCAACCTGTTAGTTTTATACAAACTTAAGTAAATGGTGTATCGGTGAGAGGTAAGTGAATACCCTCATGTGGTCAAATGCTACTATACACTATATATATATATATATATATATATATATTATTTATGTATTTGTAACTTTTTATATCCACATAAAGACAAGAGTTATTAACATTTTAGTGAGTTCTTTGAGCTTCTCAAAAGGTTTTATAATGTATAATTTTTTATTGCTCTTTTATCAATTTCTTTCGGATATTTTCATATATCTGTTTTTTGTATTTATTATTTAGCAAAACTCTATAGTAGTTATCTATTATTTTCATTAAAACATACTTTTCTATGAACTCTAAATATCTTAGGTAAAAACATTTACAGCGATAAGATAATTGTGTGAAATAAATTCAAGAAGAGAGAATTCGTTCCCTTTTATGTCATTTATGTATTTTTATTATTTTTTGTAACTTTTTATATACATACATATATATATATATATATATATATATATATATATATATATATATATATATATATATATTGTTATTATACATGATTTGCAGGAAACAACTACTCAGCGGGCAAATACCCCGACCTGCATTGAATTACACCTTACAAATCATGAAAAATTGGTAGCCAATGTCATTTGTCAACTCCCTGACCAGACATAGACCGGTTTCGAACTTATTAGTTCTCCTCAGTATGCCATAGGTCATGGAGCAGACAAATGACAGTGGCCAACCTGCTAGTCTTATACAGACTAATGTAAATGGTGTAGTGGTGAGAGGTAAGTGAATCCTCTCATGTGGTCTAATGCTACTATACACCAGACATCACAGATGTCTCCATGGTGTATAGCGACTTGCCATTTTGCAAGTACCGAGAGCGGCGACCTTCAGCCCTTGGTGGACTTAACCTATATACTGTTATTATACATGATTTGCAGGAAACAACTACTCAGCGGGCAAATACCCCGACCTGCATTGAATTACACCTTACAAATCATGAAAAATTGGTAGCCAATGTCATTTGTCAACTCCCTGACCAGACATAGACCGGTTTCGAACTTATTAGTTCTCCTCAGTATGCCATAGGTCATGGAGCAGACAAATGACAGTGGCCAACCTGCTAGTCTTATACAGACTAATGTAAATGGTTTAGTGGTGAGAGGTAAGTGAATCCTCTCATGTGGTCTAATGCTACTATACACCAGACATCACAGATGTCTCCATGGTGTATAGCGACTTGCCATTTTGCAAGTACCGAGAGCGGCGACCTTCAGCCCTTGGTGGACTTAACCTATATACTGTTATTATACATGATTTGCAGGAAACAACTACTCAGCGGGCAAATACCCCGACCTGCATTGAATTACACCTTACAAATCATGAAAAATTGGTAGCCAATGTATATATATATATATATTATTTATGTATTTGTAACTTTTTATATACATACATATATATATATATATATATATATATATATATATATGTATGTATATAAAAAGTTACAAAAAATAATAAAAATACATAAATGACATAAAAGGGAACGAATTCTCTCTTCTTGAATTTATTTCACACAATTATCTTATCGCTGTAAATGTTTTTACCTAAGATATTTAGAGTTCATAGAAAAGTATGTTTTAATGAAAATAATAGATAACTAATATAGAGTTTTGCTAAATAATAAATACAAAAAACAGATATATGAAAATATCCGAAAGAAATTGATAAAAGAGCAATAAAAAATTATACATTATAAAACCTTTTGAGAAGCTCAAAGAACTCACTAAAATGTTAATAACTCTTGTCTTTATGTGGATTTAAAAGAAGAAAATTAAAGCAAATTGGGATTTTCGGAGGTAAAGGAAAGTATCTTATAAAAATAAAATACTAGTAGATGAGTGGCTTTATGAAATAAACTTTGTAGGAAGTAAATAGCTTGTAACTAAAAGAACAACATGAATAAAATATTGAACGGTGAAACTCCGCCAGGGAGATTTAAAGGAGTTCTAAGTGTAATAAAGAATGACATATTTACGAAAATATTTAAGCTCGATTTCAAGAGGGTCTGGATCCGACGGTCGTATCAAACCCTCTTAGTCCCTCAAAACTAACAAACAATAGAAGTTAACTGCTTTATTCCCTATTGGAGTTTAAAAGTAATAGTATCAGTTTGAAACACCTACGAAGTGTAAAAACACAGAAGGCATTGTTCAAGTAGATTGGGTTTTATCTTTGTCGAGTACAAACCATTTCATTTGGAGGCAACATGTACAGCACTTTACTAATTAAAATTGATAATTTATTTATAATTTAACAACACCATTAATAAACATGAAAATTGTGTTTTATTTTAATATATTGGGGAAAAATATGGTAAATTAAAAATATGCATGTCATTCTGACCATTCCTAAGTGTTTACGCCCCTTACTAAACATATCAAGCTTTGGTTGTATAAATTACAACACGAATAACACTAACCACTAATTTACTAATTAACTTACAATATTGAGTTCTTATAATGATAATAATACTTTTAGCCACTATGATTCACTACTTAACAATATACTTTTCACTAAATGATCACTACTTCATATTCTGTTCTCTTCACTTCAGTTTCCAATATTGAACTACTGGTGTGATCTGGATCTACTCCTTTCATATTGAGAAACATTCCGGAATGCACTTGTTCAAAGGAGATGATTATTCTAGGTCATTCTCGATCGTTATATAATCCCATCCATGGTTCCAGAATCAACTAGGTGCAAAATTATTTTTGGTAGAACCACATTGTCTCTGGGAAGACTGGCGAACTACTATTCTATTGGGCAGCTAATTAGATAGGTTTCCTTTTACTATTATTATTAGCCGTTACTCGAGTCCGAGTATAAAAATGTTACAGTCGATAAATTGTGTACAATAAAAAACAAGTAAAAGGTGTAGTCTATTGTAATTCCCATTCATCTACAGTGCACACGACTATGGCTTTAGAGGCCAATTCGGGAGAGCACATGTCGACCGCAGTCAGGACAAACATAGACCTGGTTAGGTCTTGGATTCGGCCTTCTTGCAGCAACATTTCCTTGATAGCTGGCCACAACCCCTCGCCATTCGGTTCTGTCCGCTGCAAGTTGTTCCCATTGCTCGTCTGCAATACCGCAGGATTTTAGATTTTTATGGAGAGCGTCTTTGAACCTCTTTCGTTGACCGCCACGCCTTCTTCTACCGCTTAGCAATTCACCATAAAGTGTACATTTAAGAAGGTGGTTATCATGCATACGATGAACGTGACCTGCCCATCTTAGGCGTGCTCTTGAAATAAGCACCTCAATTGGGAGGCTCTTTGCTCTCCTGAGTACTTCCACGTTTGATATGTGATGGAACCAACGGATTTTCATCATACTTCTGAGGTGTCTTTGCTGAAAACGTTCTAATTCTTTCACATGACGACGGTAAGTGACCCAGCTTTCACATCCATATAGCAGTGTTGGAATGACAACTGCTCTGTAGACAGCCATTTTCGTTGACAAAGCAAGGTCGTGGTTGTCAAATACTCTCTCTCTAAGTCCCCAGAGTGCTCTAGATGCAACGTTAATTCTATTGCGAATCTCGCTGTCCATGTTTGCTTTGTCATTAACAACGTTGCCTAAGTAATTGAACTTATCCACCAGTTCAAGAGAATTTCCGTTAAGTGTAATGTCTATTTGGTTCACTTGATGAGGAGTTGACATAATCTTAGTCTTTCCAATGTTGATTTTAAGTCCCAAGGAATCATAGCTCTGGACATACACATCTAAAAGTTCTTGAAGCTCTTCCGGCGTAGAGGCTAAAAGTGCACAGTCATCCGCATACTGGAGATCACAAATGAATCGTGTGCGTGTCTTCGTGAAAGCTCTAAAGCGCCCTATGTTAAAGAGACCGCCATCAAAACGGTATCTGAGATCTACTCCTCTGACTGTCAATTTGTTGTCAACAATAATTGTTAGAGCAGTGGTAAACAAATTAAAGAGTAGGGGTGCCAGGACACATCCCTGCATAACTTCAGTGAGGGTTTGGAAGGGTTCGGTTGCCTCATTATTATACATAATAATAGCGTTGTTGTTTGTATGTAGACTGCGACATACTTCCACAAATTTTCTAGGGATACCTAAGCGGAACATAATTTTCCAGAGCAGTCTGTATAAATAATGTCAACTTAACTGCCATCATCAATGCAGAATAAGTTGGTAAATGTAGATTGACCATTATAAAAACCATGTTGAAATTCTGTTATTTGAGAGAAAATACGTAATCATACAATAGCATTTCAATAACTTTAGCAAAATTATTCAAAATTACAATGGGCCGGTAATTAGTAATTAAGAGTTGGTCGGAGTGTATTAGTCATCCATGCTTCCAATTTTAATTGTAAATGACTTCACGTCAATAAAATGACGCAGCTGAATGTACGGTGTGCTTGGAAGGCGAGAGATAGAGATGTAGTAGAATATGACATTGGACAAATTTATTATACTTAATCTTTAAATTTCTCTGTGCATTTGAGGACATTAGGGCGAATTTTATTTTAGTTCTACAAAGGGGAAAATGTTTATTTTAATGATACCTATGCGGGGCGATAAAAATTATTTTTGCAAATCGATAATAGAAAAAAAGAAAATTATTTTTTTATATACATACTTTCTTTTCTCTCATCGTCCCACATTGTTACATGTCTTTTAGTGAAAGCCGTTTTTTAAAATAATGATTTATATGAGAGTAATTTGCACCGTCTTTCCGGCTTATATCCGGAGCGCTCTTAAGGTTCTATCACATTTCTTAAAGAAACGTATGATTTTGGGCTGTTTCCAACATTGTGGATATGTTGAGGATTGGATAAATTGAAAATTAAACATAATGATTTGCCAAACACTGCGGCATAATCACAGCACAGTAAATTTGAAGCATTTAAATTGCAGATACTTCTTCCGGTCAGATTTTCACTGCTTCATTGCTGCTTCGGTTGCGGTTGCTGTATTGGCTACGGTGGCTGATTTAATTTGGTCAGTAATTATTTAAGTGACCATTTTATATGTCCGTCAGTTTAGAGATCAGACTTGTGTTTTGTGAGTGAGATTCTTCTATCTTTGCAGTGTTTACCTCCTCAGAGTTCCGCTGCCAAAAATCTGGCATGATATGCCGCGATTTGCTGCACTGACAACAGCAGATACGCTTGATCAGTTTTCAATTTCCTGGTCTTTTCTGCTGCTTTTCTGGTCAGATTTAGTCAACAACTGACTTATCAATGTATGTATGTGCTTCAATTCGGTGTCCAGGGCTGGTTTCTCTGACTGGACCTCTGCTACAGAGACAGCTCGCAACTTCGACGTTATGGAGAAGAGCTTCGCACTTCTTATGTCGAATAGTCTAAGGACTCTCCCTGATCTCTTCCAAGCTTTTTACTTCAAACTGCATGACATATGTGCCAAATTTTAAATCGACTGGATATTTGGAAGTAGGTCAAAACTGAAATTGACCCTAACTAATAAAAAACTTACGAGCTAACAAGTGAAACTAAATGAAATCGTGTAAGAATAATGGCAAATGCAATAAAGACTAAAGTGTATAACTGCTTTTTTTTTCTCATAGACATGGTTTAAAATGCTTAGTATGCTGGCTGGAGAATCATCGATTTCTTGGATAGCACTATAAGATATATCTGTGAAGAAAAATTTAAAAATATGCTTTAAATAAATATCCAAGTTTACTGTAAGTACTAATATTAATACATAGATTTCTTTTTCAGAGGCAAAAGCTGAAATTGAAGGTAATTCAGAGAAGTACCTAAAACCAGGATCGGGACTTAGGCTGCAGTGCAAAGTTTTACAATGCACAGAGGTTAGTATAAAAATACTGTTAGTTTGTTCCTGTACTACTAATAATATTTGCGTTGGCTATTTAATCCATGCAACACAACGGGGAGAAAAAAGAGGTCTACCACGCAAAAGGTCGTAAGGAGATGAAATTCAGATATTTGCAAAAAACTGATTTTGAACGCCATCTTTGCAAGATAGCGACGCGAGCGGTCTTCCCAAAGATCGCAAACTCAGAGGTATGATCAGGACGGTACATTTTACGATCCCACCAAATTTCATCACCTTACGACCTTTTGCGTGGCAAAATTACCTATTGTCTGGAGTTTGTAATAGTCATTTTTCTTTTATAATAATGGTGCAGGAACTAGATGTTTTAAATAACTAAAAATAAATACATGAACTTGAAACTGAAAGACAATTAAATTTTGAAAAAAGTTTCTATACAATTAAAAAAAAATTAATAGTTTTGAGCCCATAGAAATTCGCAAGTTGCAATACATGCGAATACAACAAACTGGTTTTTGTCGAAATTTAGTAGCCAATACTTTCTCTATATACATATAGATGAGAAAGTAAAAATAGAATGTTCATTACGAAGAAGAATTGAAGAAGAATTGCGAAGAAAGCGACGAAACATTTTCGCCATTTGTTAAGTTGTAAAAAATGGAACTAAGATCCGTAATTTTTAGATGACGAACAATAAAATAACTCAAGTAACACCGCCTATATTTTTAAAAAACTTTAAAAAAACACGTTTCTAGTGGAGTTAAATCGGCATGCTAAATTCCCAGTCGAAATGATTATAGTAACGCTTTAAAAAAATATCATAAGAGAACATTAATTCATGAATTGTTTAAGTGCATCGAGTCGCAGAACAACATATTTATTTAAGTTATTTAACATAAATAGTTTATTCCAAAAACAGGAAATAATTACTAATAGTCTAGATTATTATTATATGTCAGTCATCGTAGCTGACCTCAACGGTATATTTATTGTTGCAATTTTTGCAGTTATAGTCGGTTGTATATTTACTGGGCAGTCAAAAAACTCCAGAAATACTTTACGAGCTAATTATATTAACGCCGGTGAACCATTCAGCATGGTCTTATAAAAAAATCTGACATACATTAAAACCTATAAAGATAAGTGATTTAATTTGCGGTCAGGACAGTAAAAAGAGTAACGGTATTATAATGAGGTCGAGTTTTTTTGCGTTTTTTTGACTGCCCAGTAAATATGCACCCGACTATTCACACAACACATTTCAGTCTTTTTTCAAAACATAATACATATGTTTTGATGTTACAAATATTATCATAACATTTCATTCGGAGGCAGTCTCGAAACTCTATGGAATGCATTGATTTTGCGTGAGTATTGGTACCGGCGAAGTTTCATTTTTAACACGCTTTTTATTATTATAGCTCCACCTGTATGTTTGTTTGTTTGCTTGTAATGGAATCACCCACTTCAAAACGTCAGATTAAGCTTAAACTTTGCACACGTATCAAGTACCGATGACAATACAATAATTTGACAACTCTGTCCTAATGTCCAGGATAAAATAAAATAAGGACTAATTTATTGTCGAAAGTTTGGCGGATGCGCCGCTCTTAATAATATATATATTCTAACTAATAATAAGAGCGTGTTAATTAATTGATTTTTAGTAAGTTTAAAAAAATTATAGTTTAAAACTAAAAAACACGCTTTAAAAACCAAGCTAAAAAGTAAAAAAAAAATAATAATGTTTAAATATTAAGATTTTGTTCAACAGCAATGGATTGTAAAAAGCGTGTGCTTGATATCAATTGTTATAAATATTTTATTGGTAGCTATTAGTAAAAGTAGAATTATAAAAATATAGTAAATAAAAAGCACCCCGCGCTTTTTACAATCTATTGCTGTTGAACAAAATCTTAATATTTAAACATTATTATTTTTTTTTACTTTTTAGTTCGGTTTTTAAAGCGTGTTTTTTTAGTTTTTTTAAACTATATTTTTTTTTTACATACCAACATACCATATAAATTTGGCTGTCAGTCTTCTCTGGCTCGCTTATATGACTACTGCTCCAGATTTTACATTGCAGGATATATGTGAAAATAAAATAACAGCATTTTAGATGAGAACAAAGAAATTGTATATGTATATCATATAAACTTCATAACATGATAGCAAAACTATCTTCGATAGGGAAAGTTCTGCTGAAGTTTTTTTTAATGCTTTCGTCATATACATCCACGCTTGAGGCATTTAATAAAGTGTGTAAACACGTAACTAAAATCATTTTCTAAATTGCCATTCCAGATTCAGAATATTATTAAAATTAAAAATAAAGAACTAAAGTTGATAGAATTCCTTATAATTTTTAAATGAAACATCAGAAGTCGTTTTTTGTCCATATTAAAAAAAAGAATTGGTGCAATCAGTTCCAGTGTATGAACAGCAGGTAAACACAATAAACTTCTTATAATACGTGACAGCGACATGCGATAATATTCTTAAACATTAAAGGCTAAAATAATTTTAAAAATCACAATAGTAATATCAATACGACCTCCACCACTCCAGTTTTATATAATGCGTAACTAAGAATTAAAATTTCTGATATTCGCTATATTTATAAATAACTCGGATAATTCTCGTTAATAAATGAAAAACAAAATGATATTTACTGGGTTTGTTAAAATTGTGCCTTTATAGTTCTGCCTGCTGTTGGTATATGCAATCATATAGAAAAGAACTACTATAAATCTGTCGCACTTTGACTTATGCAAATGTACTTTCAATGTTTACTAACTTCCACACTGTTCTTTTGCGCTATCCGTAAGAATGTCCCGCATTTTCACCTGCCATTTTCTTAAAAAACTGTTAATCCTATAAACAATATTTTAATAAAGTCACCTCTATTCTTTATCTTATTCTTGTCGATATACTTGCTATTTATTTCGGAAGATAAAAAGTTTCCCATTCACTATATTGAAACGTAAATCTTCACATTTCATCGACAAAGCTTTAAAAAATCCATATTTTTCTCCATGTTAAATGGCTTGTTAAGAAATATGTGCTAACAAGACAGTAAAAATTTAAGACCAATTTATTTTTTTTTTTAAAAGTAATAATTTTTTGTGTTGTGTTGAGATGGCATTACTTTACGCTTATAAAAAATGTGCATCATAGAGCAGACTAACCGCCCCACTATAACGATGGTGCTAAAAGCTCGTGCGTGAGAACTTTCGTTTCATATATTTTCTATAATATATATTCTTTAACTAATGGCATTCCAGAGCGAATACGCGACCTTTCAATCTCCTTCGATTATCGGATTACCAACTCCCACGTTGACCAACTTACTGTAATCTTTTCGAACCCACCGTCCTCTTGTTGTGATAAGCCTCTTTTTCTCATGTAGTGTTATACAATAAAAAATATGGCTTGGAACTTATCTAAACACTTTTTTGTATACGCAATAATAATTCATTATTAAATAAATCGTTCCAGAGATAAGTACAAAGTCTCCAAGCTTGAGAATTTCAAATACAAATTTGACTGAAGGAAGCGATTAATTTAAGAAGCAGAAGGCTTTTGAATTAATTAACCCGTCATGTTAAACAGGATTTAATTAATTTAAGAAATCATTACACTGGCTATACACGAAATGTGAAAATTATTAAGCCTAAAAGTCATTAAACTCCAAACAAAGCAGTAACGAATTTCAGTGTCATTCTGGAAAAATAAAGGATAATAGCATGACATTAATTATATTAATATGGAGTGAAAAATAATATTAATATTGTAAATGAAATTTTAATACCGAATATATCCCTGTAACTAGTCTTGTTTCGAGACAGATAAATAAAATGTTTGCTATTCTTAAAATACAATTTAAATTGGCTTTAATGAATTTATTTTCATCCGTTTCGAACTATAAACAAGTGTTTTATTAATTCCCCATTTAATTTAATTGATATTACGTTGATAGCATGCATGCCACATTTACTTTATAAAAAATATGTTTTAATAAAAAACTCAATATATTAAATGCATAAAATTCCTGGCCATACAAAGATACTATAAATAAACTGTTGAATATTTTTTAATTAATGGGTACTTGCTATTTTTTGCACTCCATTTAATAACAAACTATAGATTATGAAACACACATTTGCTCCAGTTACATTTACGTTTCAATTTTTCATTTAAATTTATTAAGTACTTGTCGTATAGCTTAATTTAGAAGTTAGCTATAATGGATTTATATACAGCTGCAGATTATCAATGGTTGGTTAATCTAATATATAAAGGATAAGTAACTTTGTCGTTGATGATCTAATATCATTTTATTACCTTTCCATATCCGTAGTATATAGAAAATTATGGTGATCGTGCAAAAAATCGATTTTGCGTTTTTGACAAATTTACATGTTCAGCTCTCCTGACGCAAAAAAATGGTTTCTAAATAATGTCTGTCTGCCGTCTGCTCTTTATAGTTGCACCTAGATCCTAAACTACTAAATCGATTTTGCTTAAATTTTGTATGCGTATTCAAAACGGCTACACCTCGAGGCAAACTCGAACCTAGCCCAAATATGGGGTGAGTTAACTCCCAAAAACCGGAAAAGAAATGCAAAATAATTTGTTTGTCAAAAACAGCTGTCACGATTTTGATCAAATTTAACACATAAATCCTCCCTTAGTACTAGTATAAAATGCCAATCCTAAAAATGCCTGGAGGCTGTGTAGGGTAAAGCAATGAGCATTAAATATTTTTTTTGTCTAAAACAGTTATAACGATTATTATCACATTTGGCACAATGATAGTATTAGTACTAGATAGCACGACCACTCGCTTCTAGAAAATTAATGGAGAGATATTTCAAGGGGTTTGGTTTAAAAAATTTAATTTTTTCTCAAAAATGGTTCTAGCGATATTGACCAAATTTGACATAATAATCCCTTAGTGTTAGACACGACTCGTTAGTCCTGAAAAATGCAGAGACAAAGGCGCGAAGGGGTAAGGTTAGATTATATTAGATTAACAAAGGAACTGGTTATTTAGCCTTTACCACCGCGATCTTTTCAGGTCTATTGTGGTGCTCCTAGAATACATTCCTTATAGTACCTCATCCAGCTTTGTCCTTTGTACTAGACTCCACAGCTTTGATAAAAGCCCCTTTGTATAACGGTCCGCCTTTGGTTTTTCTTCTCCGAGTACTTGGAATCTCACCAGACCTTCACAATGGCACAATACGTGAGCTGAGGTTTCCTCTTCCTCTTGACAGAGCCTGCATGTTGCGTCCTCGCCAGGCCCATTAGACCCAAGTGTCTATTGAGCCGGCAGTACTCAGTTAGAAGGCTTACTATTACTCTGATGGCCTTCCTATTCTGGCTTAGAAGATCTTCCGTAAATTTGGCCGAACGTTCTTTAATGAACTCTTTGGCCTGTCTCTATCTTGGCAGACTCCTCCACCATTCGAAAGATTTATTTTGATTTATTTATTTCTTAATAACTGCTCGTATGCATGGTTTTGCCACGCCACAAAAGAGCTCGGGACCCATTGGGGTTTCAAATGCGCCTTCCTTGGCCAGTTGATCAGCCTTTCCGATTCCTATGTGCCCCTCGTGTCCTGGTATCCATACTAGGGTCACTCTGTCCTGACTTCCCAGCTCTGTAAGGGCCGTCAAGCAGTCGCACACTAATTTTTAGTTGATTTGCATGGAACTGATTACTTTTATTGCTTGGCTATCAGAAAAAATGGCAATTGAATGGTTAACAGTGCCTTGTCTTATTATCTCCTTTGCGCAACAGTGTATGGCGATCACTTCAGCCTGAAAGATCGTTGCGTATTTGCCTAGACTTAGCGGGATACTGGATTTTGACCTTGTCTCGTAAATCCGGGACTCCGATTCCTTGTTCTGTCTTTGAGCCGTCAGTGTATCAGACTATTTATGCTGTTATGGGAGGACCGTTTTTATAGTCCTCCATGTCTGGTTTTACAGTGTGAAAGTTCTTGTTGAAGTTATACCTTGGGACCTTTACGTCCGTGGGCATGCCTAGAAGGGATCTGCCCTAATCTCCGAGTATAACTTCTGGTACTCCCCCAGTTTTTTCCACACATTTGCCTGCTCCTTCCCAGGACGATTGTGGCTTTCTGTTTGACTTTTTAGATGTGAGAGTTCCATGTTAATTTTTGGTCAAAAGTGACTCCTAAATATTTTGCCTCACAGGCAAATGGAATTTCCACTCCGTTGGGCCTTAGAGGTTTTAGGCCTTGCAGAGCTCTTCTCCGTGTAAAATTGACGACTGTGGTTTTGTGCGGATTTATAAAGTCCTTCCTTCCAACACCATTTGTCGACAATATTTAGGGATCTTTGCGAACGCTCCGTTATTGTATTCGCGAATCGCCTTTTAACAACTATTGGTACATCATCAGCATATCCTAAGCGATAGAAGCCTTCTAAGGAGGAGTTCGTCAACCAGGGTTGCCCACGGTAGTGGAGATAGTACACCTCCCTGGGGGCAGCCTGCGCTCACTTTCGCCTCAATGGAGACCTCACCTAGATTGGATATTATAATTCTATTATCTAGGCTGGCTTTAATCCACCGGGAGATCGTTGTTGGAACTCCTCTGTTTGATGATGCACTCGTTAGTGAGTGCGTTGTCGTTTTATTAAACGCTCCTTCTAAGGTTATGAGAATTAAATATTTTTTTTTCCTAGAACAGTTGTAACGATTGTGATCAAATTTGATGGATAGTTCCTTAGTATCACTGCAATATGGTACGACTACTTGTTTCTACAAAATTTAGGGAGAAATATTGCAAGGGGTTTGGTTAAAAGAATTTGATAACTAACTTCTTAACTATATCTAAGTATATTAAGTGCATATCTAAGTGTATTAAGTGCAATCAAGATGGAAAGAAGTCACCATGCCCAAGTTAGGAAGAGTAGTTTTAATACTTGTACCTGTGTGATGCTATTTTTGTTTTTGTTGTGACAAAAATCTTCATCAGTCCAGGAATTATTATCCAAGAATCATACATAAAGGCTTTTACTTCGAATTTAAGTTTGTTATTATTGAAATTTATACCAAGATTCGTTAACTAGATAATTGTCTAACTCAGGTAAAGCTATTTGGATGCAAGCATCTGATATTTCAGCATAGAAATATTTATAGGTCCTAAATGAAAATTAACCAGAGCTCAGTATATTTATAATTTGTGTCATAATTTTTACCCGTAATGACATTAAGTTTAAATCTAAGAGAAATAGTACCAGTGACTGTGACTCCATTTGTGAGTATACTACAACAGATATTATTTTAACAAATATAACTCTAAGCTGTTTTTATCGAGCACCCATGGCTAACATAATGGAATTTAACAAATGTTTTGAAAGTTTTATTGAGAAAATTAATATTAAATCTAAGTATCAAATAATATGTGGTGACTTTAATGTAAACTTTGACTCTAAGGCTAATGACAAAAATGCAATTCATTTAAAGAATATTCTTTCTTGTTATGGAATTTCTCAATGTATTAATGAGTACACAAGAATTCAAGGTTCATCGAGGACTATTATAGATAATATTTTTACAAACTTCGATATTGATAACGTTAATGTTTTAGATACTCATTTGTCCGACCATAAATTGCAGATCATATCCTTTCAGTTAGAAACCCCTTCGGAAGAGAACGGGGATGTATTTATTTATAAGAGACAATTTCATAATCCAATATATATAATGAATTTTAAGAATATGGTATCAATTGAATCGTGGAATAATCTATACTCGCTCATTAATGCAAATAATAAATTCAATGTTTTTTGTGTTAGACTAAGTCACATATTAGAGGAAGCATTTCCCCTGGTGCGTATCAAAATTAACAATGGTGTAAACAAAAGGCGTCACAAGGATTGGCTAACTGACGAAATTATAAATCAAGGTGAATTCTTACGTCAATTATTTAAAGCTTATAAAGTAACAAATCATGAGGAACTTAAGAAACGTTACAATATACTTTTAAAAAATCATAAAAATGCTATTCATATGGCCAAACGTTCCTTTAACGATTTGAGGTATCAAAATGCTAACAACAAATCTAAAATAGTCTGGCAATTGATTAGAAATGAAAGTAATAGTGATCAGATGAGACCATATCCTCAGTTTTTTAACGATAAAGAGGGAAATCAATTATCAAATCTGTCTGATGCTGCACAAGAATTTAACAATTTCTTTATAGATTCCACTGATAGTCTCATCCAACTACTAGGTCCCCCTAACCCACCACTAGTAGAAAATTCTGCTAACTCAAGTATATTCTTAAGTCCCATAGACATTAATGAAACTAAAGAAATCATAAGGAAAATTGCTGTAAAAAATTCTGCAGGTTACGATGGTATCCCATGTTCCATACTTATTCACATAATTGACTTCATTGCTCCAGTTTTAACAGAGTTAATTAACTCATCCTTTTGTCAAGGTATATTCCCAGAAAACCTTAAAACAGCTATCGTTATTCCAATTCATAAGGAAAACGATAGTATGGATATAGCCAATTATCGAGCAGTATGTCTTTTATCTGTATTCTCTAAAGTATATGAAAATGCCTTCTATAATAGATTAATTAAGTTCATAGATAATAATAATATACTTTATAAATATCAGTTTGGTTTTCGTAAAGGGTTGTCAACTTTTTCTTTTACCAATTATATTTTAGAAGAACTTGACAAAAATCAAAAAGTTGTTGGAATTTTCTTTGATTTTACACGTGCCTTTGACATGGTAGACCATAGTATTCTATTAAAGAAGGTTTACAATTATGGTCTTAGAGGACCAGCCTATAATTGGCTATGTTCCTACCTGACAGGCAGAGCACAAAAAGTCATTTTAAAATCTCGAACAAGAGAGTACCATTCTGACATCCGGCCTTTACGAGTAGGGGTTCCGCAGGGTAGCACGTTAGGCCCTCTATTATTTTCATTGTTTATTAATGACATTAATAAGGGCTTGAACTTTGGACATGTTTCACTGTTTGCGGATCATACAGCAACAGTCACATCTGATAAGGACTTTAAATCTCTAAGCCAAAAAGCCAGTATTTGTACCGCAAATATGGAAAACTACTGCAGTAATAATAGATTGATATTAAACACAGCAAAATCACAACTAATTTCATTCTCGACAAAAGATAACTATTGCAGTTTATTAGTTAGAACCTCAAATAAATCGCTAATTCAGGGCCCTGCCGTCAAGTTTCTGGGATTAGAAATCGATTGTAACCTTTCGTGGTTTCCTCAAATCGAAATAGTTTTGAAAAAATTGTCAATAGCCTGTTTTTCAATATGGCAAATGAGAAAATCTGTTAATAAACATACATTATTAGCATACTATTATGCGTACGTAAATTCAGCCCTTAGTTATGGCATTATAAACTGGGGTAACTCAACTAGAATAACTGATGTCTTGACAATGCAAAAAAGGATTATAAGAACTATGTGCTGTAAACCTATAACTTACTCTTGCAGAAGTCTTTTCAAGCAATTGAATATTTTAACGGTTATTTCTGTATACATTCTCAACTGTGTTATGTACGTAAAAAGAAATGCTGACAAATTTACACAAACCTCAGAGGCAACTAATTATAACTTAAGACACGGAGGCCACATAAGATTACCCCCTCACAGACTTTCTCCATTATCAAATAGTTCCTTTGTGATGCCTGCTAAATTGTTTAATAATTTACCTTCCCGCATAAAAAACATTGAAAATATAAATATGTTCAAGAAATCAGTAAAATTATTATTATTAGGGCATAGTTTTTATACAGTTCATGAATTTTTTTCTACAGCGCTACTCTAGATTAGGTAACTCACTCACTGTAATCATTAAATATTTTTCTTTGCATTTGTAATCTTTGTTCTTTCTGTTTTTTTTTTTAAGTGTCGACTTACAAATATTTTATTGACTATACACTTATATGTTGTTCATTATTTACATATTATATATTTTATTGACTATACATTTATATGTTGTCCGTTATTTACATATTATATATAGCTATTTTTATATATTTCTTATTTCTATATTTATTTATATTTATACTTATACATTATATGTTTGACAATTCTAATACTTTTCATGTATAAGTCTTATAGAAATAAAGTTTATTATTTATTATTATTATTATTAAAGCCATTGATAAAACCCACTTAGCTGATGAGCTAACAACATATCTTTCTGATAAAGTAGTTTACAAAGTATGCAATCGTAATGTATTTATTGGTAGTGTTTGGTTTTGTCCTGATAGATGAAATTTAAATTGTAAATTATTAAATTATGTGGGTACTCCAAAACATAACTAACTACTTGATCTAAAATGCCAACAATGCAGTATACCAATAACCACTTACGTGGATACTCTTCTACTTACCAGTTGGGCCCTTAAGGGAAAATCATAGCTTTATACTTAAAAAATGCAACTTTAAGAGTACTTTAAAATATACATGATACCATCATAGTGGCATTGGCACGTTCCGTTCGCAGTATAGTGTTTTGCTGATTATTTCTTTCATTATGTTAAATCGAAATTTTTAACCAATCACCAATATTTGAAATGCCTTAAAAACAAAAAAATACCAGTGGCTATTTGAACTCTCCATAGTAACGGGGAAATATTAGCGCTATTTCGCGTTTCCATGGCATTGGCTCAAATAATCGGTGTTATTATTTAATTTATTACCTTATATCAAGTCCGGTCATACAAATATTTTCAAACGATACATTATAAATTTGTATATCCTCAATAATTATCTCATTCAAGAAATAATCTAAAAAAATATAATTCGACCTTGATAAACTAGCGGCTGTTATATTTAATGTATATATTTTTTTGAGTGCTCTCCAATTGGACTCGACCACATTTGGCGTTAATAGTCAAATACTAAAGCCTTAGAGCTAAAGTTATAGGGCTCTAGTCAGATTATTAACGCCAAATACGGTCTCGCCAAATTGACACCATCGCGCTCTAGAAGAATTTATGTAAATATAGTAGCCCACAATTATAAAGATCTTGTTATACTCCCCTTGAAAATAAAATTTTTAGATAAAAGTGACACAAACAACAATGCAAATCATATTGTTTATTTTGTACCATACTGAAAATACGCTGTGTTCATGGCCACCAATTACTTTCGCTTGCAACTATGAAGTTTATTTTTAATAAATCGATGATTTTTCAAACATGTCAAATTGACCATTTGACGTTTGTGAAAAATTGTCAAAGATGAATTCTGAAAGGTGGGGCAATTGCTCTAATGAACGAATTGGCTCTTCTGTAAAATTAAGCACCCCCATGAATACCATACGTAACAGAAGTATGTGAAAGCAGTTCATGAAATTTTGCGAAGTAAGAAATTACTATTTAGATCGCAGAAATTCTAAAAGATTACGCATTTAATATGGAAAAACCGACGGAGCAGAATACAAGTCGTTGGGATGGCCATTCGTTATATTTTTAAAAAACTTTTATTAATAATCGATCCACATGTTATATTGCCCATGGAAATTTTTTGATTAAATAGAAATCCTATACGCGAAAATCAAACAAATGAATGAACTCCGTCATATCGTAGATGCCAACAAATTCGATAACAATTGAAAGAGTTGATGGCAAAAATATTATGCAGAAGTCTCAACTGTCCAAAATAGAAGTTTTCATCATGCATGAATTAGTATGTATACCGGTCACGACAATGAAAAAACTAAAAGTGCTCGTGCATAAATTTATGCGGCTCATTTCAAATTCTAGAAGGTACACCCATGCGCACGTTGTAACGAGATAACCCCGATAGCGGATTACGTCCAGCAGATCTCCCAAAATTTCTACTCCTTCAAGCTGGGCGGCAGTCCGCTAACAAGACACATAACACAAATTAGACAGCATAATGCCCCATTTCGGATTAACCACCATTTCCGTACCAGACGTTACGTTATTTTCTGGCAACCCTTGTAGCCAAACTTCAACAAGTATAACTTCCGCTTACCCTCTCCACCTTTACTGACATTTCATACCTTTTTAACCTCTCCACAATAAAATTGTTAGAGGTTACTAAAATTGGTTCAAGAACGAAAATTGAGATAACATCAAATCTTTACGTTTTGAGGTCCTAGGAACCTAAAAAAGTGGTTTTTGAAAAATGTCTGTGTGTGTGTGTATGTGTGTATGTGCGTATGTGTGTACGTGTGTCAGCACGATAGCGCCGAAACTACTGAGCGGATTTGAATGAAACTTTGCGTGTGCGTTTCTTTAGTACCCCAGAAGACCTGAAAAGGTTTTGGTTGAGATCGGATTACGTTTAGTGCCATTTTGACGCAACAAGTTGTTTATTTTATAATTACTTTCAATTTGCAATGGAACCATTGAAAAGCAGTTAAAATTCTGATTTCAACGATATATCATATTTCCACCTTTTCGATTTGGTTTCCGTGAAAAAAATTAAAAACAAAGCAAATATGGCATAGATCGCATTTCGCATAACATGATCGATGCGCGTAACCGTTAGGTCATGAAACTCGTCACATCACGTGTCAAATCACGTGCGAGGGTTTCCTCACTGCTCTAGAAGTAGAGCGGATTACGTTTAGTGCCGTTTTTAAATATATATATACAGACAAGTCGAATAATTAAACTACAAATATTCCTCTAAAATCTAGTAAAATTACTGAAATGCTAATGTTTCATTTAACAAAGACAGCCGCGAGCGATCGGATTGCAATGAGTAAATTTTGACGATTGTCATTGTCATCGTTTGTCATCCGATAACGTTGGTGTCATGTCATGTTAATAAGAATTCGGCATATTTCATATTTGTAACTTTTAGTGGATTGTTCAAATGTGCTTTTAGAGGGCGGAATATTAAACATAATATTTTTTAGTCGCAAACTCCTCTATAAATCCTTATTTTACTATAAGGAACCTAACCAGACTGCAACCAACAGCTACTCTCCAGGCTATGTGCCCCGCCGAACGCTGAATTACAAGTTACAAGCCTGGCGCGTTAAGTGTAATAATTGCATATTACCATCAAAACGCTAATGCTTCGATTGCAACAAACACCAGCCGAAAGACTGATCCTACTTAAAGGAGCTCCCTTGCCAGTCGTCACGCACCACTTGCAGACTGCAGTTTCGAGCTGTTGGCTCTCGTCAGTGCAAGGTAGGTATGCGACGACCGACATGAGAATCCTTTGACTACCGGGATGTACTATAGTCAAAGGATTCTCATGTCGGTCGTCGCATACCTACCTTGCACTGACGAGAGCCAAAAGCTCGAAACTGCAGTCTGCAAGTGGTGCGAGGGCGCCTCGTTCAAATTAAGGTGCTAGCATCACATACGAAATTAAAAGTGATCAGTCCGCGAGTGTTTTAATTTAGTATGTAGTTTTTATTCAGTTTTGTTAAATTTGTTCTTTAATACCTTTTTAATTCGTCTGCGATGGAAGGAGCCCAGGTTTAGTTGTTTTTAATTTACTTTTTAGCCGAACCAGTGCCACTCCGCTCGGCCATGCAATCTGCCACCACATTAGCGTGGTGGTTGAACAGCCAGACCCGGTGTGGGTTCTGGGGAGGTACTTTTTTGCATTAAAATAAGAAATAAAGTCTTATTGATTAATTGTTTGATTGAATTACTGTGTATCTAAGATTATTTCACACATCAATCTGGTAGCCAATGTAAACTCATTTTCTCAAATCCTTGCACCACTTATATGTCATTATCAGTAGTAAAACGATTAGATTGGCTTTTGATAGTACCTATATGCAGTTTTATCGCTGAAAAATGTCATGGTCCTATTGACATATCTCATATGTCATTTTATGAAATTATTCAAACTAGCAAATAAATTATTTGATACATATGTGTAGACACAAATGACATAAAACTGCATGTAGGTAGAGAGGAGTTAAACACACTCGCGGTAAGATATAAGCTAAAATGTACTCACATAAGATAATCCATTACAAAGTAAGAAAACCTTAATAATTCGGGAAACACATTACAATTCGTAGAACTTATTCAACCTTCCAGATAACTGCTTAACCAAACGAGCTTAACTTGATTTTTAACTTCTTAAATTAAAAATAAGGATAAAAGAGGCAATAGTATATTTCATTAGCAGTCTGGAAATAAGGATATTGCTTTGCACGTGTGGCAAATTCTCGTGTGATGCGAAGCCGAACATGGGAAGTCATGCAAGGACGGAAAAATCTCTTTCAGGACGTGCAATGAACGATATTTTTTATTATACTTCTTTGAAAACGATAACAAAATCAAAATAAACAAAAAAAGACATACGAAAGAAATTTGGAACATTTTTATTTTCATAAGTTATAGGAATAAAAAACATGTAACTGACTAGAGTAAGAATATTGAAAATTAACTAATTATTAATAATAACAGCTCCAACTAATAATGTTTTTAGTTTGAATTATTATTAAAGGTTATTTTTATTGTGCAGTTGGTATTATTGCACAGGTTAAGTCCTTTTGGAGTTTCATTTTGTGAAACTGCAATTATTGAAGCAAACTCTTCGCAAATGTTTTCATTGTCTTGAACGAATGGTACACTTGTTGTATTTTGCGAGTGAGGAGGGTTAAACAGTTTTCGTGATAACTCAGATTTTATTTGTATGGATTCTTCTACATATATCTTTCTGCTACATTGGAAGAACGCCATCCTCCGTGCCTTTTCAGAGTTAGAAAATCACAGCCGCTTTCCACCAGCATGATTGCCGAAGCACGCTATAGTCCATGCCCGGTATGTTCTCTAGGATATTCTAGATTTAGGTATTCTGCAACAATTTTCGGAACACCACTGATGGCACGGCATCCAATATGTTGAGCGTAACACCTGCCGTTTCTGCCGTTGATATTTTTAGGTCTTAGAGCTGCATATTTACGATAAACTGCAGGATTCAAATATGCATCCTTCCTTGGTAATGGTGAAACTTCTTGATGTATGAGTTTTTCCATCTCGTAAGAACGCGACAAGAAAGCGCTCATTATCTACCACATCGTCTAAATTTAATCGTATTAAATCATCTCCTCAACACGCACCGACAGATCCCAAACACTAAAATTGTTTTTCTAGTAGATATCGTTCATCTAAAGTTTCACATAAAAATTTTATTACTTGTTCCGCTGTTAAAGCTCTGGAATTTTTCGGTATATATTTTACAGTTGACGCTTCAAGAAAGCATTTGTTGATGTCACCATTTTCTTTTATGGCCAAACAACTTTTTAGCATTGAGAATCCATAACAGGAAAAATTTCATAGACTTTGCTTTTTCCACAAAGTAAACTAACAGAACATCGTCACTCACAGTTTTGATTTTGTTCACATTTCGCCATTCAGTAAAAAGTTGATATTCGTGTTTATATCTTGACCTGGATTTTATTGATAATAAATTCGCGCTCGCTTGTGCCGCTTGCTTCAGGATGTTATCAGGAATATCGGGATTTACTTCTCAGTACATTTCATCGGCATAAATTTAAGTGGCAGAAAATACACAACGTTTACAATGCAGTGTTTGGTATATATGACGCGTTTCCATGTTTACTCTCAAATTATTTCAAAGGCGATTCGTTTTAAATTAGCCTCTATCAGATAATGTTGACAAAACGTCAAAAAATATTACAGAAATTCATCCAAATATTTAAAGATGTATGAATTAAAATACAAAATAGGTACATGTTAAACATCGGATAGCATATAGACTTTCTGAAATTTAATTTACTTTGCTGTATATTTCTATTTTCAAACCATATATTTGGTATTTTTATTCAGCGCACGGAAAAAATGGGAGATCGGGAAAATTTTGTGCGCTAGTCTGAAAAAGCACATCTTGCATTATTACTAATACAGATGAAAATAAGGTGTTTTCAAAGTACAATAAAAGAATATCTCCAGGTCCTTCATACTTCTTTTCAAACCATCTTTGTCTTCCTTACGTAGTTGCTCTTGTTCTTCTTGGCGTCTTCTTTCTTTCTCTTCTTCACGTTTGTCTTGTTCTCTTGATTATTTCTTTCTTTTCCTCTTCGCGCTTTTCTTGTTCTTCATTTTCTTCTCCACGTTGTTTCTCTTGTTCTACCTTTTGTTCTTCACGTCATATTTGTTGTTTTTATTTTTCTTCCCGGCGTTGTCTTTCTTGTTCTTCTTTCCCAAGCTCGTTTTCTTCTTGACGTCTCTTTTCCTTATGTAGCATTATTTTTCTTAGTTCTGCGAACATGTCTTGCATTTGTTTTTCAGCAACCATGCTTCTTGTTCCATCAAAAGTTTCACGATACAGCACTAACAAGTCTTGTTTAAAGTCAATACTAGGTACAAATCAAATATTTCCACAAAGCTCGGAATAAAATGTTCCATAAATTTTCTGAGAGTGTCACAAGTAGTAGCTTATTTAATGTCTATATCACTTTCCAATTGACAGAACTTCGCTAACCGCATTAGTTTCCAAATAGAATGTTCTATAAATTTTCTCAAATTGTCAAAAAATATCTTATTAAATATCTGTTATCACTTTCCAGTTCAAAGCACTTCACTATCTCCAGTGGTTTCTAAATATAGCACTCTGGAAGGTCCTCAAATTCTCCGCAAATCCTGTTTCAATTCCACTTCTGGCAATTGTTACTTGTATACACCTCAAGTAAACACCTTCAAACGTAGGTCCAATAATTGCGATACGAATGTTCACTAGCCGCTGATTTATTTATCACCAAATTACAATAATTAATCCTTATAATAATACAGTAATTATAACTTCTATCTACTATAGACTCGCTACTATAATTCAGAACTTGTTACTGTTCTTTATTTTATCCGATTACTTGGATCAGCTCAGAACTGTACTGCTGTACTACCTCCAGCGTGTTGACCCTGCTACTTATATATCCGTGGCGCTTATTTTCGATTCATCTATTGCACTCCAGGCTATTCCACACAGTCATTCGGAACGATTCTAGCTTGTCCGTGATAATGGCGCCATCTCTGGCCAACTGGCGAATTACCGTTTTATTGGTAGTTAATTAGACAGGCTTCCTTTTATTCTGTTATCAAGGATTAAACCTCTCTTCATAAGAGGACGGTACAAAATAATACCTTTGTACTTATCAAAATAACTAAAAAATCTGTTGGCAATTGGCTTCTAGGAATTTAGCAGAGTTGAATATATCGATACTTATACATTTTAATCCCCGCCTTGCAGATGGGTCGAGTTAATGTCGATTTAAATCATCATTTGCCCTTTTGGCCTACAAAATTCTCTTCTTGGTAGCTTATATAAAACTCTACTATTTATGTTAACCTTTATTCAGATAATATTCTGCTATTTATCCCGACTCTGCTCACAAAGTAGTCGTATATCACTTTCACGTCCAGTGGAAATGTAACGCAAAAAATTTTTTGTTGTTGAAATAGGCTTAAAATGTCATGAAACGTCGAGATTTTAAATCTGAACGAAAAAAATGTCGGTCTGTCTGTACCTTTCTTGTGTGAACGTTTACTCTGGAACCGTTTCTGATATTGACTTGAAATTTGGTACACTTATGTATTATGGAACTACATTATATTTTGGTCTAATTCCATTGAAGGGTTCGGGGGTAAATTGGGTAAATAAGGATAACTAGGCAAAACAAGCAAGTAAGAGTCCATAAAATTGCAATTTAGGGCATATACGAAAAGTTAAGGTCTCAAATTTTTTTTGACGTTTGCCACCCCCAACCTATTATTAAAGGGAGTAAAAAATTAAATTGGGATTTCAACCAAGGACCTCTAAAATTTATTTTTGCATTAGTTACCCCCTCTACCACCCCCATTCCCACCCCCACTCTATTATTAAAGGAAATAAAATATTACATTGGGATTTAGTGTGCATAAGACTTGGATACAAAATCTGGATGTGGAAGTAGTGATTCCTTAGGTAGCGATTTTTTTTTAAATGAGGTAATCGAAAATTGACCTGCACGAAGAACTAAGCAGATTGTTCAGATCTGCCCTGAGTTTCTTAGTGAACTAAAATGTCTAAAATAAAATAAAAATATCAAAAAAGTGGACTTCGTATCAAGCGAATTAAAATGAACCAAACTAAAGTACCCTAATTTATAAGTACAATTAAAGGTCACTTACTCTCTAAATTACACATAAAAAAATGTGCCTTTGATTGTTGTCAATCAGAGTTTATTTTAATTGTAAATTAAGATAGTTTTATTTGGTCGATTGTACTTAGCTTTTACGCAATCAAATATTTGGTATTTTTATTATGCCAGCTCCACACATGCGTTGACAAATATTCGCATATTTTTACGAATATTTTTGTACACATATTTGTTTATGAATATTTGACGAACACACTCTCCACACATAACATCGTTGTTACCGATTATTTGTATACGGCATTCGTGGCGGAAAAATAGCAATACATTGAATATTCTCTCCCTTTGATGTGCGGTTATTCATCGGCGCGAAGCAGGAACATGTTCGCGTTCGGACCAAATATCAAACATTTGTGCACGAACACCAACATTTCATCCACGCGCGCGCCAATATCCATTGGCTGGATGTCGGTCTCGATAACTAGGGCCGAGTAGGACTATTACTCTTTGCACCTAGATTATCTCTGTAGACCTGGACCGGCCTTCGTGATAGGTGGGCCCGCGTACTTCTACCAGACCCAGCTCACAAATGTGAGATGTGTCGTGGTATTTTCTGCGGACCTCCCCTGATCCTGGCTGTTGAACCTCGCTGGCTGTGGTCTCTTCTGGCGCTCTTCTTGTCTTGATGTTTTCTTTCTTCGCCAGCTTGTCACCCCCGGGGGTAGTCATCGGTCGAGTTGGGTTTAGGAAGTTTTGGCTGGGACTGACTGCCGGTACGTAGGACATCAATTGATATCCTACCCCGGATCGTCGGAAAGGTAAGGATGAGCTGTGTAGCTCGGGAGTGTGGAGACCTAAGTGCTTCTTTTAGCATTTTCGGTTTCCACGGAGCAGGTAGGACAACGGGCGTCGGACGGTATGTTGTCCGACGCCCACAAGGAGGTTGGGTTAGGGTTGAAAACGTCATGTCTCTGGTAGTGGTGGTCCGTCCTGGCGTATCTGAAACAGATCTGTTAGCGGGAAATAAAGGTTATACTTACCCGTTGTCCAGTAGCTGAACCCTCGGTCGCTTGTGCCTCGGGGCGTCGGCGGGGTCGTAATCAGTGGCCTGTCTGATCAGTGGGTTCCCATGCTCCTCGGCTTGGGCGTACAGCTTCTTCGCTCGTTCCCGGATGACTTCAGTGACCGTGGTGTACTCCAGGTCTCTGACGATGTCTGCGGTTCTCACGTACCATGGGGCGTCAACTACCGTCCTGAGGGCGATGTTCTCCACTGCCTGGATTCTCTTCATGTAGGACTTCGCCTGGTAACCCCACGCTACCGAGGCGTACGTCAGCTGCGTCCTGATGAGGGTCTTGATAAGCGTGAGCTTGTTCCTCAAGTTAAGTCGGCTCCCATTTCCCGTCATTGGGTAGATGAGGGCTCTCGTACGTCGGGCCTTGGCTGTGATGGCGTCCGTGTTTTGTCTCCATGTTAGGCTTCTGTCCATGACCACGCCAAGGTATTTGACGGTGTCGTGCCATTGGATGTCCTCGCCGTTCATGGAGACGTGTCCTGTGGGAATTTCTTTCCGCACTCGTCTGAAGAGGATGGCTTGGCTCTTGTCGGCGTTGACTGCGACTTTCCACTTCGTGCACCATTCTTCCAGGAGTGTGGCCGCTTCCTGGAGTTTTCTGGTTGCGTCTCTGGCCTTCCAGGATCTGGCAATCAGGGCGGTGTCGTCTGCATACAGGGCTAGGGCTGTATGGTCGGTCCGGGGGAGGTCCGAGGTATAGATGTCGAACAGGTGCGGTGACAGCACCGATCCCTGTGGAACTCCCGCTTCCACGGTCCTGTAGGTGGAGAGTTGGTCCGAGATTTTCACCCTTAGCTGTCTGCAGTGTAGGTAGGATCTCACTAGTTTGACGAGTTCGATGGGGTAACCCATACTCATCATTTTAGCTAAGAGACCGTCGTGCCAGACCGTGTCGAATGCTTTGGCGACGTCTAGGAACAGCGCCGCGGTGACTTGACGCTGGTTGAACCCCTTGGTGATCTCCTCGGTGAGGCGAAGCACTTGGAGTTCCGTGGAATGTCCTGTTCGGTATGCGAACTGTTCATCCGGGATGATGTTTAGCTCTTCTGTCTTCTCTGTTAGCCTCTTCAAGATGACCCGTTCTGCAACCTTGCTCATGGCTGGGAGGAGGCTGATGGGCCTGTAAGAAGACGGGAAAATTAGTTCTTTCCCTGGTTTAGGGATCATAATGACGTCGGCCTTTTTCCACCTGGCTGGAAAGTGCCGTAACCTTAACATCGCGTTTACGATGTTGACTAGCGCCGCTACTCCTTTCCTGGGCAGCTTTTTGAGAGCGATGTTTCCTATCTTGTCACATCCCGGAGCTTTTCTCGGCTTTAGGCTCCTCAGGATTTCCTTGACTTCCTCGGGGGTAGTCGGACGGATGTGGTCGTCATCTGGCAGGCGGCGGATCCTTCGTACTCTGCGTTCGACGTCGTCCACCCAGTCCTCGTCCTCGTCCTCGTCATCGAGCTCGTTCTCTCTGCACTGCAGTTCTAAGCTGTCGGCGAACGCCTCGGCTTTTTCCTGGTTAGTGTAGACGATCCCTCGCTCTCCGTGAATCGGACGCATAGGCTTCCTTCGGTTTCGCAGGGCACGTTGTGTGTTCCACATGCTTCTGTGCTGTGGATCCAGTGACTCAAGGTGGCGTTGCCACCCCTCCTGACGGTGTTCCTGGAGGGCAGCTTTCACTCTTCGGCTGAGGACATTGTACTCCCTTCTATCGGCGGGGAGCCTGGTCCTCTGAGCCCGTCTCTTGGCGCTCCTTCTGTCCCTTATCAGCTGCCTGGTGACCTCTGGGAGGTTTGCCATCGGTGCTGGGTGCCTTCTTACTTCTATTTCCGTCGTGCTGGCCCTTATCGTTTCCAGGATCTGCTCCTCTAGGGAAATGATGGCCCTCTCAACGTCCTCCACGGTTTCTAGCCTGGGAATTTGTGCGATGTACTGCTGCAGGTGCTGCCGGTACGATTCCCAGTCCGTTCGTCTCTTCGTGAAGGTGGCGTTGTCCTCACTCGCCTGTCCTCCTAGGGTTAGGAAGATCGGGTTGTGCTCGGTAGATCCCTCCGTTCTGGTGGTGATCTCTGCCTCGAAGGTCATCTCCTTTAGGATCGCGATGTCCAGTACGTCTGGCCTGTGTCTGCCGTTGTCGAAGGTGGGCTGGTCCGGTCCTACCACCATCAGTTCGCCGGCGTGCTGTCCCAGGAACCTCAGCAGCTCTCGTCCTCGAGTGTTGGTTATGCCGCTGTTCCATTCCTGGGATTTGGCGTTGAAATCGCCAATTGCGACGACCTGTGTCCTGGCGGGCAATATTGCGTCCAGATCCCCCTCGGTAAGCGTGCTGCGGGGTGGCTGGTAGCATGAGACCACTTGTATGTCGCCATTTCGCGCTGTGGACACTACTACGGCGGTGGCGTTCATGTTTTCTAGCTCAGGCAGTACTGTCGGATGGTGGGCTATGGTTTTCTTCACCAATAGGGCCACTCCTCTCGCGGGTCGCTGAGGGTTGTTTACCCAGTCCATCCTGTAGGTGTGGTATCCTGGGAAGTTGATCTCCTTGGCCGGGGTCATCTTGGTTTCCTGCAGTGCCATGACGTCTATGTCGTACCTGGTCAGGAGCTCTTCGACTTCAAGTCTCCTTTCTCGCAGGCCGTTGACATTCCAGGCCGCCATCTGCATGACTTCCGGTTTAACCTGTAAAGGCATTACAGATTAGTTAAATTTGGCATTTGTGCAAAAAATGCGCTCATCGCTGAGCACATTTGTTGCATCTGTGCGAGCACCGCTGTGAGGTTTTTGGCCTCTGGCGATGCTTGTTGTTTTGCGGCAGGGACGGTGTTCTGTCCTGCCTTGCCCTGGGCTACTCTGGCGTAGCTTGTGCCTGGCGCTACACCGCCCTTCTGTGTTGAGGTCATCGTTGGCCTCTGTACCGGCCTTTGGGTGGCGCTGGCTGATTGTTTGGGGTACTTTGGACACCCCCTGTAACTGGCCGGGTGGGCCCCCTGGCAGTTCGCGCACTTGGCCGGTTCGTCTGCCTTCTTTTTGCACTCCGTCGTCCGGTGTGCCTCGCCGCACTTCACGCATTTCGGCTGCGCGGTGCACCTGGATTGGCCGTGGCCGAAACGCTGGCAGCGGTGGCATTGGGATGCCGCTACCTTGGCTCGCTGTCTCTCAGTCCTTACAACTAGAGAACAGCACCTCGTTACTTGGAGTATCTTGTCCTGGTCCTGTGGGACTAGGACAAGCATGAGGGGCACCTCCTGTTTTGTCCGTCTTGACATCATTCGCTGGACCGCGGTAGGTGCGAATCCTTGGTCCTGGAGGTCTTCTGCCACCTCTTTGCAGGTAACGCCGCTCGGGATCCCTCGAATGACCACACGTAGCTGCCGTTCCTCTGGCAGAGCATACGTGTGGTACTCCCTCTTTTCATTTGCGAACATCCTTGTCATCCTCCGATAGTCCTCGGACGTCGCGGGCTCGATGGAGATTCCCTCCCCGGTAACTTTGGCCTTGTTGAAGTTTATACCGGTTTCGGTTAAACGACGGCTCACCGTTGTCCACGTCTCTTTGTTTCGCAGCACTACCGGGGGTACACGCTGGCTTCTTGTCCTTGTTTGAGGGGCCTCAGTCTCCTCTTTCCGGGTTTCTTGTTAGGGGACGCTAGCCTCCTGCTGGGGGGCTCTGGATCCCGATTTGCTTTGTCTAGATGACTCGGACTCGGGGGGGCACTTGAGGGGCTCTTCAGCCACCTTCTTTGCCGCCTTAGGGGCCTCTTCGTCCGAGTCCGTGTTGGCAGCGGGCGGATTTTTTCTTTTTCGTGTTTGCGATTCTCCCCGAATCGCACGCAGAAGCTCTTCATGCTGGGACTTCTGTTCCCTCTGCATCTGCTCCAACCTTTCGGTGAGCTCGTCTATTTTCTTCTTGAGAGCATTGTTCTCCTCTGTGAGACGTTTTATCGTCTCCTTGTCGTCCCTTAGGGTTGGGGGGCCCCCTCGGGAGCTACCGCTCTGGGACGTTTCGTCTTCACTGTACTCCATGTTACCGTCCTCCACGGTAACGTCGTTGTCGGTTTCCTGTAAGGGAATACCTATATTATTATGGGAAAAAGTTATGATTAATAACAGAAAGTGGTGTCTTGAAAAAGACGTGTGAACTTCCTCTTCAACACTATCGACCCGGCGTTATTATTACTTTCTTTTCTTTAACTCACAATGTGTGCACAATGTTTCTGTTCAAATTTTGCATACTTTATTTAACACATTCCTGACATAATCAATTGATGAAATTTTGTACAGTTACTAAGATCGGATGACAACACAGTAATTCATCGTTACTTTTGCAAATATCTGCACATAGGGGACGCGGGTGTGAAAATTGTCTTCAAATTTCGTATCCTTTATATAACACACTTCCTGATATAATCAATAGATGAAATTTTGCACAGTTACTAAACTCGGATGACAATATAGTATTCTACCGTTAGTTTTGCAAATATCCGCACATATTACTTACTTTTCTTCAACTCATAATGTGTGCACAATGTGTCTGTTCAAATCTTTCATACTATATTTAGCACACTTCCTGACACAATCAATTGATGACATTTTGCACAGTTACTAAGATCGAATGACAACACAGTATTCCACCGTTACTTTTCCAAATATCTGCATATAGATGGCGCGGGAGTGAAAATTGTTCTTAAAATCCTGCATCCCTTATTTAACACACTTCCTGACATAATCAATTGATGAAATTTTGCACAGTTACTAAGATCGGATGACAATGTAGTATTCTACCGTTACTTTTGTAAATATTCGCACATAGGGGGTGCGGGGGTGAAAATTGAAATGAAAGGAGCGAGAAAGCGAAGGAGCGAGAAATCAAAACAATACGAATACCAGAAGAGCAAGGCGTGCGCACTTGTTATATAAGTATATGCCTCATATTTATGTAGGCATGGCTGAAGGCATGATTCCACCCCTTTGATACAATCATGCGTACAATCACACAAAATGCGCACGTCTTGCTTTTCTTGCATTCGGACATTAGTATTTTTTTCTTTTTTACGTCCTCGTACTGACTTTTTGCAGAAAAGCAAGTTTTTAAAAAAAATTCTAATAAAACTATTAAAATTCTATAATCAATTTAAGTGTTTTAGAATTAATCTTATAGACGACTCATTTTTGAATGTAGATGAGAGACATGGATAATATAAAGTTTCAAAAATCATGTAGTTGAATAATGGATGATAATTAGGATGGCAAGAAAATCATCAGATTGTCATAAGCTAATAGTATCTCAAGAATCTTCCGTATTTACGCTAAAAATTCATAAATTATTCTTATATGAGAACTAAATGCAGGACACTATTTTCCGTAATTGTGATGCTCTATAAAAAAGCCCTTAAGTAATAAGTTATATATTAATTATTATATCTATTAAATCTTTTATACCCTTCTGTGTACTCGATCATAATCCGAAAGCTTGCAGTTAAATAAAATAATATGTTTATTTCTGCAAAATGACAAGCCTCTCACTGCATTCTTCAATCAGAACGTTTTACCGTGTCCATCCATAAACTGTCACATTAATTCGCAATAATTCTCCTTTCCAGGCGCCCGCCTACGTGTTCTGGTACCACAATAACCGTATGATCAATTACGATGTGGACCGGGGGATCAACGTAACGACGGAGCTGTCGGAGAAGACGAGCACTCTGACGATAACGAATGCTGCAACTCGCCACTCGGGGAATTACTCGTGCGTGCCCAGCAACGCCCAGCCGGCCAGCACTTACGTGCATATACTTAACGGTAAGTGGCTTGTTTCCAGTGAAACGGAATTGAGGATGATAGTTTCCTGGTTCAGACCTGTCAAGTGATCAGGGTTGAGATTTAGCGTAGTAGATACGCAAGATAGGGTTGTATGATAAGTGGTAATAGCTTAGCATATTTTATCTGATCTAGGGTGAATTTAATAAAATTAAAATTTGCTATGGTTATTTAATTTATAGTGTGGAAAATCAGTTTATAAGCACACGCCAGAAAACAATGCTTTATTTCGAAATAGGCATATTGTGGCAAACGACAAAATGTAGCTTTACTACCGTTACACCGGGTTAATTTGTATTACTTATAAATACATATTCCTTACTAAGACTGAATCATGATGGATTAAAATTGAATATTTAAAATATATTTGGACGATTAAGAAAAATTAGTTACATAAAAAAATAACAAAAATGGTTCATATAAATGTTATCTAAAAGTGCTTCCTACAGGCATTACAGCTCCCCAAAAATAAGGTAGAAAAGTACTTTTTATACATTATCTCATGAAAAAATGGGGGAAAAAAGCGTGAAATAATATTTTTTAAAATAAACACAAGACAATTCTCTATAGGAAAATGTATGTTGAAATTTTTTGTTGTATACGATCAGTTTCGACATTTACTTCATTCAAGACAACTCTCAAAGTTGAGGTTGGTGTGAAACTCGATTGAATTTTGACATCGTTTCGGAAATTCGACGGTATCTCAGAATTATGCATGTACTATATATCACTGTATATCTTCCTACTTAGCCTTCCCCCACATCACATAGTGATATAGGGGGAGGTTAGGTTGGGACTCCTCGGGATGCAAAATTCTGGGGAGCTGACACACCACTGTTCCCGTTTAGGCCACGAAAGAATAAAACAAATCGTGGCGGACCCCATCCGATGACGTCGGACCACATGGTAAGAAAATACTCCCTCCATAAACCTTTTGAGCTGATTATACCGGATTGAGAGCAATGAAAGGGAATGACGCCAGAATGCCTGCGCAAAGGACTGGTCTGGTATACAAACGGGTTCAGAACTGACATAGGAATAGGATCTGGAAAATGTGGAGAAAATCCAATAACAGGCCTTAGCTTTGCTCTTGGGATATATAGCACTGCATTCCTGGCAGAAATTCATGCAATACTCGAATGTATTCGTGAAATTACAACGGTAGCTTACATAAACAAGCAGATCCGTATCATTTCAGACAATCAGGCGGCAATGAAGGCACTGTCGAGCTCTAAACACATCCAGTAAATATTGGAGCCCCATTTGGTTTCCGAGATATTGGAGGTCGAAATTAGAAAAATTTTCTTTTCTGTCTTAAATCTTACGGGCTGTATCTCGAAAACTAAAAGAGATATCGAGCTGCGGCTTGCGTCATTCAATATCAACTACAAGGAGAGTCACATACACACATACAGACATATGTGCAATAGCTCTCAGAATAGTTTGAATCGTTTGAAGTTGTTTCTGTATATTCAAAAGATCATGTCTATTGCAGTTTGACGATTAGTAAATAAATTGTTACAATACGCAGATAATTAATGCAAACTAAATGAAAACAAAAGTTGTCCAATACTTCAAGAACAATTAAATCTTCAGATGGCAATAGTGCACTGTACTACATGAGATGAAGATCTCGAACGCGACCAGTATGGGAATCCATTACCAAACTTAGAATCACAAAACCCAACATCAATGGATTAGATGAAACGAGTTATAAACAAATTGAAAAACAATATAGCTCCAGGATGTGTTCAATTAGAGTAAATTTTCGATCTAGTGTCCACCTACTTTTATGTATTTTCTAATTCTTTTTATAAAAGATTTTCTTATATATAAAAATAAATTATGTTTTCTAAATAAACTGGCCGCGGTTTCCATTTGTTCTCACGGCTCTTGTCTTGAATTTAAGGTATTTTTGCATACATATATGTCTCCACATATAATAATCCAGAAGATTAAAACCAGGACTCCTTGATGGCCATTTAGATCCATTTACTCGACCATCTGTGAGGGAAAATCAGATGAATGGGAAAGCTCTGCTTTCTATAAACCACGTTCTAGCCCTTATGTGTAGCTAATAGTCTAATATATCAGCAAATTTATTTTGAAGAAAGAAACACATAAAACTCACCATGTAAATTTTGTAGAAATGACAAATGGTCCCAATAGTACCTGTTTGTTATTTTTCTAAGCGAAACTAAATAAATAAATAAATAAATAAATCAAGTGGATTGTATCGAATAATTCAAAAAGCACCGTACCATCAGCACCGATGCACTGTTTTTGCCACTGTTTATTATAAGGCTAAAGGGATGGACAATAAGGATACAGGATATAATAAACAGAAACTCAATTTTGAATACAGCTAGGCAGTAATACTATACAAATCACTAATAAACGGTAATACTATAAATCACTATCTATCTCTCAACAACTACTATATGTAACCAACTATGTATTTCATCTATATGTTTTTCTTTCTATAAAAATAGGTCAACAAAAAACGAAAGACGAATATACGAACTAATAAACAAGACAATTAGGGCCATCTGATGATGGGAACATTAATTTGAAGAATTAATAGGAACAGAGTCCTAACCAGTACCACATTATTTATTTTCCTGTAATGGCTATTTTTTAGTTAAAAATGCCTTGACGAGTAGAAATTGTTTAATCGGTAAATAATATATTCTTAACAAAATATCGATCTTTGTTTCGTTTATTGAGAAGAAACTGGCAAAATTTTAACCCTCGTGGAAGATGCCTTGGAAGTGAATTTTGTGCAGAAATGAAGTGATATGTGCGGAAGTCTTCTTTGCATAAGACTTTTAGAACAGATTGTTTACTCACCTCACCTCGCTAATAAATGCCTTGGGGATATTTATCCACACAACCTAACATTTCTAATTTCTGGTCTACAGTAATTCGTTTCGGCTATTCTATATATCATTTTTAGGACGAAATCTTATACTCTTGCTCTCTTGGCTGCAGAAGGTCGGAGAGATTTATTTGCGCGTAAACATAAATCATAATCTTAATTAGAAAAATTGTTACATCGAAGAACAAGATACGAAGAAAGTATAGTCTCAAACCTAATGAAATGATCGAAGTAAGACGTAACTAAAGCACACTGTTCAATAAATACAATTTGTCCCTTTCAAATCAAATTTATTTTCAAAGCATTATTGAAATCTTTTGCAGTTGGAAGTATCAAGTTTAATCTTCTAAAAATAGGTACAGCTCATGTGGCTCCCTCCATGGCGCCGGCGCGGTATATCAAAATACGTAAATTTGAACACTAACACTAATATTTCTGTATACCTCGATAGAAAATGCAAAAGGATAATATTTTGACAGATTCCCGTGAACATCTCAAAATAGGGCCTCTTCTAGGATCTGAGACTTACGTGAACTACTTGAAGTAGAATCTGATTTTGCATACTTTTTTAAGCAACAAGTAATACTTAATAAAAATTGTAGAAATGAAGTATCAATAATAGTACATTGCAAACTTAATGTTAGAAATGTCGGTACAAGCACAGAAATATTAAAATTAGTTAAAAATGCCTTATGTTTGCAATTCATTAACGAGTCTTCATAAACTGAAATTATAATTCATTCATTTAATTATTCTGGAGTATTAAGTAATATTTTAGAGCTTATCATAAAGTTTTAAATAAAACATAATAAAATCCAAGAAAGTTTGGAAAGTACGTTGCAATATAAATTTGTCGTAAAAGCATTCCGACGGGATCTTAAAGTCTTCAAGAAAATAACTTGTACACTACTATATATCTCATATAATTTATTCTGCAAACATTGACTCGTAGAACTTTTTGTTGACTGAACCTAATTTATTTCAATAAATGCGCCCATATTATTTAGAAATTTCGAATATTCGTTACCAACTACTTCATAATAGCTTCCGTGCTTTATCGCAAATATGCGAATTTGCTTTTAAAATATAAATTGCTTTCAACTTGAAAACACCACGTTTTGCAGCATTCCTTTCTTTATACGTTAATGCTTCAATCTTATTAAAATTTTATTATTTCGGACCGCAAGCTTCTTTGAAAGCTTTCTCGCTTTCGAATGAATTTATCGTTCTATAATACATTCTTTTATTCCTTGCTAGTCAATCCTTAAAGTAGGAAAATCTATACCGCCATGATGAAAATTTTTACAAGAAATCTGCACATAAAAAGTATATTTACGTAAATATTATAATTAGGTAATTTATATCATAGTCGTTTTTAACTTACCACGAGACGAAAGGGAAAGATTGATGTCTTTGTGAGGTTAATCGTTAATAATTTGCCACAGATCAATGGTAGATTGTTCATAAGGTTATAATAAAATATGTTTTAGCGGCTTGTTGCTGTGCAGAAATATACAGGGCGTCAAAACTGATTCTTTTTCATGTTTTTTTTTTTGAATAACTTAACAACCGTTTGACTGATCACCAAATTTGGTCAATAAACGTTTTTCAATCTAGGAAATATTAATTTATGTGCCACATTACGGTACTCCGCGTCAGTTCGAATGGCTTAGTCACGATCTATCTTTGGTGCAAACTTGCGACATTTTAAAGTTTAGAAACAGCACTTTTCTTCTTGCAACTAGAAATTGAACCACTTTTTACCTCTGGCGCTAACGAGAATCTATCTGGCATGACGTATCAAAGTACGTAAAAATAATACTAACATATTAATATTTCTAGATACTCCAAAAGATAACATGAAAAAATATTTACTGGAATTTTCTCATCAGTAAATAGAAATTTGACCACTTATGGATCTGGTACCAATTTCGAACGATCAGGCGTACCAAAATAAGTAAAAATAGATACCAACATATCAATATCACTCTATACGGTAAGAAAATGCGAAAAGTCACCATTCTTGACAGGTTTTCTTCAAAAATTAATTTAACCACTTTTAGGACTTCAAACCTACGTCAATCGATCCATAGTATTAAAATACATAAAAATAGATACTACAAATCAACATCTATCCCAAGAGAAATTGAGACGCAGTTTCTCGCCAATAGTTCGAGAAAGAACTACTTCCAGTATCTAGCACCAAAGTTATTCCATCCGTCGTATCAACATATACAGGGTGGGGAAATAGTGCGTCGGACCTCTATATCTCGAGTTCTACGATAGCTAGAAATTTTTAAAAAAATTGCAAGTAAACTAGTTAAAAAAGTCTATAACTGGGAATTATTTTCGAACATAAAGGGCGAGTCAAGACGAAATTACAAGACCAAGTGCCTTCTTATTAAATGGAATGCTATGTATATTAGTACATTTTTTGAAGCCTCTTTCTAGACTATTCATTCCTATATTAGCATTGAATATCTCACAACCACTTCGCTCCCTAGCAGTTCTGATGATGGAGTGCGTCAAGCATTTGTTCCATCGTCTTAAGTTGAAATAACATAAGACTTATAGGTCTTAAGGACTTTTGGCTTAAGTATGGGAATTTCTCCAAGTCTTTGGCATAAATAACACCTTAACTGGTTTCCAATTCTTTTGGTATATAACCCAGCGCTAAGCTGGTTCTGTAAAGAATACATAGCTTTGCTGCTAACAAATCACCACCGTGATAATTTATTGTTATTTTTTAATTGTTTTAATAAATCCATTACTACCTTGACGATTTTTTTTACTGTATATTAATTATAGGACTAGGGATTTAAATAAAATTGTGTGTAAATATTAAATGACCGAGAATTCTGGTAAAGATTAAAAGTTTGTAAAAATGGGTATGTGACTATATTAAGGACGTAACGTGTCCTTCACAGGCTCACCCTATGTAATGCTTAGTAATTGTATAAGATCTGCAATAAACCGGCAAAGAGTAAATGTTTACAATAGTTTATATTAATGTCGCGGCGAGAGTTTATTCATTGTTATGCCAGTCACCTAAGGCACATAATATTCAACCATACCGCGTGATTTCCACCAGCCGAAATTGAGATTCGAACCTAGTAGAAACGTACAGCAGCTAATCGTGTTTTCTAGTTAACCACTCTTTAGCCCATTGACACAATAAATTATATCCAATTGCTCTTTTATATTTTGTGGACAAACCAAATGTACACCCATATCACTCATAAAGTTAAAATGTCTCCAATTTTATTGTTCACTTCACATAACTATAGCTGCTTCTGCAACTGTTTATGCTTTTCTTTAGTAAATGCTGTGGTAGTGAATTTACATCCATGTTATACAAGTGATTTAAAAAAATTGCACAGTATTCTATATTTAACTTTAAGAGAAATATGTAATAAATAGAATAATATTATTATTAACTGCATTCTAAGTTAATGATTATTTTACCTCATTAAAATTAAAGCGTTGTCAATTTTCCAACAAATTATTAACTGCCACTTCGACAACTCCAATTTGCTCTCTTTGATCTACAATACGGTCTTTACTCTCTTTATACCACGATAATTATTAAAGGCAGTGTTCTTCAGGACAGGAATTCTAGCATTAACAACCGGCTTTTAGATGATTTGTGTAATCGAATTAACTTTAACTTTGGCTATTGGATTATACATTTCAGAAGTATTCGTTAATTTACTAAGTAATAAAACATGGATAGTTTCAAGCAGTCCCGAAATAATATCGTGTTTTATTACGAAATATTTTTGTATGTAAAGTTTACGAGATAATATTAATGCTGAATGGATATAGTAGTGTGGGATTTATGTATATATGGGATGCGAACGATGAGATAGTCAAGATTTGCCATCGCACGGTAGGCATTAATCGGTGATGGTTTTTCTTTCCTCTGGTGATAGTTTTTCTTTTGGTCTTATTTATATTAACGTCCTGGCGGAGTTTAAACCACCACTCAACCGGGACACGCGGTCACCTGCAGATAATGACACAACACCCAGTCCCTGCGACATTACCGTCTGACGCAGCTGAGACTCGAACTCGGAAGATAACAGCGACTAGTCGTGTTTTCTCTCACACTACCGCGGTCTAACTCACTGCTGCTGTCTCGGCAACACATGAATAACACCACTAAACATCCATATCTGATCAGAATTCGATCCCGAGTGTAGTAGTAGGCTAAGTGTGTCTGGGACACCCTGTAGATATAAGTAATATAAGTATTTAGCATAGCTTGCAATAATCAATATAAAGTAGTAGGGATAGCGACAGGTAGGCGAGGTAACAAGTAGTTGTAAGAAGCATGTAAAAAAGAACGAAACATGATTGTAGAAACGAAGTACTATTAAATAAAAGTATTCAAAGGGCAAGTTAATTAATTACGAAATCCCAATATTACATGGCGATCCTGCCAGTGGCATAATATTTAATGGTATGGAAAATAGAATTTAAATAATAATGGAATATAATCATGGGTGGCTCTGAGTCAAAAGAAGAGGTAATTATTGCTCAGGCAGCAAGTGGAGATGCAAATTCTAACATTGAACGAATTTCCCGCATGGAATGGTTATTGATAGGCTTAATTGTAATATTACTATTGGCAGCGCTCTATGGAATAAGTAAATTGTGCAGGGAAAAATTAAGGAAAATTATTAGGCAAGAGGTTCATAGAAACGACCTGAACAACTCTATGTACCAGGTATAATAATCTACAAGTAATTACATACATTTTAGGCATTTCACCACAAGGAAGAGGAATGTAGTTATTAAAATTAAAGTCCCTGAGGATAAATTATTAATGGTTTAATGGAAATAATTCAGGATACGTATATATTTAAAGGACAATAAAGACATTTTTAGAAGTCAAGTGAAATAAAGCAATACTAGATAAGTAGGACAGTCAATATTGTTGTAATGTTAGGAAATCATGACTAAGGTATTTCATAATTAAGTAGTGTTCTAGGCAGTTATAATAAACTATGCATATTTTACATTTTTTATGTAACCTACTTTAAGTTCATGCTGGTTGATAATAATTTTGTGAATTTTAATGGGAAAAAATAAGTTACAGACAATTTTTGGATCATTGAAAGATATTAGAGTATATTTAATCAAAATTGGTCAAGATAGACGTAAAGGTGAAATATTAGCTAAAAAACAAAATGAAGCAAAAATTATTTTCAACCAACTAGAAAATATTATAAAAGAATTAAAGAAAAAATCGAAAATTCTGAAATAGGTGAAGTTGAAATAATTACAATTAAACAAATTGTTAAGGACATAAAAAACGTTTATTCAGAAATTTTAGCTTTTGGAAACACGGAAAACTCTGATACAAAAATGAGTTCATTTGATTTAAGAGTGGCTGTTAACCTAATGTTATGCTAATAGTAAAGCACAGTTAATTACATTTCTTTTAAAAACTCGCTTATCAACAGGTGCTAAATTACGATTAGCAACAAATTACACTACAGTAAATTCTTTAATAGCAGACATGAAAAAACATTTACTTACACAAAAATCGGATACCGCGTTACAGGCAAAATTAATACGTGCAAAGCAAGGTTCCAAATCAATCGAAGAATTTGGTAAGGAATTAGAGGAGCTGTTTGTTGATCTTACAATTTCTCAAGCAAAAAGTGACAATACGACCTATACTATTTTGAGACCTATTAACGAAAAAAACGCTGTTAAACGATTCGCGGACGGTCTAAGTAACCAAAAACTTAGTACAATAATAGCTTCACGAAATTATTTATCATTGAAAGATGCTATTAGAGCAGCTCAAGACGAGGAAGTTCCTCATCTTACATCGCAAAATTCTCGTACCGACAATTCCCAAATCATGTATATGCATAGGCGCGGAAGAGTTAACAGAGGAAATTTTTACAAAAATAATTTTAATCGGAATTATAATACAAATAGAAATTCTTATCAAAGAAATTATATGTCAAATCGAGGTAGGCAAAATTCAATGTCAATTAATCAGCGCTTTTATAGAAATAGGAGAGGACAACAAACGCGTGCGAGTACAAGGTCAAATAATATTAACTTTGCTGAATCAAGCGTTAGGTTAGGTCAGGAACAAAACAATTCCCCTCGTGAAAATTCAGATACAAATGAATTAAACTATTTTTTCGAGAGAATGGTAACTAATCAAATGTACATGTGTCAAAATGGTTGTATGAGTTGGGTTAAATTTGGTGTGAATGGTAAAAATTTAAATTTCCTTGTAGATACAGGAGCTACTTTATGTGCAATTAAGTCCGAATGTCTTTGTAAATTACAAAATGTTGAGTTTATGAAAGCTCATGTGGGTATTACTTGTAATGAACACGTGGATAATCTTGCAAAAAAGGGCGCAGTCGCTGGCAGAAACCTCCAGTTTAAGATGTGCTTATCTGATCTCTTGAGCTCATCAAAAAATAATATAACTATTGAATGGAGTGAATATTATGAACAATTCAAAATTGATAACCCAAACAACCGTTATATTCAAATTGAGGATAGTTTACCTAAGGTCCCTTGGTTTAGACATTTGACAGTAAGCAGAAAGTTTATCACCACTATCTCTAGATTGAGGTTTGGTCATGCTTGTTATGCTCAACATCTGAAGAGAATTGGGGTTGTGGAAACAGATATATGCACAGCATGCCAGGTTATTTGCGACTTGGATCACATTTTCTTTGGGTGTTCATGCCATAATGGAGCTTCTGAGAAACTTCTTAAGGGGTTACTGAAATTAAAGATTCCTCTGCCCACTAATCTGTTACATCTATTGTCACTTAAGAACATTAGTATATATAAAGAAATAATAAATTTTCTGAATAACATCAACATACTGTTATGAAGTACATAGATTAGAATCGTATCCTTATGTTTTACCTTTTGTTTATTATACCTCCTATCCGTGGCCTTTAACCTGTGTGTCTAATTATTAATGCTCTGATGGGCCCCTGAGCGGGAAGAGTGTCACCCTGTCTTTCCCCATTGTGTTGGTCATCTATTAATTTTCCCTTAAAATCGTGTTAGGTTAGCTTCGTATTGGTATTTCTGAGTCTTTTTATTTTTGTTATTTTTATTTTATTTGCAGAATTAAGTGACTGGCTAATGGATTTCACGTCCAATGCCAAAAAAAAAAAAAAAAAAAGTTCGAATGTTTAAGTTGGGATACCCCAATACAAAAAGATAGATTAGAAATGAAAGGAATTGGTGGATGTATAGTGTCAGAAGGATATACTTATTTAAAATTAAACGTAGGTAATATAATATTTGAACAAAAATTTTATGTATTTGAATCTCTATCCTGTACAAGTGATGGAATTATTGGCGAAAATTTTCTCAGAAAGTACAACGGAATAATTAATTTTGAGCAAAATAAATTGCGTTTGATTAATGACGATAAACAAATAAAATTAAACTTAAATTCCTACACTGAAAATTTTCTGTCAATACCACCGAGATGTGAAATTATTCAGTATTTACCTTCAAGTATGACAGAGGAATGTGTGGTTCTTCCAAGAGAACTGTGTGAGGGTGTGTTTATGGCTGGAAGTGTGGTACGGCCGAAAAATGATAAAATCCCTGTTAAAATTCTCAACACCCGAGAAAACGAAGTGTGTTTAAAGAATTGTATTCCAAAAACAGAGAAGCTCAGCGAGTATGAATCTTGTAAGTTTGTTGGCGAGGATATATCAGCGGAGCGTGTGAAGAAACTATTTAGTCTATTAAATTTGACACGTTTGAATAAAGAAGAGCAAATCTCAATAGAAAATATTTGTGCGAAATATGCAGATATTTTTCTTTTACCAGGTGACAAATTGTCAGTTACTAATTTATACAAACAATCTATTCGGTCGAAGGACAATACCACGTCCGTCTATGTAAAACCATATCGACTTCCACATTCACAAAAAGATGAAATTAATAAGCAAATTTCTAAAATGTGCGAAGAGGGTATAATTGAGGAAGCGCGGAGTGAATGGTCATCCCCATTACTCCTTGTTCCAAAGAAAATGGACAATAGTGGTGAGAAAAAATGGAGAGTAGTGATAGATTATAGGTTACTCAATCAAAAAATTTACGATGATAAATTTCCTTTACCTAATATGACAGAAATTCTTGATTCTTTGTCAGGTGCGATATATTTTTCACATTTAGATCTTAGTCAAGGGTATTATCAGATAGAATTAGATAAGGAGAGTAGGAAATATACAGCTTTCACAACAAATCGCGGGCAGTGGCAAATGACTCGCTTACCAATGGGATTAAAAACAAGTCCTAATGCTTTTTCACGAATAATGACAGTTGCTATGTCAGGTTTGAATTATGAAAAATGTTTTGTATACTTAGGCCATGCGATTATAAACCTAATGCTTAACCATTGAGCTACTTATTTCTTAAGTGTAATAACTTAGAGATTTTGCTCGTAGATCGATAAGTTACCTGCTAATTGGTTGTTACGTTCTTAATTATATATGAGCGCTATGTATTTTAATAAGAAAATGCAAATATTTTGAGGTTGATAATTAGCAATTTCTTGTGGATACATTTTTACTTCTATAGGACTACTTCAGTCCAAATATCAACTTCATAAAGCGATATTTTCGAATTTTAAACGCATTGTGGAATATTAAAAAAATGAAAATTTCCTCAAATTGGCTAAACTGACATCATTTCCGGTGATCAAAACGGAACGAAAAAAAAATGCTGTTTCCGCTAGTTCTTTTTTAATATTTGTACCGTCGCTATGTTTTCCTGTAATACTTACATCCTAAATTACAACATATATTTTTCGGGAAACGAAAAAATGGTGTTTCCTAATTTTTTTTTAAAATAGCTCCTAAAATATATTATGTGATTCCATGAGAATTGAGAGACAGTGAAATTTTGGTTAAAGTTATAAAGTTAGTTCTATAGAAGACCTCAATGGCTAAAACTTGGAGAAAGTTACTATTACTTTAAAACAGTCAACTATGGAGTTCCTCAGAGTACAACTTTATGTACATTACCTTTCATAATATATGTAAATCAATGGATCAACCATTGTGCTGGTTTAAAAATCTCCATAACAGATATCAAAAAGTAAGATTTAATAGTTGCACATCTGATGCTTTAGAAACTAAATATGGAGTACCTCAAGGTACGGTCTTAGGACCCATTTTATTTCTGCTTTATGTCAATGATATAATTGTGTGTGTTAAGGAGTGCAAAATAAATATATTCGCAGATGACACGATGATTTATATTACAGGAAAAAATATAACTGAAATGATTACGTTTATTAATTTAGAATGGCTATGTGATAACAGTTTATGTGTAAATATAAATAAATGTAAATATATGTTAATAGCAAGTAGCAATAATTTAAAGAACATAGAAAATATAAATTTTAAGGTACAAATTAATAACATCGAATTAGAAAGAGTTTCTGAAATGAAGTACCTTGGTGTTATAAGAACCTCAATTTTAAAAAACATGCCAATTATATTGTGAATAAAATGTCAAAAAAAGTTAATTTCCTTAAAAGAATTAGTGCTTCACTTAGTTTATACACAAAAATTTTACTATATAAAAGTTTAATTGCACCTCACTTAGAATTTTGTTCTACAGTATTATTTAATCTAGACCAAGGGCATATGCAACAATTTCAAAAAGTACAAAATAGAGCAATGTGAGTAATCCTTAAGTGTAATAGATACACACCTATTAAAATGATGCTCGAAGTCTTCAATTTTATGAATGTAAACCAACGAATAGTATACAAAACAATGATATTTATATTTAAAATTAAAATGAAAATGCTACCGTCATATCTATATGACAATCTAAGATATGCTAATGACATACACATATACTTCACCCGAAATAACAATAACTTTTGTATTGACACTTACCATAGAAATTGTATGGAAAGATCAATTTTCTCTAAAGGATTGAAGATGTTTAATCAGCTACCTAGCACACTTAAAGATTGTAAAGTTTTAACTGATTTTAGAAATAAATGAATATATTGTCTGTCATTTTTAATTTGTATTAGTAATATAAGTTATGTTTTGTGAAATGTAAAAAATAGCAGATTGCTAAATAAACGATTATTATTATTATTATTATTATTATTATTAAATGAATTATTTGATATACCCATCGGTGGCAAAATAACTAGTATTGCAAATGATACGGCTATATTTTTTTAAGCAGTCAATTATAAAAAAATATATTTGACTTATGTTTTGCCCGCGCTAACTTTAGACTACCAGATTTAATTCTTTGTCGTGAAGGATGATGTAGCTGAACAAAATTAAAAACAGTTTATACCATTAAATACTTAGATATAATAATAAGTAGCACATGTGGGCTAGAACGAACACATGAAGGTGTTAGAAAGGACAATTCGCTGCTTGTCACAGAATTCAAATTTTTTTAATTTTGGCCCTTAAAAAATCGAAGTAAGACTTGATTGTTGTAAATAAAATGTAACGTTTTATTCTAAAGTAATAATAATAATAATAATAATAAACGACTATATTTAAATAAGAAAATACAAGGGCGACGTTTAGCATAGCTACTCTTACACCTATCCCTAAATATTTTCATAATAATAACATTAAAAGTTTAATTATGACAAACGAAACACAATATATTCTAAAATTAATTTAGTTGAATTAAAGTAATTTTATACAGTATTTAAGTAATTGGGCATATAAGTAATAGTAACCCAAATAGGTATATATATTAAATACATCTATGAAATATTTCAAAATAAGAAAATTTGCAAAATTGACATTGAATAACAAGCACCATGCTAGCCGGCCAGCGCCCTCGCCCATGGCTTGCAGCAGTGTGCATTCCATGCGCGAGAGCACCGGACAACAGACACGATGGAGCAACCGCCACTATTAAAACGGTCGCCGCCTTCTCACTGAAGGTTAAGAAGATATTTTTTTACGTGAAATTTAACGTTAGGTACCTTTAAAATTTTAAAATGTGATGGTAAAGAGTTGTATGCGTTAACAGCGTTATAAGTAAATCTTTTGCGATATGTTGTACTACTATATTTCGGAATATTTAATAAATCTTTAAATCTTACGTTAGCCGGGTGTAATGTCTTTCTAAAATTTAATTTGTTTTTAAGGTAACTAGGAGTATCGGATTTTAATAGAATGTGTGAAGCATAATAAATGTAATTTCCTACGATTCTCCGTAGAAAGCCATTTAGATTCTTTTATTTTTTGGGAAACATGGTAATATTTTCTCAAATTATATAAAAATCTGCAACATGCATTTTGTATTTTTTGGATTCTACCTCTATCAGCAGAATCCAAGCAGCGGTCGTATACAAAATCGCAGTAATTCAAAACTGATAAAACAAGCGAATCTATTAATATTGTCTTGAGATTTGTCTGTTGCTATATAATAATTTTAATGTGTATTAAGATCTTTGAATAAGCTTGCTTACATGTAATGAGAATTTCAAATGTGAATCGAATAATACACCTAAGTTTCTTGCGGAAGATTTAGTTGCCAAAATTTTATTATTAATTTTTACCTCTATATTATTTTTTACATAATCCACTTTCTTTTTACTCCCAAAAATCAAAACGCAGCATTTATTTGGATTTAACGTCAGGTTGTGACTGAGGGACAATTGTAAGACATTTCTTAGATTTTCGTTGATTATATTTTAAGCAGTCACAACATCCTCAGCTAAGAAACTTTCGTAGATCTGCGTATCATCAGCATAAGCATGCTTTTTGATGTTAATTGAATTTAAAATATCAATTGTATACAGAATAAAGAAAAGCGAACCTAAAATAGATCCCTGAGGGACTCCAGTATCTAAGTGACAAGGCTCAGAAAATTTGTTGTGTATTTTGACGCGCTGCGTACGACCAGTCAGGTAAGGTCTCGCAAGATTTTCACCAATTTCATTGAACACGTAATATTTTAATTTTGCACATAGTAAAAGATGATTTATTGTGCCGAGTGCGTTTGAATAATCGAGTAGTACCATAGCTGTTACCTTTTGAGTGCCACATGCAGTTATAATATCATCAATAATATGAGCCAATGCAGACCCTGTACTATAGTACATAGTAGGTCATAACCTTGCTTGAACCCAGATGGAAACTTAGATAATATATTATTTTCTATTATAAATGCGAAAATTTGTTCAAACATAACTTTTTCTAAAATTTTGGATATTGAGGTCCCAAATCAGAAATTGTAAGGGGGTTATTATCTTTAGGTAATGGTAAAACTATACTATCCTACCATAAATTAGGAAAATAACCACATTCGATACAACAGTTAATGATATGTGTTATATACTTATCTATGAATGGATTATAATATTTGAACATTGAGGCACTACTTGCATCACTACCCCGGGCATTTGACTTTAAACTGTGCAATATTGTGTTAATTTGTTGAATACTAGCTACTTTAAATTCAAAATTAGCAGTATTATATCCATTAGAGTTGTAGACTGCTATTTGTTCTTTGCCGTCATGTTTCAGAACAAAAACAGAGTAAAAGTACTTATTTACTTCGTCAGGAGGGGGCGAACGTAGGTGCGTCTTTACTATGTACATACTTTGATATGCGATGTAAAGCAACGTCAGGCGCAGTTAGTAGTTGGATGGGTGACCGTTCCAACGATGACCGCCTCCTCGCCTCACACATCTTCCAGCGGCTTGTATATCAGTGTATGCGCGGAAGCTATACAACCTTAGGCGAGGGTTGTATAGGGGATATACCATCCTTCGGAGGGGATGTAAAGCCGTCGGTCCCTTGTCTATTAAATGTTAGGCAAGTAAAAAATCCCTACTCTCCTAAAGGGAAGAGGTTCGGCAAAATTCCTGGTTAGGGGTAGCTGGGGCAGCTCGTCTACAGGCGTCGGTGATAGGCCTCAGTAGCGGAAATAGGCCGACGTTAAATAAATGTATTAAAAAAAAACTTCGGATTTGCTAAATTTTTAGGAACTTCTCTAGAAGGTTTGTTCTGAAAATTCATATTTTTTTTAAGTTTCAAAAGTGCTTTTTTCTCATTCCGAATAGCTGTTAAGGTTAAATTACGTAACGTTTTATAGTTTGACCAATCCGACTCTAGTTTAGAAGTTTTATATTTATTTAATGCTTTCTTTCTCTCACGTATCATTATTTTGATAGTATCTGTAAGCCAAGGGGCTCTGCCCTTTGTTACACAAACTCTAGTGGAGCATGCTTATTAAAAATTTCAGTAATAAAATTTGATAGGACCTGTATTTTATGTTCAATATTATTTTCATACAAAATCAGTATAGTTTTTAGTAACTGCCTTTTAAAATGCCAGGTCGAAATCAATCGGTATTGTCAATATTGCCAATAATGCCAATATTATCAAGGTATTTAGGTTTGAAATGAGTCACACTGTGTATAGAATTTAACGTATTCACAAAATATATCAAATAACATACAAAATTTAGCATACAAGAAATTTTCATCTAATTATTCCACCATTCAAACTAAACTTTGTATATCTTCTCTGCGTTGTGAACATGCAAACTATCTATTAAGGGCCGCAAAAAGTCCAAAGGGTTTAATATTTAACTGGCTCGAGTACATTGCAGACCAGATTGCGGCTTTTACAGAGGCCCTTGGGATTTCGTAAAAGGCATTTTCTGAGTGTATTTACATACTCTAAGTAAAATAATAAATGCGTCTAGACAAGGTCGTGAGGCATTAAGCTTTTTAAACGAATATTTTGAACTTTTCTCTAATGAAGAGTGACTTTTAGTATTCCATGAAGATGTTATCGTGTTACCTGAATAATATACAGTGAATGTCGGTGCGATGGAAAACGCTTTGGTTTAGAGATCATAATTGTCAAAAAACAACGTATTTATGCGCTAGAACTAGGAAATGGAATATATGGATTTTGCTGTTCTTTGTAGAGCTGTAAGTAATCACAATATTAATATTTATTCAGTCAACCTAAAATGTATTTACAACACTGTAATTAATTTGTTTGCCTTTTTTCAATACAAAATAATAAAACGAAAATTTATTCTAATACTATGCTATTTTCTATTCTTTGAATTAACTGTTTTCAAGTTGTAGTTTCAGCGGAACAGGCGGATTAGCACCTTTAAGTAATTCTGAGGAACAGAATCGGGATATCGTGGTGGTCAGAAAGTTGGACCTCTGTGTGCTAATTAACAACAAAATCCAGGTTTGAACTGTGATTTGCAAAATTAGTGTTGCTTGTTTTTTAATTATGGGTATGGAAATCGCTAGAGAAACTACAGTAATTCTGCCACTTTCCACGTTTATACTTTGAACTGCGAAATCCATACTGTTTTTTAAATTATGGACATGGAAATCGCTAAACAGATTACAATAATTCTGTAATTTTTTTTATTCAAATTTTTCGGCGTTAGAAGTTAATAATTGATTGAGTATTTAATGTTTATAGTCATATCCCACACAAGGCTCTTCTAGAGCCTTCCGGGATAAAGGGGGTCATAATTACCTGTGGTGTTAATTAGCTTATGCTCTTATTTTCGCTAAATTGTAGTTCTTCACCATTTATCACTATCTTTCTCACTACCCCTTCACATTTCCCATATTCCTATCATCTTCCCTGTTTTCTCACTGTTATTTCCCACTCATATTCTCCCACTTTTTCATTATCCTCATATATATTGCTCTCATCCCGTTACTTTCCCCCATCTTCCCATATATTCTTCTACTTTACCACCGTTATCACTCATTTCTCCATTGCATTTCTTTACTTTTCCACCAACTATAATTTTTTGCATATTTTCTCATCGTTTTACTCACTATTTCACCATTTTGTGAACTTCCTCACTTGTCACAGTCTCTCCTCCCGCCTCTCCTATTTTTCCACCACATTCACTTTTATATCATTTTCTCGTTACTTCCTCCTATTTCCCTGACATTCTACCACATATCCTTCCCTTCCCTTATATTTCGTTAACAAATCTGTTATTTAGAATGCGTGGACAGATCAATTACTTCCGCCTTTTTGAGAACAACGTTTCTCAAGTTACTTCCGCTGACTGTATAAATATCTTAGGTATCGTCTTGGACTGAAAATTAGACTGGGTTTCGCACTTCGATGCGTTATGCATAAAATTATGCAGAAGTTGCTATGCTCTAAATTGTATGGCCAAATATTGCAGTCCAAACATGCCATTAATATTGTACTATGCAAATTTTCATTACCAATTACGATACGGTATACTAAATTGGGGAACATGTACGCGAGTATAGAGAATATTTTTAATTTAAAAGTATGCTGTACGGATAACTGCTGGGTTGAAATATCTCGTCAGTCATCTGGTATTGCTTTCCAAAATTCAAAGATATTAACATGCGATTAAGCTAATTTTAAATGGGATATTTCGTATATATTTTGATTTTTTTTAATTTATAATTATTAAACCGAAAACCAATTAATTGCGTTCTTTTCAGTATCCACATGAATTCTTAATTTCAAATCGATTTCAAGTGGTTTCAAACGTGAAAACTACTTTTTAAATAAGTTAACCCTCGAAACTTTCAATGTAAACCAGCTTCAAGAATATCAACTTGATTTACAGTTATAATTGTTAATACTTCGGCTATTAAATTCAATCTTTTTCCGAAATAATACAATGAATTTTTGCACAAGGGATCCTAGCCGTCTAAACTGTCGAGAAATTTTTATGTATATCAATTAACACTACCAATTATAAACATTCAGCTCCGCCGCCGGCTGATGACTGCTTGTAAACGGCTCGCTGCTAAGGCATCGTTTGGTTCCAACGGCCGAAGTAGTCAGTCGATTGTTTGATAAGAGCTCTCTAATTTAAGTTCTCATTTATCATTGTGGTAATTTTGGACTTATACTATTTTCTGTTTTTGATTTAATTTGCCTTTGTTATATTTTGATAACACATCAATATAATTGTAATGCATTTTAAATATTTCAAATACAAATTGTTTTGTCGAGGAGGATACAAAGCGATGATATTGGTTTGGCCACGTTCTCAAGGTCATTTTGGAGTCAATTTTGTTTTTTAATCGAGGGCTTTATTTTTCATTGCAGAACATTATGTTTCTGAAGAAAAAAGTGACTTATGTCTGAAACTAATTTTTTCCGACCGCAACTTTGTGAGATATTAATTGCTTAACAAGATTTTTGGTTACTTTAGTAAATAACAGAAAAAGTAATATTATGCTTTCTGGTTATAAAGTTTGAGCATTCAAAATTTAACGTATTAGGCAAACTTATATTCAATAGACAAATATTATTTTTTATCTTAAATTGTTAACTTTAGGAAGATAACAACATACCGAAGTTACTTTTGTTTGTTTTATTGTTTAATAAGTTGGACTTGAAAAACGTAACCAAGGACAAAACCAATATCATCACTTTTTTTCCCCTTCGACATCAAACAATATTTATTTGAAATATTTTTCTGAAATACCTACATTGCTCTTGAGAAAAATGCCTGTCCCAAGTGAAATGCGTCACCCAATATATTTTTCCACCAGCACGCCAGTATTATTCTGAACAATCGAAAATAATTCGAGAAAAAAATTACCTATTATTAAAAAGTCAATAAATAGTCAAATATTTAAAATAAAAAATGGATAAAAAAAGTCAACATCAAACTATTCAACCCAAGGAGCTAATTAATTAATATACGCATAAGTGAATAAGTAATTCACACTCTGGTAATAGGCTGGTGCCAATACCTTTTTGAAAAGAAAAATTAATAACAGGCAAGGACCAGCCGGTAAAATTCCCGTCTGGTCCTTGCCTTGGTTAAGGTTATAATTAAGAGGAAAAACAAAAATTAAACACGAGATAAAGTGAAATGGAAGTGCTGTTTAGGAATCGGAAGTAATTTTTTGCGATTTTCGATGAAAAAAATAAAAAAATGTAAAACTGTTAAATCAGGCATTTTTCAAGACGAGAGCCATGTTTCTACTAGTGCTATAAAGTCGTAATCGGCAGCCATCACGGAAGGATAGAAATAATTTATTTTCGTGTTCAAGCCTCTAATATTTTGAAAGTAAAGTTTATGATTATTAATTTTATTACTTAATTAATTTAAAGAAACGATTTTTGGTGATCCCTTTATATATTTAATGCGCAAATTAGTTTCCCCTTCCGCAGTTCGTTTGTTAAGTTCATCTTTCAAAGAGCAATAGTACTCGATTTGCCTCGGAGTGCGATAAAGCGATATGCGAATTCCAGGATATCCATCAAGATTCTCCAATTGTTTAGCATTTCGAAGGAAGTCATGTACCACTTATTCGTCATTTAAGGTAACTTTAATGGGTCTGGATGATCAAATTTCTCTTATCTGAAATGGTTAATATAACTTGTATCAATGTTGGGGGATAGATGCTGGAGCACATTGGTAACATTGGTTAAATCATTACGTTTTCTCTCGGCAATAGGTATATTGTTATCATTTTCTGGTATCCCAAAAATAACTAGGTTCCGTTTTCTAGCATTTCTCTGAGATCTCCTGAATAATTACTTCATAATCAAAATTGCATTTATTACTCGGAGGAACTGCTTTAATCAACTTAAGTGCCTCAACTTCTTTTTGGAGAGCAATTACAATAGCTTTGAAGTCGTTAATGCCATCACCAACGTTGGCACATTTTTGGCATGTCAACTTAACACATTTTTTCGATTTAATTGATCTAACTTCAGCCGTAGATAGGCCAACGATAGAGTGAACAAAGTGGCCGTTACAGATGCAGCATATTACCATTTTATGGTCCTCACTGGGCTTTTTGCAACATACACATGCTAAGTTGGGCATTGTAATTTGGAATATAATGAGTGGTATGAAGAACAATCGATTTCTCAGAAATTTAGACAAAAAAATAACTGTGGCAACATTGCCGACTACTTGACGAGCACCACGTGTTATTGGGCTATGTTGGAATTATCTATGTACACTGATGCAATTATCATGAAAATTTTATGTGGATAATTAGTTACAGACCTTCACAAAGTGATCACACCCACTTTGAGATATAATTATTAATTTATCTAGTACATAAACAACACAGATTCAAAGTTGTTTACCAAGATTTGTAATGTAAGATAGGTAGCCTTCAGTGACTTATAATCTTCAAGTAACTGATCGGGGTTAGCAAATACCGTGAAGCCATATTTTCATGAATAATACTCTCTGGGGACGCTGCCTATAAGTTGGACTCTCCAGAGGCATTATACCGAAATCTTAATACCGAATTAATTATTTTTTTTTTCATTTCTCAAATCGTATTTGGCAAGCAGATTATTTTCACGAAATTACTCATTTGGGGACGCTGCCTTTAAGTGGGACACTCCAATTGAATTGAACTGTATTTAATAAGGTAAACTGTTGAAGGAACAAATCATTTTTACACATGATCGCTATACACAAAGGCAAATTAATATCTCGTAAAATATTTAAAGTAACCATTAATTTTTTGCTTTAATTTTTATTCGATTAAGACTTGACGTTCAAACCTGTTTGCTTAGCCTATGTACTAGTATCTGCCACCATTTTGCTTTGCTTGTCATACCTGCCATTTTCTTTTTCTTTTGCACCCATATATCACCGCTTGTTTGCTTTCCGTTATTGTGTTTGAAACATAGATGGGGACGGTTTCTCAGTGAGTTAGCACGCTTTCTCTCTGCGCATACTTAGTGAGGTGCATTCGAGCCCCACCTACTGCAAGGTAATTTTCAAATATAAATTATCTCCTAGAAGTGGTTCGGAATCCACTATAAACTGTAGGGCTACGTATTCTCTCCTCAAATAAATTTAGATCTCCTAGACTTAATAGGGTCACTCAGTTGACTTGGAAGGTGGTTAATAAACATTTATATATTTGAGTAAAAAACGTTTATTATTTATAGATTATATTATATAACCGCGTTATAGATTTTGCTTTTCAATTTAATACAACCTAAAACTAATTAATTTGATTCAATCCCAATATTTGGGTAATTAATAATTTAAGTGCTTAATGCCGAACCGCCTTTGTGATATTTATTTTAATTCTTGTTGTAAATATAAGTATATGCAAATACTTTAAAATACATGTCTTACATATACTTAGTTATTTCTCTGACCTTTACATATTTTCAATAAATTAAAATACATTGTTTGTTTTATTTTGAATTTCTCCTCTAATTTAAACGTTCCAGAAATATAAAGTACCGACCTCGTAAACGTGTTACAGACATAACGTTATTACAGCTGTCCATTCCATGAGAATGACAGCCAGAGTTTCGACCACTGGTAATAAACCGTCTTCACTGACTCCACCTGCAGCCTCTATCATACTGCTGATAGAGAAAGTGCTGTTTCTACACTCAAAAATAGAAACTGGTGCTCGAGGCAAAATCTGCTTGCATTTGTCCCAAGGTGCAAGTTGCAAAACCGGCTGCACATATATCTACAAGAACTTTACAACGTTGTCGTTTAGTCAGTAGGGCTATAAACATAATACTAGATGTAAGAGGCTAGGGCTACTGGTACTAGACAATTTTCAAACGATATTGTAGAGATAGTTTTTTTTTTAATATGTTTGTTGACCTGTAAAAAGTACTGCCAAATAGCATAAAAATGCTCTAACTCGGAACTATTTCACTGAAAAATATCTCACTTCTGAAATAATTAACCCTTTAACTCTTACGGACGCGTATGATCACGAAAAGTATTAACTACTACTGCCCTAGACGAGATTTTCTTGCATTTTTTAAATGCTATTACAAATACGTCTCGAATGAGATTTGCAGCTTATGTAGAAATTAAAATTTTAAATTTACTGCATACAAAGGCCATATGAAAACAATCAGGTGATCATCAAAAGCGGGACGGACGGACGGACGGATGAACGGACGAACAATGAACGAACGATTTATTATACTATTATTAATTTAATTTTTTTGAATTTCTACATTACCAAGTAGGCTTTATTGGATTTGTTTCACTAGATTCGAATATTTGATTTTCAGTTGCTCTCCACGTCAAATTGGATTATATTTATGTACCAAACACTCAAGCCATTCAGATGAAGAAAGTCTTATTATTGTGGAAGTTCCACTTAAATAAATAGTTCTGAAATAATGTACTTTTCTATATTCTGCAATAGTAGCAACCAATTCAAATTTGAATTGTTAAAACATATTGAAGAAATGGAGTTTAATTAAACATGGAAATTAAAATAGAGTAATATGTAAAAATAAAATGAATATGTGCAAGATTTTCAAGCAGTTCTTGATTGCAGCCATGATTCAAAAATTTTCTTTCAAGGGACGGCCTATGCACATTGTCGCAGTGATTAATGAGTTACACAAAATTTTATGTTGTGCTCAAGCAATATCTGACTATGCACACGAAAGTTTTCTTTATTGTATAATTCACATATTATTGTAACTTGTTTTAGAGTCGGTAATTAGTCCTAAGCCTACATTTCCAAACAATATTTTCAAAACATCCTTGACTATACACCAGAAAACTTGTCAGCAGAAAATTTTTATGCTTCTTCTATTACTAAAGATATATCAAACTGAAAACTAAGACCAATGTTGTATATCATTTTTTTGTTGAATTGACCTAATATAAAATACAAATGCAGTCTCCGAATAAATATATCTTTTGGTATTTACACTTAAGTAATTTGATCTAGTATTGTGGGCAACGTATTAACATAATAAAAAAGTATTTACCAACAACTTACCATCTATAAATTGTATTACGACTATAATTTTCTTATAAATATTAAGTGATCAATAAATTTGTTCAATAAAAGTTAAAAAGTTATTTATACCAATATTGTATACATTCAACTGTTAAAAAATAATTGCAACTCAGCAAATACTCGAATGAAGTTTTTTCCGATAAAAGTTAAGACACTAAAACAAATTATACAAACACTGAAGATTACTTCCTGCAAAATTCCTTAGTTCTAAAAACGACTTGAGAATGAAACTCGAATCTCCGATAGACTCATAATTCGTAACTTTGTTCGGAGTTTACTTAGTTCTAATTAGTTTTTAAACTACCAAATTACAACCTCGAGTAAGCCGCAGAACATTTTATGAAATCGGAGGCAATGGAGTTTGTTAGCATATATAAGTAAATATTTACGTAAATTGGAAATATTTAAAATTAATCAATGCAGTATTTAATATGCAAATGGAAGTATTTTTCGCTTGAAATACAATTTTAATTACATATTACTTTTTTGTTTAATAAAAATATTTTCAGAGTAATCAAAATGAAAATACGAAATATTTTGACAATTTAATTTCTTAGGTAAATAACAAACTTATACAGTTGTTAACAAAGCATTTAAGAATGATGTGACGTAGAGCCGCACTGAATAGGCCACAACTGTTCAAACTGTATGTCACCCTCAGGTGACTATTTCTAAAACTATTTATCGCAGATATAGCTTTCAAGACTCTCTAAAAAGAGCCTACGGAATCTATCGTTCAGCGTAGTGCTATGTTAGTAACGGGAACGCTATCAAACGCCATGATATAGATTCTTGTTCAGTGCGCTGCATCTGTTTAACTGAATCACAGACTAAAGTGTTAAACACTTAAATGACATCGGAATCTGAAAATACTGACTTGTTAAATTCCGTTAATTACTAGAACTTAAAAGTTACATGATTAAAAATTTCAACTCCGTTTTTCACATCGATGAAAACAATTCCTACATGTTTCTTTATTCATATATAATAATCAAAATATATTGGGGTATACCAAGCCTTTTACCGACCGGGAGTAACACCGTGATCCGTTCAACATATATTCGCCACATTGTCGTGGTTACCATGCCCCTCCACCGCTTGGGTATAACACCAGAAATCGCTCAATGTATTTACACCAAATTTCAAATTTATATTCTTCGATACCTTAGAAAACATACTCTAAGAATACCAACTCGCACTGAGGGTGTAGTTGTTGCCGAGATTCCCGTTTAGACTACGTGTTTTGAGTTTACTTTTTGCATGTCCGAGAGCGCCAGTAGCCTAGTTGGTGGATTGGTACGCTGCTGTGGACGAACTGCTACTCTCAGGGCCAATTTTAACTGTTGAAGATGTGAGACTCTTATATTATAAGCGGGTATTGCTGCGTCGTCTGATGTGACGTAGTATTTATAATAATAATGATAATAATAATAATAATACTGTCTTTATTTACCAGAATTTACAGTTTACATATAAATTTAATGTGATTTATGGTATAGGCGAAGTTCACCTGTAGCAAGCGCTAGGTATTTACGATTTGTATTGACTTTCGCGATGGCAGGAGGGCCCAGGCTGATTGTTCATCTCACCGAGTGTCCTGAGACAATGGCTTATAGGGGCGCTAATGCCCAGAGTTGCAATTATAATTAAAATAAAAGGCGATATTCTTAAAAAAATAACTAATAGTAACTCGAACGGCATTAGTGACGTTGGAAAAAAATATTAATATGATTAATTTATTTAATCCCTAACTTTACTGAGTTAAAACTGACTCTACTGGTTCCCGCACTACTATGTTTCATTTGAAAGTCGCGTTGTCGCTGTACTGCTGATCGTACTCTTTTCCGCAACAGTAACAGAGCGGTGGCGACAGACAAAGCGTCGTGTTGACGGTTTTGGTGCGTCGAGCAGATGCTGGTAGACTGGAGTGTAGCCGGCTGGTAGGCTGGTAGGCTGTAGACTGGGTACTCTCTTAGTTGAAATTTTTGAAGTACCTACGATGAACTAAGATGCTGCTCACTAGATGAACGTGCGGAATGCTACTTGTGGTACTCGCCCTGGGGCCCTTTCCGTGGATTGGTGGTGTTGACTTTTTGTTTATCTAAGCTTTAGGGGTGAAGGTGGCGTGAGATGGGAGTGGGTTGGCGCGGGGGGAATTTTTAAAGGATGAGGCATAGTGGTGGAGGTTTGTGGGAATGGGATGCGTATGTGTCGAATTTGTGGTGGGAGAGATGGTAGTGGATTAGATTAGATTAGATTAGATTAACAAAAGAGCTATCTTCCTTGTAGTACCTCATCCAGCTTTGTCCTTTGTACTAGACTCCACAGCTTTTATAAAGGCCCTTTTGTATAGCTGTCAGCCCTTGGTTTTTCTTCTCCGAGTACTTGGAATCTCAGCCTCACCAGGCCTTCACAGTGGCACAATACGTGAACTGAGGTTTCCTCTTCCTCTTGGCAGAATCTGCATGTCGCGTCCTCTGCCAGGCCCATTAGACTCATCTGTCTATTGAGCCGACAGTGGCCAGTTAGAAGGCCTACTATTACTCTGATGGCCTTCCTATTCTGGCTTAGTAGGTCTTCCGTAAATTTGGCCGAACGTTCTTTAATGAACTCCTTGGCGTGTCTCTGTCTTGGGAGATTCCTCCACCATTCCAGAGATTTATTTTGCACCCATTCCTTAATGGCTGATCGTATGCATGGCACGCCACAAAAGGGCTCGGGTCCTATTGGGGCTTCAAGTGCGCCTTCCTTGGCCAGTTGGTCAGCCTTTTCGTTTCCTCTGTGTCCCTCGTGTCCTGGTATCTATGCTAGGGTCACCCTGTTCTGGCATCCCATGGTAGTGGGTACAAGGGCATCAATTTCTTCAACACCCTACCTGAAGTAATAGAAAAACTAAATACTAACCATTTTAAATCAAAGTTTAAATTCTACCTTAAACAAAAAGCATTTTATAGCACTATGGAATAAATTCCAAGATCTTACGATAACTTGCATTATTACTGTATCTTATATTTTTTATGATTTTCTTGACCCCACTATTTTATAAATTTCTGTCTTTTTATGTATTGTATATATATTTTTATATGTTCTGTCACATTTCATTCACTACTTTCCTTAGGAAAATCTGGACCTGTGTCCATACTATTTTAACACCAATAAATCATTATTATTATTATTATTAAAATATTGTCGAACCTGTGCATTGCTATGGTAAGAAAAATATAGAGATTTTGAGTGCATTGACTTAACATTCTCGAAAACAATTATCGACCTCTCTCTCCTTCTTGTGATAATATTCTGAAAGCTACAAGTTACTTACTCTAATATAAATAACTATAAAATAACCGTAATTAAAAATTTATTCTAAGTCATTCATACATTTTAACAGTAAGGTACTCTTATTATGCATTATTATATTTATAGGAGTTGTACCATGTTTTATTTGATAAACAAAGTTTACACAATTATTTTTTTCAACTATTACCATATAATTGCAGTGTCATGCATTAGCACCTGCTATAAGATTTTACAGCTTTATTTTGGAAGCTCTTTATCCAAGTATCTTTTCTATAGTCTTAACAAAATTGCTAGAAGTATTGCAGCTTCTGCTATAATTCGAATTAATGAGACCATAATAATTATTGATAAAGTTTGACTCTTAATAAACCACACGCATTTATTTTAAATCGTGCTACCTGTTGCATGTGCCTTTCGTGTATTTATTTTATCTAGCGTGCAACGTTCAAAGTTGTGTGAAAGCTGTTAAAATGCTTTGTCATAACAATATTCCAACACGGATTCGTTGTTTACGGCTTATTAAAGTTGCACGAACCAAAGTTATGGTCTAATATAGTTTATTATAGGAGTCTCTTACTGTTCTTAATCCATAAAACGCTTTAATATCATGTTACACGTAGTCGAGCTTGAAGTACTTTTAATTATTTAGAATTTCGTTACAGCAGTAATCAAGAATACTTAATATATTTGTAAATTAACACTACATCACTGATTTATATCTTTTTGGTATCATGCAATATGATTAAGTGAAATAGTAAAACTTTCATACACTCAATATGTAATATTCAATATCAATAGAAAAATTATCTATGTTATTTGTACATTCGGTTGACTCATTTCTGTTCAACTAGCATGTTTTCGTTGTCTAGAAATACATTTGATACTTGTGGCGAAGCGTTTTTTCGTTACCAAAATGTGCCCAAGATCTGTATTTATTTATACACTCTACATAAATTATCCTTTTATATCTATTACTATACCGTTTTACGACTTAAAATTTATATTAATTTGCAGCAACACCGAATAAACATACCAGTTGTAAGTACAGATGCACTCGGGTAGTGAGAGAACAATGTGAGGAACGTGTATAACCTTACAAACCCGGAATAAATAGTCAGTCGACAACCAGCAATCCCGCGAACTAGACGTGAGTGCCTGCCATTCTGTGTAAACCAACCGTGAAATATTTTCAAGTGGCAAGCAAGGTAATAAAATATTTCTAAGTCGATTTGACGTCACCCGTGCGACGTCATTCTGTCAGTATAAGGGAATAACTAAAATATCCGATAGTTCAGTTCCTTGGCTGCCGTTTGACGTCACATCAATCCATCGCGCACTTGTTATTGTCATTTCTCCCGCTTTAAGATATTCGAAGGAAATAACTAAATTCACACCGTGTTGGCAGTCAGCCAGAGCGACTCATGGGCAGCAGACGTGTCCAGGCCAAAAACCGAACCCAGGTATCGTTAGCATTATATACTTCAGAGCAGCAGAACCCACCCACTCGTAAGTATTTGGAGGAAATGATTAATTCGTCCCGTGTTGGTAGTCAGCCAGAGCGACTCATCGAAAGCAGACGTGTCCACTTCGAGATTCAAACCCAGGTTTTGGCAAAGTTCGGACTACGTCATCAACAAGCAGCGCATCCATCTGGCGTCTACTTCCACTATGATATTAAGTTGATTCATTTGCAAAAAAGGAGTTGGAGGTGGATTCGAGGCCGATTTTACCGTTCTCGTTAGCAGACGTGCCCAACTGTAACTACAGGAAATTGCTATCCTTGTCTGAGTTATCTGATACTACCCCGTTTCGTTTGTCCTCACGCCGGTATTTAGAACTTATAAAGTCGAGGTAATCAATTAGTAAACCCGTAGATTTGTATACAGTAGGTTTAATTGAATATACTGATATTATTGAAAAATTCTGAGATTTACTGTTGGTGTGTAAAAGTCTAATTTCCCAAACTGACCCTCTGGAGTATACTTTCTCCACTTGAGCTACTCAGCCTCGCGTACTCGGCTTGAGGATAGTGTGCCCAACTACTTGAACTAGGACTGGCGCCCGAGCTTACATCGAAAACTCGTTTCTAGAGATCGAGTGTCAAAGCGTAAAGCTTTTTCTCTGCGTCACCGTCTGGGGGTAGAGAAAAACGCGTCACAAGCTAAAAGTTAGAAATAGCTAAAAAACATAAATAAAGTATATGTATAAAGTCGCAACTACTCATTGAAATATATCAATCATTTTAAATAACCAAATCCTTCAATCCATTTGAGAACCGGCATTTTTGATGGTAAGGTTTTTGTTGGCATCTGGATTTCTTCATCTGACCTAATGCTTGCCCTGAGTTGTATATGTCTAAGAATATGTTTCCGAGGCTTGCTTGATTTATTGATGATTGTCACAGACTTGTGTTAATTACAGTTTGTTTTTTTTTCATCTGTTCGGTCATCTTAATAGCTTTTTTTCAATAACCAATTTTATCGACATATGTGACATTTGAGGATTATTTGGTAATAATATTGACGACAAAATTGCTTTCTTCTATTGATAGCTAATTTCATATCATTAGAAGCAATTAAATTCTCGAAGAATATTTTTCCATTTTAACAAATGTATTACCTATTAACGGTAACTTTTACTACCAGCTTAAATACTACATCCTGTATATGCAAGTATTAATATTTACAAGACGATATTCACTGGTTTATCCCGTAATATAATTTAAATGTAAAGTTTTTAGCACCCACATTTTAATTATGTAACTCTAAGACAGCGGTATGAATTTGTCTGAGCTATTCTTCCCATATCTAATCTTTCTTTCTATGACAGAGACGTGTCAATGTCAAACGCAGTCCCGGTGGCATTAGATGTCGTTGCCAAGAAATCTTATAATGATAGTTTTATTGGCCTACTTATCTGTCTGTCCGCTCAATACTAATATTCGGCCAGGAGTAGTGGAATATAGGGATCAAACAACGGAGATTTAATTGAATGATGATTGTCATTGTCTTTGTATATTCGAAGGTGTAAGTGCTTTGCTGATGCGTTTCTTGAAGTTTCAATCATTTTCATGCATTAGTTACTTCGCTGCAAGGTAATTTTGTTTATTTACTAACAGTAATAATAATAACGACAGTTTTATTTATCCTGGTTAGGTGTCAACTAATAGCTGCTATTAATCCCAAACAGAATTCCAAACAATGTCAATTACCAAGTAAAGAATTCGCCCGTACTTTTAACACGGTTGGCCACAAATTACTACTGGATAAACTTAGAAATTATGGAATTCGTGATCCAGCCTTAACTTGGATAGAATCCTGTTTAAGGAAACGTGAGCAATTGATCGTAGGATAATTTCGTCCAAATATCTAAAGATTTCCACGGTTGTTCTGCAAGGTCTCAAGATGAATTCTGAAGAGGACACATTATGTTATTTAAATATTAATAAAGCCTTGTTGTATTGAGTGTAGTATCAGTAATTTTTTATCAAGATTTTTTTGTCATTGAACATGATCCATTAGCCAAGACTTATGAGATATGTTCCTATCTATTTACCACTGAGGTAAAATATGCACATGCATGGCTAAAACTTTTGAATTTATTTCAATTTAACTTTTGCGACAAAATATACTAAAATTTATACCTATATTTTAGCTTAACATATTATCTCTGAATTTAGTGGTTGATGCATTTATGAATAGAAAGGTGTAAATTAAATATAATTCTGATTTGATAGACAAAATAAAGTCTTTATTTACAGTAAGTTGTATATCATTTACATCAATCTTAGCTAGCAATGTTTTGCTTCCAGTAATTGTAGAACAGATTTCCTTGATATTTAAAATCAGGGCATGATGTAGGAAGTACTCGATCAGCTTCTGCAAATCTTCACTGATTCACAAATCGGCATCGTACGTTGATTCAAAACATAAGAATATTTGCTGGTCATCTTCGTTGTGAAACATGCATTGTATACCTTCTTAGTGTATATCTGCGATATAGAGAACGAATAATGTATCATATCCTTGCTTACCTTGCTCCTTTATGTATCTACTACTGCAGATGTATGAATCAATCCAACAACTGGCATTATCGAACACTCTCATGAGTAATAGTTTGGGAAGCAGTACTTTGTGATTTAAGCAACTAAATGCTTTACTGCAGTAGTGCAGTACCGAAGTTGTAACTTTTAATTAATCAATAGCTTTCGCGTACTTATCCATGACGTTCACAGGGCCAGTCACTGTGCTATACTTGGCTTTGGAGCAGCGTTGATGGCAGTGATTTTTCTAATGGCTTTCTATCAAGGACCATACTATCAGTCTCAATGTGTTTAAAAGTTACAATAAAACTATATTAATTTATTTATCTTGCATAATACTTTGGAGTAAGTATATTTAAATATCATATACTTATTAAACCTAAAAACGAGAGAAGAGAGAAACTTGGAGTTAACTTACTTGTTCATAAATGTACTTACCCCTTTAAGAGACTTCTTGTACTTCTAGTGAGCCACATATGTAACTTTGTCAGTTTAAATATGTCGATCACCAATCAGTGAGGGAGTGCCTCATTTTATATACTTATATTATTTTCCCCGATAAAAAATTTCTATATACATCTGACCCATTGTTGTAGATTCTCTCAAAATAATATTAAAAATATATTAAATTCATATTAACTGTAACAATTTTAAATGGCTTGTAGTATATAAAAAACTCTGCGCATATATCCAGCAATTATTAGTGGCAAGGGGTCGATTATGTAATTATTATCATTACATGATCTAGTTTATTGAGCTCGTAAATCCTGTGGAAACAATAATTGTTATTGATGATAATTAGCAAATAGCAAATCAAGGGATGGATATCAGTGGTCTATGTAGTTGCTAATATAACAGGTTAAAATTTAGAAACTGTTAAAAACAGAACTGACAAGAATTCTATAAAAGAAATATATGGATGAAGACCTAAAGGTTTTCTAAACACTTTTGTATTAATTTATTCCACCAGGTCATGACATTTTATAAATTCAAAAACAATAATATATTTTAGTATTAAGTATGTATTAAATAACAAATTTACAAGTTTTTCGTAATCTAGCACGCAGTAATCTACAGTTATGATATATATCCTATCAGCAGCGAATGGCTTAAGACTTAAGTGAATGTAGAATTAAGTATTCCTTTTCATTTCTAGATCAAAGGTACGGTTCAACTAATTGCTTTAGTTTATGGAGCTGCTCCTAGTAAATTATTTGTGTATTTATTAAGACACTATCCCATTGGTGTATATAATAGTTATTTATGTATTAAATGTTTACAGTGATCGTTTTCGGCCCGACCAAGAAATTTTTTACACGTGGATAGAGAATGCACATTATATATGATTTTGTATATTAATGTTGGAAAATCAAAGAATGCAAATCCAACATTGAATTCAATTCAATTGAAAAGACTTTATTTAAATTAACCAATACAAAAGGGTTTTCCGTATCTTTGCCTCGAGTCAGTCAGGCATCTATAAAGTACAACACTTGGAAAATTGAAGGGCTGGACTAGAGAGGGTTAGATTACAATAATGCCTAGATTCTTTTTTCCTGAAGCGTATTCAAAGGGTAAAAAGTACTAAAAAGTAAGAAAGAAAAAATACTAATGTACAACTGCAAGAAAAGCAAGGCGTGTGCACTTTGTATGATTGTACGCATGCTTGTATGAAAGGGGTGGAATCATTGTAACATAGTGCCTTTAGTCATGCGTACATAAAGATGATACATATACTTGTATACAAAGTATGCACGCCTTACTTTTCTTGCATTTGTACATTAGTATTTTTTTATTTTTTACTGTTTAGTACGACTTATTAGAGAAAATCAAGTTTTTAAAATGTTTTAAAAAAATTCTATTTTCTACTTCTTGGTCGTACTTTTTGGGCGGTTTACTGCAATATTTGAAGACAAACATTCGATTTTCACCCCCGGGCCCCCTACGTACGGATATTTGCAAGAGTAATGGTGGAATACTGTATTGTCATCCGATCTTAGTAACTGTACAAAATTTTATCAATTGAATATCAGGAGGTGTGTTAAAGAAAGTATAAAGATTTGAAGAGAATATTGTGCACCCATTGTGAGTTTAAGAAAAGCAAACAATAATAAGAACTTCCAATGCCGTAATGACATTTAACTAAAAGACCACAAACTACTTAAAAATCAAAAGTATATCTCAGATACGGTGGAGGAACTCGTGCTTATTAACCTTCCAATCTTCACTTTTGGTGTTAGATCCCGAAGACGTAAGCGTCTAAGTAACACAACTGTTTCCCTATTGCACCGTTTTTTATTAAATGTAGCGACTTGATTTGGATAGTTTGGAAAAGATAAAATGGAAATTCCTAAAGACAACTGGTAGTGTATGACGTGATACAAAAGAACAAAAATACTCATTTTAAAACGCCAAAATTCTAGAGATTTACTAGATATAAGCGAATTTATAAAATATGATAACTTAAATGTTCCTTTTTTCTGTTTAAGTTCCTCGCTCGAAAAGCATTTATTTTGAGAATCTCTGTAAATTAAGTGTTTACGCGTATTTACGAAATTATTTCAGAATTGACATTGAATATGACAAAAATATCTAAAAAGAAAAACTATCTGGAAGCTATACAGTTCATTTCCCATATTTATAATTTTGGATTTTTTTACACGTACATCTAATGTCATTAGAGGATTAGTGAAAGCTTATGGATCTCTTGATTTAAATTATCCTTAGTATAGGGATATTTTATACTTTATACAATATTAACCGTAATTTTAAAAATATTAGTAATAACAAACTGATCATATAGAAAGTTAATGGTGTATTAACTTTCTGGTAGTATTTTACCAATTTATTTTATATACATTTATATTAAACGTTAAACTGTTTGGAGTTTAAGTGATATAAATTTAAGAATGCAATGCAATGCAATACAATACAATGCAATGCAACGCAAAGCAATGCAATGCGATACGATACGTTACGATACGATACGATACGATGCGATACGATACGATACGATACAATATACTGATTAGGCTCCAACAGAAAGTCTTATTTTACTTATATAGTCGCATTTATTATTCGCCGAACCGGCCCTACTGTTACATGGCCTATGTCCATTTAACAGTTTTATTTAAAAACTAGTGTTTTGTGGATAGTTAGCACGACCTGTATATTTTTTGGATTCAGTTTTTGCAGGTGAAACTGTTTTCAACTAACAGAATTTTACATGTATAACTGCTAAACCATGTCACACTGTTTTATGTACTTAGCTTTATATCTTAGGAACTCTTTTCTACACTATTATGTATCTCATTTCCGTTGTAAGACAGCATCCCAGGAAACAAACATTTAACAATTTGTCTACAACATTTATTTACATCAGATATCTATTTTCAATTTTTATATTTTTGTTTACTATGGAGTACATATGGTTATTTTCCTTACCTTTTCTCATTCTATATATAGTATATCCTATAAGATGTAATATATTTACGGATTTATCAATACGTTTTACTACTTATTTACATCTGTTAATATTTGTGGTTATGTATAAAATAGAAATTGCAAAGGCAAATCAGCTGGTCTGGAAATAATAAAATAAACTATCATTATAGATTACTTTTATAGATTATATGCCACTACTTTAGTTGAGTACGGGAATCTACAAGGCAAGTTGGTACGCTTAACGCAACCACTGACAGATGGCCATACTGGTACTATTTTTATATTTTATAGCTTTCAATTTCAATAGGGAATTAGATTTCTCACATTCTTTTGGTAGCGTTGTTTTCCAGTAAACAGGACAAAAAGTTTACCTTATCAGTAAAACTCACCAGGAAGTCATTTGCTTGCAGCCTTGGTACTGATTCATACGTTTATAATTTTTAACTGCGGACTTCAGTAATTGATATTACAATTTTTATATCCCAGTTACAAAGTGTTTAACATACAGGTAATTTCATTATACTTATTTAAAATGTAATTAATCTTCAAATTTTGCCTTTGATATAATTTCAATTATTTTTAAAATAAATTTGAATTCAGTCAATTCTTTTTAATTTAATAAGTAGTTAAAATACTATATGTACCACATGGTTTTATAAAATATTTTTCTCTTTCCTTTTAATTTTTTTAGAAATCAGCTTACTTTTGTATAGCTTAAATAAATTTCATGCAGCTAACTTAAATATATTCGTGCAGAGCTAATTAATTAATTTTGCACAGCTTACTTGCTTATATTTTGAATAGCTAACTTGCTTAATTTTGTACAGCTAACTTGCTTAGATGCTTATATTCTTAGATATTTAAATTCTGAGATACATCTTCTACATTCCTGCATAGTTTTTGCACAGTTTATCTTTCATAGATAAACTTTGGTTATCTATTCATTAAACCACATAGTTGGTTAATTTTCCTACAACTTTCATCCCATTTCATTGAGAGACGTAAATTGCCAAGGAAAATTTAGAATTCTTGCAACAAGAGACAATTGTGGGCCTGGATTGCTGTCCCAGAACCAGTCACCTGAACCATAAACCATCTAGGATACTGGTATCAATTTGTTTTTTATATATATATTTTTTTACATTTCAATTTGTCTCAAACCGATTTGTCTAATTTTCTTCATGTAATATATTTTGTCATTCATTTTAAACTATCTTTTTATTTCTCTTACCAACAATTTCAGTCTGATCTATAGCAGACTGGTTATTCGAGAAAAAGAGACAATTTTGCTTATTTTACTATAGATGGTGCCCAATTTAACATCAATTTTTCTTTGTCTCCTTTTCTCGAAATAAACAGAAATCTGTCGCTTATGCTGTACATGTCAGAAAGGGTAAGTTTCTCCACTCTTACGAATGCTCTGGACCCACGGCTCTCTGCTCCGGCTTAAACCAGCTAGTCGTCCGCACATGTTGCCTCAATTCTTTCTCAAAAATAAATAATAAGAGAAAGGAGGTAACACTACCTCATTCAGTTCCTTATCAAGGTTTAAGGAAGGACCATTGAAAGTTTATTAAATTGAATTGACTTGATTAGAGTACATATTAAGTGATATACGTAGTTAGTCACTTTCTATATCTTCTATGTTCGAATCCCATCTCCAACAGATGGTGATCTCAAAGGAAATGGTTGCGGGTCCGTGATCTTTTAAAACGTAGTTTTTCCATTCCACTCTGTATTTAAATTGGGGGATTGTTTTACTGATGATTTGTGATTCATGTTTGTGTTTTATTAGCGGAATGCTGTTGAGTACAGATAATTTTCAATACGTATTACACCAATACCTCTTCAAACATAACGTTAATAACCACACAAATTATAATTCAGTACACAAGAACTATTAAATATCAACATTTAATTAATTTCTATCAATATTTTGCGTTTTACTGTGTGTTATACATAACAACTTTTATAATAATTGCTTTCACATTTCAAATTAATTGGAGTTTGAAACTTTTGAGTTGCATATTGACAGAAAAATTTATTTCATGGTAAATCTATCGTTTTGCTCTTTACCTTTACAAGACCCTTGTAATCACCCTATTAAAATAAACGACGTGATATTTCCCACTATATATTATGAAAATGAGAATTCACGTATGAAAACTGTTATTAATATTGCAGTAATAATAACCCTTAATATGGTAATCGCTTAGAAGGGAAAAGCGTATACGATACGCTAGTTATTAAGGCTTTCTGTTAAGCCCGATTTCTTGTTTAGTAAACTTTGTCATTTTCTAAACATAATGTGCGTATTTCAGTACAGTGTAAATTCGCTGTTACTGAAAACATAATGGACTAATGGTATTCAAACTAACAACGCGATATGTGACTTTTTTCTACGTGGCTGATAATAAATAACTTTATGGATATTTGTATGTATTAGCAACAACGGTTAAACAAAAACGATTTCAAAAATGCATGATTATCATTGTTCACATTATAAAAACTTCTACTGATTCTGAAAAGCCCTCTAATCATTGTCATTACATAGCGAGAGGGCTCTTGAAAATTAAGGAAATATAATATTTTGTCAGGACTAAAGTACCTACCTTCTATTTAAAAATATAATTTAATTTTGTGAAGAAAATTACAAGTGTAACAATGCAGTCCTAATACAAATTTTCATATACATAATTAATAATTAATTGTTTTTACAATTTTTTGTGTTGAAAATATGTCATTAATAAATAAATTTTGTTTGTTAGGTTGAACGTGAATGCTTGAATTAATGTTATTTTCAATATCGAAGTGATTGGCTGCTGTCAGTAAATATTCTTTATAGAGTGACCGAAAACGAAAAAAATATCAAAAAAATACCAAATAGAAATAGAAAAATATTATAAAATAATAACTCACCCTTAGTTGTTAACATTTTTGTTTACTGTAAAATTTATTCTATTGAAGACCACCCACATTTTTCAATTCTGTTCCTAAATCTTTCTACACTTTCTAAAATTACACTCCTTCATGAGTTTCCAGTCGGATTTTGTTAAAGTTTCGAAAAGTTCATCGAGGGTTTTGGCGTGTTCTTTAACATCAGCTCCGGCGAAACCGGAAGTGAAGAAAATCAATTGTATGTCAAAAAGTGCCGCTTATTATGTATGTAGTATATCCTAAATTTCAATCAATTATCTTCAAAACTAAAGGTCAAAATAGGCTAAACCATGATCCTGTTACACCCGGTATAATCTAATTTACAAAATTTATATAATAATGTCATATTTCAAGATAACAAACATTACCATAATTCCTACCGAAACAGAGTAATCGTTGCATGTTCCTGGTATAAATATTCTTAACTAAGAAACAAGTATGTGCATTCATACTATCCCTAAGAGTCGAGTTCCGGTCGAATTTCACTCCAGAAAGGATGCCTCAAAAAAATTTTGACTGATCGAGATCGAACTTGCTTATAACATATACCGATAGTGTGAATGTTCTTCTGTTCCCGACTTAGTTATCAAGCCAGTGTGGTATTCTCCTTCTGTTCTTCATTGCAGTAAACTTAGATGCACCCACATTATTTTCCTTGCTTCACGTTACCTTCTTGTGTCGATAATATTATCTTCTTCATCAAGAAGAAGAGGGGCGAGCGTAGGTGCATCTTTACTATGTACATACTTCGGTATGTGATGTAAAGCAACAACAGGCGCAGTTAGTACTTGGATGGGTGACCATTCCAACGGAAACCGCGTTCTCGTCTCACACATCTTCCAGCGGCTTGTATATCAGTGTATGCGCGGAAGCTATACAACCTTAGGCGAGGGTTGTATAGGAGATATACCATCCTTCGGAGGGGATGTAAAGCCGTCGGTCCCTTGTCTATTAAATGTTAGGCAAGTAAAAGATCCCTACTCTTCTTAAGGGAAGAGGTTCGGCAAAATTCCTGGTTGGGGGTAGCTCGTCTACAGGCGTCGGTGTTAGGCCTCAGTAGCGGAAATAGGCCGACGTTAAATAAATGTATAAAAAAAAAATCAAGAAGAAGAGCTATAATAGCTAATACTTCTATTGAAAAGTTCAATGACATTCTGCGGCAGCAAATATTACAAGCAATTAAATACTTTTATTAAGTTAATTTTATCATTAATTACGAGTCGTGATCTAAGTCAGATTGTATAATGCGAATATGATCTCATTTAACCAGACCGAGATCGGACCGAGAACGAACTGTGATCGTCACTATAGTGTGGAGCGACCCTTTTACTGTTCTGCATGTACACGGATCAGGTTACCTCAAGTCGCCATAAGGTTTTCTTATAGTGATAGATCGTTTACTCCAGTAAAATTTGAGTTGAACTCGGAACAAATTCGTAACAAGCTATTTTTTGCATAAATTACTAAGTAAAGGTGGTAGAAAATCCCAAAAAATCCGAGTGGCGGAAAAGCCTGAAAACTAAGTCGCCGTCTTTAAATTTGGCTGTTTTTATATTTATAATTAAATATTTCCGTTATTATTGAATTTATGAAAATATATAAAAAAATTGAATTTAAATTCCATGAAATAACATATAAAATAATTTTTTAATTTTTGAAATTCGATAAAAAATAACAAAGTTGCGAATTTTCAAAAATGACAATTTAAAAAGTTTTCTAACAACTTAGTTGAATTTACACATCCTACGTGCTGTAGAAAATAACGTAATTTGTGTGTGTTTTAATATGAATTTTCACAATATCCCCTTAGTATATTTGATGGTATATCATTAAGAAAAAATCATCCCTCTTTGCCTATTTCGACAGTAAAATGAAACCAACCACAATTTTACCTGAAGGCAATAAATAGTTTGTAATAGATGGCGGGTTTCTTCTAAGAAAGGTTGTATGGCAACAGCCTGCCACTTACCATGATATAATTGAGCAATATCTTAATTATGTTGATTACCACTTTGGTAATAACAGTATCATCTTTGACGGATATATCAACGAGAGTGGGTCTACCAAATTTACAGAATATCAGCGGAGAATACAAAATGTGTGTCAACGAGAAGTAAATTTTAATGAAGAAACTGAAGTTAAACTATCGATAGGGTGAATTTTTAACTTCTTCATCAAATAAAAATCGGTTGATAGATCTTTTGAAGCTACGTTTCGCCAGTTCTGGTATTGTTGTTAAACATACCCAGTCACATGTATACTATTTAATTGCCACAACTGTGATTGATCAATCCTCCTAATGACAGTAATATTGTTGTAGTAGAACAAGATACAGACTTGATTGTATTTCTTTTGGAACACTGCAGTACTGGTAATTTATTCATATTACGACCTAGTATTACTGCTAAACTAGATAAAGTGACTAATATCCAGCAATTAAAATTATCATTAAGTGAGCATGTAGCCAATAATATATTATTTCTACATGCAATGTCAAGTTGCGATACTACCTCTGCCTTTTATAAAAAAAAGTAAAACACCGGCAGTAACTGTAATAGAAACAAATAAACATATTCCCTCACCACTTTTACTGTTTAAATCGAGGGCAGCAAATCTTTGTCGTCACGGCAGAAGTCATAGCCATATATCAATCTTTGAAGTATATTGAGAACGCAACCTCTAAAATCTCGGTAATTCTTTCTGATTCTCTTTCGGTTCTCAATGGAATTAAAAATACATGTTCCTTTAGTTATAAAGGCAATCCATATTTGTACAAAATAAAACAATTAATATTTCAAATTACATCAACTGGGAGGAACATTTACTTTGTTTGGGTGAAGGCTCATGTTAGACTTGAGCATAACGAACAGGTTGACCTCTTGGCTAAGGAAAGCTGCAATTTGGAATATTCTCTGGATGACAAGTTATGTATAAGTGACATATTCAACGTATTAAAGTTAGAGACAAGAAACAAATGGTCTGGTTTATGGAAACAACTCTGTTTCACAAATCCTTCGAGGTACACTTCCATTCATATCGACATTTCGATAAAAATTTTTCACGATGAACTCCCTGCCCAAAGAAAATATATAACTACTCTGATATGCTTAAAATTTGGCCACGTTTGCTACCCAGCTCATTTGTTTAAAATTTGAATTGTTACTTCGGATAAGTGCGAACATTGTAATGTCATAGGAGACCTAGATCCCGTGTTTCTTGGCTGTGTTAAGTATAAAGATGCATCTACGAAATTTGTCCAAAATATTATTAAAAGTTGTGATATCATAGCTCCATTTAATTTACTTAGCCTGTTAGTGATAAAACTTTATAAAAGAAACCAAAGTTAAGTAATAGGTTAAATTCGTACACCCTATGTTTTTCCCTGTGTTGGTTATCCCTACTTAACGAGGTCTACCCAGTCTTGTCTAAGTTGCAATAATGTCCTGATCGACACCTGGACGAGAAACGTGTGACCCTGTCTTTTCCTGCCGTTTTTAACTAATATCTCTGTCGGTTTGAGTTAGGTTTAGTTTTAGGTACAAAAAAATTATTTTTCTTTGTTTTTTTTGTTTTTTTTATTTCATACTTAAATTGTTATTGGCTGCATGGTTTGCGACCCAAAGCCAATGGGAAAAAAAAATCTTTGTCGATTTGTGGAAATAGGTGAACAATTGATTTTAAACTGATACAGTAGTCGAAAAACGAAGAGTTTAGATGAATTTCGTTATATAAAACATAATCAAATAGTGGCTCGTCAAAACTAATTCAATAATTTTGAACTAGCTGTTTTACTCCCTACATCTGACGCAGCCCAATTTCGGAGTTTATTATCAAGTTAAGGTCTGGTTGAGCAATAACATGAACCCAGAAGATTATGGTTGGACCAAAAATAACAATTTTCTAGAACCACAAAAATTACAAAAAATTGCCCCAGATTTAATATTAAAGATTCTGCTTTGTGCGAGCAAAATAAACTACATAAAAAGTAAAATTTAAAGTGTACTGCAAGCTGCGTACACTGTGTAGGGCAGTGTTGTGAAAACACATCAGATGTGTCCTTAGAAAAGGACGACATTAACTACCCTTTATTTTTGATTTAGTTTGCTTAAAACATTTTCATTGTTAGAATGAATTTTTTTGTTTTGACTTTCTTTACTACACACTGTGTTAATATTGCTGTAGTAATTTATCTTCATTTAGTTATTTTACTATTATTACTATTTTTATTTTGTTAATTTTATCCATTTTTCTATTCTATCTTCTGTTGCCATTTTTTCGTTTCATTATATGTTTAATAATAAAATTATATTAATAATAATAATAATAAAAATTCATGTTTACCTCATTTAATACTTGTGGCAAACTATATCACATAGGGTCAAACTATTTAGCCCTAGGTAAAAAAATTGGAGCATCGAACAAGTCGAAAATTAAAAATGATGGATGACATACAGAAGCACAAACATCTTTCTAAAAATGATCACAAACATTATCACAAATTATGTAAATGTGTTGAATTAACAAAATTTTGTTTGAAGAAATCACAAAATTACTCTCTTAGTAAGTCCCTACCTATGCCATTTTTTAGTCAATTTTGAAAATGTAACGCCAACTTAGAAATAATTTTATATAGTTTAATTTTTTCATCTCGTTAAATTTTGATAAAATTATGAATAGTGTAGATATCAGAAGCCAACAGAAGATACACAAGAGAAATCGGCAACAAATAATGCAGTGCTGGATCAAGATATGGTTAATATTATAGCACATAAAATATCCGAGTTAATAAATCATAAGCTGGAGCAGATAATAGGGAGGCAAGATATTAAAATTAAGCAATGTGAAGAAAAAATAAGTAAATTGGGAATTGAAAAGGTTAATTTAAATAAAAGAATTGATTATCTGGAACAAAATTCAAAAGGTAATGCAGTCCGGATATTTGGTATAGAAGAAGAAAAGAATTATTTAATATAAATTTAAAATTACCACTGAATAATAACAGTATTTTAAATTCGTACCGTATTAAAAAACAAATATTGTCCTCTACGCATATAAAAGAAGTACCTGAAAAAACACAAGAAACTGCTTTTAAATATCCAGCCATTCTAGTTGAATTCACCAATTTTAAGCATAGGGAATTGGTCCTAAAAAATAGACATTTATTAAAATCGACACATATATTTATTAATGAAGAATTAACCAAGCAAAATATGATGATATTTAAAGCAGTACAAAAACGGCAAGTATGGATTAAAAACACAATAATATTTGCAAAAAAACGTGGATGGTAAACTATTAAAATGTACTTCACTAGAGAATATTTACAAATTAGATTAATAAAGAAGCTGGGGCGCAACTAGCACATACATATTATTATATCTATAGATACATATATTACTGTTATTTTTGAATTATTTACCTACTTACTAACCTTATATACTTTTCTTACATTTCATGTTTTTACTCATTCTACATATTTTTCTTACATTCTGTTTTTTTTTCTATTAAAGAATTAAATTGATTAAATTGATAACGTTAATCTTTTTATTTAAATTAAAAAGAGCAGATGTCAGTCAATACCATTTACTTTTTCACCTACATACCTTATAGCTCATTCTGTTATTACTATATTATAATATAATTTTAATTTTAGAAAATATATTATATTTTCTAAAATTTTGTTGTTTTTTATTATCTTCTCATATATCTATTATATAATAGCTTGTAATCATTGATTTAAGAAATTGCCTACACACTACGTACTTAACACTTAGTTATGCGTCGAGTTCTTCACAAATAATTTTATGTTCACATAACTTACTATATAAATCTAGAGCATTACACATTATGATGAATATGATGTTTACTTAACATGAATGAATTCAAAGTCGCACATATTAAAGCATGTTCTTTGTTAGCTGGATTTTTAGTTTTTAAAGAAAATATTTTAGCAAATAACTATGTCATATTCTTAATTAGTGAGAGCTGGTTAGGTGGTCATATAGAGGCTGATGTTATGCAAATACGTGGTTATAATCTTGTCTGACAGTATAGATTAGGAGGTGTGAGAGGAGGAGGCATCTGTATGTATATACTTAAATCGATTACATTTGAAATAATTGAGGTAAGTCATTATAATTGCTTAGAGCACTTATGGATTAAAATTAAAGTATCAAAAAGAAAAAAACATATTGCATAGGAGTTTTGTACCGTTCTCCAAACATGATTACATATTGTTGCCCTTACATTATACCCTTTATTACTCACATAATTAATTCGTGTATTTTGGAGCATTATTTTCCAAACTTTTGGAAAACTTCCTTGATTATTCCTCTGCCAAGGAACAGTCAGCCTAGTGAGTATAAACATTTGTGACCAATACCTATCTTGCCTCCACTTTCTAAGGTTCTAGAGAGAATAATGTCAAATCAGTTAAACACTCGTATTAACAAATATGATATTTTACCGCCAACTCAATCAGGATTTAGAAAAAATTACAGTTGTAGGACACCATCTGATCATGATAAATTAACGGTGTTAATTTTATTAGCTTATACAACAGCATTTGACTGTATCAACCATGAAATTATGCTGTCAATTTCATTTTTTATAGGACTAGATCCAAATGCTATACATATGCTAAAAAAGTATCTATCAGATAGAAAACAAATAGTAATATATAATACTGAATAATACTGCAACTTAAAAAATATATATGCATGCAAAAATATTTTAAATAAAGGCACTATCAAATTATTATGTGATGCGCTTGTTTTGTCAAATTTTTCATAATGCGATGTAATATATGGTCCCTGTCTGGATATGATGACATCAAGAATAGTTCAAAGAATACAAAATTCATGCACTAGGCTAATTTGTGGTATTAGAAGGAGAAACTCCACCTTACTTATTTTTGAAAATTCGCTACAGAACAGATGTGCATAATATTAATATAAGAAGGAAATGTCTAATTACAACACCAGCTCATAAAACTAAATTATATGAAAGGTCATTTTTGTACAATATTTTTAAAATATATAACAACAGATATAAAGATATAAAGGCTTGTAATATCAATAAATTTTAATTTCTATTAAAAAGACAATTGTTAAAGATTCAATAATGATCATTATTATGTGCAATAAATAGAATGGTAAATAATATAGGAAAGGGTTAATACATAATAGTAAACGTATCATATATTAGAATAGGCAGTTTCTTTAAGTATATATGTATAGTTTATTAATATTTTATATAAACAGGAAGTCATGAGGGTATGAGAGGTTAAGTGGTAGAACAGTGCACATGCACTGAATTTCGCCTCTTCAATAATGCATTTTCTTTTGAAATTAATATGATATATGTTAAGTTGAATGTTATTTCTGTATTGTTGAAATAAAGACCATATATTATTATTATTATTATTATATTTGGCCCTATCTGTAAAAAGGCCAAATGTCAAGATGGCGGAGCATTTTCTCTATGTTCCGCCACTCGAATTTTTTGGGATGAACACCTTATGAACACATACTAAACACATTATAGCTAAAATTAGCTTGTCACGAATTTGTTCCGGGTTTAGAATAAGTATATACCACTTAATTTTACTGGGCTAATTGTAATGAAGGTAGATCAACTCAATTTTCGTACAAATTAGAAACGACTGACTTTTTTGGTATTCCCTGAAATACTAGTTATCCCGCTGACCGAAAGAGACTCTTCTGTGTGTACGGAGGCAGGGACTAATTAACTCTAGACACAGATCAATAAAGATCTTCTCAGGCAACCAAGCAGCCCTTAAAACTCTTGGACCCTATCCCTGTCATTCTAAAACAGTCTGGAGTTGGCAAAAGTCTCTAATCCAATTGGACAGAAACAACAAACTGACTCTGGTCTAGGAGCTTGACTACTCTAGAGTGGAAGGCAACGAAATTACCCATCGTCTAGCCAGAAAGGGCGCGGTATCAAAATTTATAGGACCAGAACCAGTTCTGGACATATACTCAAACACTGCCAAAGCAAATATCCTAGACTGGACTGAATCTCTACCTCTGGCAGCCACTACCAGGTTTAGCTCATTCGAAGGAATTCATCACATATCCTTTGAAGTCAAGAGCTAAAAAACTGCTAGCGTTAAACAGGTTGAACCTAAGGACTCTAATTGACCTATACACTGGACACTGCAGATTAAATCATCACCTACCTATCATTTGGCAAAGGACAGCTGTTGTCTGAGGACCCGGACAGCCTCTCACCCAACAAGGTTACCCGCTTTATCAAAAAGTTGAACCTATTGGGTGGAATATAAATTAGTAATGAGCTGCGATAGACCGAATGGTTGCTGTGGAGGGTCTGGTATAGACCCATTCACATTTTAACCTACCTACCTACATACATACTGCTGCGTTGCGTGCTGTTGTGTCGGCTGCTTCATTACCAGTAATGCCAATTTAGGACGGAACGTATACAAGTATTATACTAACGTTCAGTAGATTTAGTTGGCATACTATCTGCTGAATCAGCTGACTTAACGAGTTGTGAGTCTATAATTGATTGGTGGACTGGGGGGAACTAAATGAGCCTGAACAGATAATGTAGTTACCTTCACTGTAACTGTTCTTGATGTTTGTAAGAATTTGGTAAATTGCAAATAGTTCTCTACCTTTTAGGTAGTAGCGTACTTCAATATGGTACATTGTAAAGATTGCTGAACCTACGCTATGGCATATGGATGCATCAGTATAGATAATCTGTGAGTTTATGAACATTGTGGAAAGTTGACGAAAGGAATTTAGGGTTACTTGTGGATGAATGTCCTTTTTATTATACTTCAAAAGTTCGACATGAAGTTCAACCGGTAGGAGAATCCATGAGGCTGTTTTGGAGTTAATGTGGGGCAAAGTTGTGGTGGGGAGGAAAAGATTTAACTGTATGAGGTATCTGATTAATCCTTCGTGGAAGGGAGGAATAATGTTAGGGTTTCGATTGTAAATAAGTTTGAAACGGTTTGAAAAGTATAGGTGTAGTTGAAGTTGTTGGTGTAAAGTGACATTTTGATGGCATATTAATCAATCATCAATCAAACAAATTTTATTAAAATTAATACATGATATTGCCTCCCCGGGGACTACCTTGCCACCGACCGTGCAACCACCGCGCTGTTCACTGTGGCGGGTTGCATGGCCAGGTGGGGCGGCTCTGGTTCGGCTAAAAGAAAATGAGGAGAGAAGCCCTGGCTTCTTTTATGAAAAACAAATTAAAAAGGGCAATATATATATATATATATATATATACACATATATTAAAAAAAGGTTTTATTAAAGTAGAAAATAAACTTTCAAATAAATCAAACCCATCATTATGTTACATTATATAATTTTTTTTATGATATAAAAGCTTGTCGCGAGATTTTCCTGTGTAAAGAAGATTGCTCGCGACACCGGACTTATACACATGTGCAAAATTTCAAAGCTCTAGCTGAATTAGAACTAATCAAAATTTTGATTGCAAGATTGGCCCTAAACCAATTAACAAAGCTTAAAGCTAAGCAAACTCAAAACTATCGCACTGCACTGAGCTAATTTTGTTACTGACACAGGTACTACTAAATCTAAAACGGGGAACCTTCATTGAAATGAGGTACTGCAGGGCTGCGTAAGGCCGCCTAAACTGTGCTTTATCGAAATTTTTATTTTCTTAGAAACTTCGTAGTGAAGCTAATTTTGAGTGAAAAAAATGCACAGAAGGGAACGATAACAAGAACAGAAACAAAAAAACGCACAAAAAGAGACCAAGAACATGAAACAAAATGGACAAACTGAAAGGAAGAGAGGGACAGGAAAGATTTAAAGAAATGAAAGGTATGAAATATCAGTAAAGGCAGATAGAGTAAGCGGAAATTATACTAGGTGAAGGTTTGGCTATAGTGATTGCCGGAAGATTGGTAACGTCTGGTATGGTAGGGTGTGTCTGATCTGAAAGTGCATTATGCTGTCTAATTTGTGTAACGTTTGTGGTAAGCGGACTATCGCCCAGTTAGAAAGATTAGAATTTTTAGGAGTTTTCCTGGACCTAGTCCGTTATTGTGATTATGTCATTGCAACGTGCGTAAAGACCTTTGAGGGCACTGTACCTTCCAGAGTTCGAAATGAGGGGCGTAAATTTGTGTTCAAGCACTTTTAATTTTCTCATTGTCGTGGCCGATATGCTGCACCACACCGGCGCTATTTATATGATGGCCGGCCTGACCACCATCGTGTACAACAACTTTTTGTTTTGTCTGTTAAGTCTGCTACCTCTGACCATCACCGGATACAGACTTTTGGTCAGGGAGTAGACCGTCCGCACAATTTCGTTTATGTGTGTATTGAACGTAAGCCTCTGGTCTAGTCTGTCCCCCTAGATACTTAACGCACCGTTTTGTTGGAATTTGGTGCCCCCTGACCGAAATAGATGTCAAAATTCTATGCTTGGTGAACCGGCGCGAGAAGACTATTGCTTCCGATTTCTCGGCGTTTACCCGAGTCTTAGACCGGTCATAATACGCCGCGGAACAGACCATGTGCGCCTTCAGCAGCATATTGGCTGCTTGAGCGTTGTTAGAATGCGCGTACATGGCCGTGTCGTCGGCGTACTTGGCCAGCTCGGTATTGGGGAAATCGGAGACATTCAAGTTGTACAGTTTTGGTATTAGACACGATTTTTGCGGGACTCCCGCACAAATATCCTGCTATGATGACAGTTTATTATTCACTCGAACCTGCAGGGATCTGCCCGTCAAAAACTAATAAATGAGTTTGATTATGTACGTCGGAAAGTTTAATCGTGCATCTTGTATAGTAACCCCGACATCCAGACGGTGTCAAACGCCTTCTCAATATCAAGAAGCACCATGGCGGTGCTCTTCTCGAGGTTGTATTGTACCTTGACATCATTAACTATCTTGACGACCTGTTGCACCATACTCGTGCCCTTTCTGAAGCCGAACTGGCACTTATCGTCGATGTGGAGCTCCTCCTGACTAGGATGAGCTTTTGCACCAACTTGGATATCGCCGACAGCAGCGATATGGGGCGATAGCTCCTGGTGAGCTTCGCGTTCTTGTTCGGTTTGAGGATGGGCACGACGACGGCACACTTCCATTGTCTGGAGATGGCATATTAATGTAATGCTGACATTACTAGTTTAGATATAGACATTTCATCTACTAGATAGTGTAGTGAATCTGGAGCATTCACTACAATTGAATTATTCGAAGTGCTTTATTTTCGATAGATTTCACTGCATTGAGTATAATATAATTGTTTCTTAAAAGCCGTATTACAAATATTCAATCAACATTTTAATTTTACATATTAACGATGATTTTCTTATTTACAATCTCAATAAATAATTTCCTGATACAATACTACTACTTATTTTGCCATTTAAGAAATTATAAGTACAGTGGCTCAATGAGTAAGTCATTAGAATTCTATCTCTAGCTAGTTCGATAGGTACGGGATCGATTCTAAGTTTAATAGTTTTTATCTAATAATTTAGTTATCATATGGGCAGCAGTAATTGTGAGGATAATATATTAGATAGATTAGATTGGATTATAAATTGAAAAAAATATATATATCTCCTTTATTTTAATTAGACATGAGTATTTATTGATGTAAATTTATTACACAGATTCTGCCTAGAAAATTATTGTATTGTTTATATAAAAATTACATGCGCATGTTGAAAGCATTTGATATCACATACACATATAAGTAAAAGTCACTTGTGATATAGAAAATAACATAAAATATGCAAATATTCTACAACAGCGTTTATTTCTTTATTAAGCTGTACACTGTACATATTATATACCTAAAATTCCGTTCCATTGATATTTAAATTTTCGTGCAATTTCATATTGTACTGAATTACTAATAATATTATACAATAAAATAAAATTATTTTGCCCTTGTACTGGAATAAACATGCGCAAATGAGTAAGCAATGCAGATTCTATATTTTTTTTATAGATACGATGCACCTGTATAAGGAAAAGCCAGAGAAATTGCGATTGTTAAAATAATTAATTCACAATGCACATATAGATGAAATTTATGAGCCTAATATTCGCTTTATGGCCGAACACAATTGCAATGAATATTTATACATCCGCGTGGTAAACTTTTTTTCAACATAAATTTTTAATATCCAAAAGCCAATTTTATTTAAATGTGGAATATTAATTCAATAAGAGCTCCATATAATGAGCAGAATGTTTGTGGAAGTTAGGAAGCAGGATCGCATCTGTGAACTAGACAGCAAACGCGAAGTTTATGTTATGTAATAAAATATATTTTATAGGTTTTCTTTTTATATTTATTGGCGTGTCGCCATAACAGTAGCTGTACAGAGTCAGATTCAAATAAAAAAATATAAATGTTCGCCAGCAGGAAACGTAAAGGATACAACTAAAAGCCAACTATGTGTTTTGAAACAAACCGTTTGTACAGTGATATATTGAACATTACTTTTATAATAAAATTTGTTGGAATGTATAAAAACGACCGAAGAGATTTTTAGTACAGCCACATTAACATCTTGAATGGAAATAGCGATTTCTATAAAACGCCAATATATGACGTTATATACAAAAATGAATTAAAAAATATAGGTTCATACTAAATTAAATTTATACGCATTTCAAATCATTTTAACGAATCATTTCTATTCCCGCATATAAAGTAATATATTTGTTTTTTGACATTATTATTAAAGACTATATTTAGTCATCTCTTAATGAAGAAATGTATGTGCAGTGTATTTTTGGATATTTTTTTCTGAATACTTATGAAAACTATTTTAGTATTATTAGCATTACATCAAAAGTGATATACAGAGCGGTTTAGTTATAACCAGCATAACTTTGGGGAGCGAAAGAACTCGGAAAATAAAAGAGTTGTTTAATTTAAAGAAAAAAATTTGAAATGTACCGTTAATAGGATGCAGAGTGAGAAATTTAATTTTTTTTTAAATTATTTCTACTTAACTCACTAACAAAATGGTCTGAGCTTTGAATTTTCTACAAACATTTAGTATGCAAGGAAAAATATTGATCCAGACACCAGAGCTAATTTAAAATAATTAAAAGCTTTAAAAAAATTAATTGTGGCACTATGATTTTACTTCGAATACGAAAACTAAATAAAAAATATCCCATTGTTTATGCGACATTTTATTTAGTTTTGCTTAATTGAATCAGAAACATAGAAGGTCTAGAAATAAAAAATATTAATATCGTGTCATCAGAAATTTGAATGAAACAAAGTACTATTATATGTAACATAATAAGATTAGAAATAAAAACATGTCACAAAGTCAATACACCAAAGCTTCAGCAAAAGTACCAATTCTGAAAAGTCTATTGTAAAATAGCTTTTAATTTCATAATCAGTATCCGATTCCTTGTTCAAACTGACGTCCATTCTCCGTAACGTAAAGTTTAGCCCTATTTAAATTACATCGAGAAACATTTCTTAACTCAATGTTGGTAATTTCCTGGAATTTATTTCGCAAGTCTTCTAATATTCCTGGTGATCTGGAATAAACCTTATCTTTAAGATATCCCCACAAATACAAATCGATGAGAGTCAGATCAGGCGACCTAGGTAGCAACCTTACAAGATTATTGGTAATAATCCATCGTTCCCCGAAGTTTTATTTAAGTAATTACGAACGATGGCTAAGAATTATAAAAACAAGCCCTCAGTCTTCGGCAGGTCTTTAGTGACTAGAGGGTGCTATAAATTTCGGGGTTAGCTATGTCAATTTGTACCCGGAATCTTCAAAGCATATATCAGCTGGTACGATGCATAATATCATGCTAGAAATGAACAAAATAAAGATCAACATCTTAGGGATCAGCGAAACATGATTGCTCAACTCTGGGCCCTGTTCAGAAAGTAAAGGCACAGTATATTATTCTGGAAGTAGTGACGCCTAACACAGACATGGCGTACTAATAATGTTAGACAAAGAGTCCAAAAAATCAGTGGAAAGGTTTTCCCCGATTTCAGAAAGAGTAACATTGCTTAAGTCAAAAACCTCTCCGGCAATCTAATCCAAGTGTATGACTCAACCACGGATGGAAGCGAAGAGGAAATAGGATTACTCTATCAATAAGTAAGTGACTTTTAAAAGCAGTGACTCATAGATACACCACAATTGTTATCGGCGATTTAAATGCAAACATTGGCAACGCAAGTGCTGGAAAACTTGTGGGAAATTACGGAGGATGTAATCTAAGAGTGTATTGCCTAGTACAATTCTACGAGAAAAGTAGACTAGTTGCTACTAATACCTTCTATAAGTTACCAGAATGAAGATTGTATACATGGCGATCACCTGCAGACAAACTAGATAAAATAGTCTTAAATCAAATAAACTATACTCTCATTAACGAAAGATACTGAAATTCACTATGTGCTAGAACCATGTAAAGAACTACTAAGCGAACCTAAATCAAAGAAGAACTCATGATTAACTGACGCAACATGATGCACAAAAAACCGGAACATACGTAAATATGAGGAGATCAACAATGAGATAAGGAAACAGAAAAAGGAAGACAAAGAAAGATATTTTGAATGTAAATATAAAGAAATCGACGAACTCCAAAGTAAATACGACCTGTTTAACTTATACAAAAGAGTTAAGGAACTTGCAGGCTGCCACAAACAGGCACGCTACTACACTCCTAGACAAAAATGGTCATATCCTAATTAATAATGATGAAAAATTAAAACGAAAGGCGAACGAAATGCAATGAAGAATTATTCACAAATAAACGAGTTGGTCCAGATCAGATACTCATAACTCAAGAACATATTCCTTCTTGACCTAATATTACTAAGGAAGAAGTAATCTTGAAATCAATGAAAAATGGAAAAGTTCTGGATATGATTAACTGCCCAGTGATGACGTAAAGTTGTTGATGAGAATTACATCATCTTTGTAGAATTGTTCAATACAATATACAGATGAGAGAATATCCCCACAGAATGGTTGTTGTCAACTTTTAACCACCGTACTATTAGCCTTATGTCACAGACATTGAAATTGTTTCCTAAAATAATATATAGCCAAATACATTAAGATAAACATAAGCGAAATACAGTAATTTATAACGGTCTGGGAGCACGAGAAGCATTCCTTCCATTTATCGTACTGATTCAAAGATGCTTGGACGTTAATCAGGATGTATATGCATATTCCATCAACTATAATAAAGCATTTTATAATCCGCCACGATCAGCTAATGAGTATCCTTAAAATGAAACATCTGAGTCACAGAGACCTTCAAATCGTTCCAAATTTTGGTATTACAACCAAAAGGTGACAGTATACATTGACAAACAATCGTAGGAAGAAATAAAAATTAAAAAATGTTCTAAACATATTTTTAAAATATTGAATGCTCTCAGGGCTGTCTGTGCCTTTTGTATCCGTTGGAATTTTCTTAGATATGTTTGTTTATAATAAAGTTAAATGACACTGCCTACATTTTTTTTATAAAACTACGTTGTTTGCATTGAGTGGTTAAGAAATGAAAACTGAATTGAAACTAAAAGTACATTTTACTTTTTACTACTATGTACTACCTTTAAGGCCATATTCACAAGATTAAATGTTCCCCTTAAAAATCGTATTCGTAACATCCCTGTTTTTAAAGATATCCTCTTTTTCTGTCGTGAAAGTTCTCATAAAATTTAATATGAGAAATTCTCCATAATAGTGAATAGAAGTAAAAAGTTACTCATGGTTACCAAAGCTTCATAATTTAGAGATAATATTTTAATTCGCTTTTACAGAAAGTAATGGGTCGCGTGTGAGCGTATCTTTGTTAAATGTCTTCATTTTTCAGAAGATAACACCGGAAGTTTAGCCGACGAATTCAGTAGAATATGTTCAACGTCAGGCGTTAAAATATGTGCACTGGTTAATTAAAATACACGAGTCCTTGCAAAAGTAATGCGCTGATATATTCTGTGCTAAATCAATTGTTAAATAATGTACTTGTATCGCGAAATAAATTCACAAACTATTAACTAATGAAAATCTAATCGCTTAACTCTGGTGCTGTCCATCTGCAAATATCAAGGGTAACTTTTAATCTGCAAATTACCAAAATATAATTAAGTTAAGAACTGTTAGGATTACTAGTTAATAATTTAGTGACAACCAATTTTCTCTTTCTCATTGATCATCCCATGGAGTTATATCAAAAAATGCTGTAACGGTGTTAGTGAACTTGTTTTACTTCCACGTCCAGTGGAAGTATAGTAATGCATATATATATATATATATATATATATATATATATATATATATATATATATATATATATATATATGAATATGAAGTGTTATTGTCCTTCCGGGTGCTCTCCCGCGTCGATGGTCGACTCCTCCAGGAGTCACGGTTTTCCTAACGACGTTTCGGCAGAATCTCATCTGCGCCATCTTCAGGTTCCCACTGAAAGCTGCCTACTGCTGCTCCTCGTTGCTCAAACTGAACTTCAGTTTATAATTTAATAAATATGAACATACCTGAATCACGTTCTTGAAACTTTGTGTGACCATAAATCCACAACAGCATTTAGATTCACACCTTCATCCAACATTATGTTACAAGTATTAAATGACTTCATATCAACCATGTTCTACGTACGTAATGTATAACTAGCGAAAGTTTTCATATTTACTTTAACCGTTATATGGATACTCAATACTTCTTCGAGGAGATTTATAATTTTCGGTCTGATTTTGTTGAAAATCTAAATAATTATTTTCGCTGTACACTTGATAAGTGATAATTCTATTTCTGAATAAATTTTGGACAATAGATACACCATCCACTATTGGAACACAAGAATTTTTGTCCTATTCTGTAGAATTCTTCTATGTGATCTAATCTATGCTGCTGTTAAAGTCACATTACAGTGGTTACATGTTTGTAGACGTTGACGAAGTTTATTCACCTCTAGGCTGCTTTGCAGGAATTCCTTGATTCTGTGACCTCCCACATGACTCCTACTGATGGCGCTATAAGTTGTCACTACGAGTAAAATTTTTACCACAAAGCGTACACAAATGCCTATTGAATACAGAGAACTGGTATATTCAGTGATGACATTCCCTACTCCTCCTTCTCTTTTATAAAGATAAGCTTACTCCCACCACATATAATCATCTTCAACCTCACTAATTGCTTCCACCACATTAATTACCTCCTACCATCATAATTACCTCCCACCACTATAATTACCTACCACCACACTAATTACCTACTACCACTCTAATTACTCCCTCGCCTCTAATTACTCCATCCCCTCTAATTACCCCATTCCCTCTAACTACTATATCTCCCTCTAATTGATCGCCCCCCGTCCCTGTGACATCACAAGAAAAATGGTAGGGGAGTGTATGCATCCTACTGCCGGGCTATGCTCTTCTACTCTTTTCATTACTGCTATAATTTTTGATATTTGAAAGTGCTCCATAAAATTTTGTAAACAACTGAAAATATCTAACGAATTATTAACGTAAAACTACTACTAATAAATCTTTTGAAACCTAGTCCACAAATTTAAAATACAAGCATTTTACGATCCAACTGTATACCAGTGCTGTCACGCATATATCATGTTTTGGCTATTATAGCTACGCTGTACTCGTGAGAATGATGTATTGAACGGAAATATCTGCTTTTGCATTAAGACGATGCAATGCATCTTTTTCTTAACAGTATTAACAATCTCGTACTGCTCATGGATTCATACTCGCAAGGCATTCACGTTTTATTTCAACTAACTTAAGTTTCTGCCATTTATTCATTCAGTGATTCCTCAACATATTAATAATAATTGTACTGTTACGTTATTATTGGATATCTGTAATTGCAGCCAATTTATTACCTACAAAATTCCGCGAAATCTCTCCTTAATGGTGAGTATGTGGGGTGGGAATCGTCGACGAGCAAATTTTTATGTTTGATGTAATATATATAATACCTTGCGACAATTCGATTTTTTTTCTTATTATGAAGGTACTGAAACTTGACAGGAAGCTCTAAAAGAGCCTCTTGAATTTTCCAGAACGTCTTATTATCTGGTTCTAAAGTACAATTGCGAACTACATTGAAATCAAGTTTAAATCACATATTCCCACAACTCACCAAGTGCATTGTACAAAGTAATAAATTGAAATATATTTTTTATATGGATATTTTCTCTTATTTCTCCACAGAATCTGCTGCACGGCAACCTAGGAGCTAATGAATCGCGTACAGCGTCCAGACTTATTACCCTTATATGACCACCAAACTTCTATAAGCAAATTTTTTTATTTTTCAAAAATTAATTCAAACCTCTAACAAAATTTCACTCACACTAGAATTTTACACTCAATAATAAAAAAGTTTCCACGATATAAACTTTCTCAATGTTTTTACTGAAAAGTACGTATGATCCCGAAGCAGATACTATATTTGTTTATATGTTTATGATTTAATATGTTTCAGAATGTTCCTTTTATAGCGGAGGTCCTACAGCCTTGACTGCTTCTCCCACTTCAATTTTCACGCCCCGTCTGTTTTGCAAATCATCTTCCATCTTCAAGATTTTCAGAGTCTACCTCTTCTTCGTCTGTTCGTTGGTACATATTCTAAAATCTTTTTTATGCAATGTTCGTTGTTCGTTCTCTTTACATCTCTATACCAAATCAATTGTCAGGACTGTTTTATTTCTAATATTAACCTTGATGTTGGTTTGTTCTCTCATTATTTCATTTTTTAGGTGGTCTAACTGGAAGATTCTGAACTGGTTGAAGTTGAGCGAGACATGACATCTCTTGTTTGTATTGTGACCGACTTGAACAAATTTCTACGGAAGATACCTCATCCCAAGTCAAGCCTTGCGTCCAGATAACTTGAATCAAGTGTTTGGCAAAAAGAGTAAGCGGAGCTAACAGTCCAAGTCGGTCAAATATGCGTGCAACTTGAGAAAGCATTGATCTTTTGGTACAACAGCGTTTAATAGTTTCTATTTTTATAACGTATAGTCAGTAGTTGGATTCCAGTTCCAGCCTAATACCTTTTGAAAGGAATCAGTAGTATAAAATGATTGGCAATGAGTTTGGGGTAACGACTGAGGTATAGAATCTAACACGATAGGATCGTTGCTAGACCATTTTCTCAAATCAAGTCCACCACTTTTAAGAAGATCTCGAAGTTGAGATTGCTTCTTTAGTAGAATAATTCGTGACTACGTCATCGCTTTGGAGCGATGTAGCGCAGAAAATATTAATTTTAAACAAAAGTGATAGATTGTTTAATTACCTATCAAATTGCTCTCTTAATAAATTAACATTAGACACACCGTTTAGTAGACATACGATAAGACAGGTTTTGTAAGACAACGGCTGTAGCAACTGCAGGATCTGATCGAAAATCTGAATAGACTTCTAATGATCCCCCCCCCCCCAAGGATTAAAAAAAGAAAATAGTGATATCGATTTTTGCAATTTCGGTTTTAACATAACATCTTTCGGCTGGTGTTTGTTGCAATCGAAGCATTAGCGTTTTGATGGTAATATGCAATTATTACACTTAACGCGCCAGATTTGTAACTTTGATTGCAGTCTGGTTACTTTCCTTATAGTAAAATAAGGATTTATAGAGGAGTTTGGGACTAAAAATATTATGTTTAATATTCCGCCCTCTAAAAGCACATTTGAACTATGCTAAGCCAAGTTGGGCTATTTATTTATTTTTCGATTGCAACAGACACTGAACCGCTAGATGGCACCTGCTGTCTGTTTTACATCTCGCTATGGTAAAAATACCGGGATGTACTATAGTCAAAGGATTCTCATGTCGGTCGTCGCATACCTACCTTGCACTGACGAGAGCCAACAGCTCGAAACTGCAGTCTGCAAGTGGTGTGTGACGACTGGCAAGGGAGCTCCTTTAAGTAGGATCAGTCTTTCGGCTGGTGTTTGTTGCAATTGAAGCATTAGCGTTTTGATGGTAATATGCAATTATTACACTTAACGCGCCAGATTTGTAACTTTGATTGCAGTCTGGTTACTTTCCTTATAGTAAAATAAGGATTTATAGAGGAGTTTGCGACTAAAAATATTATGTTTAATATTCCGCCCTCTAAAAGCACATTTAAAATATAAACTAGCTACATATTTCAAGAAATATACATTACTTTTGAATAGCTCAGAAGGTGTTGCAGATATGACTTAAACCTTTAAATTGCTATTTTCATTAATAAACTAATTTTTCCATAATAAGTTTAATTTTCCGTTTCTTTTACTTTTATTTCATATTTAAATGATTTACCTTTAACCTGTGTTTTTGTGGTTATAGTATATAGTTAGATCTTATTGTTGTATTTAAGGATTGCATGCTAAGATATTACAATTAATTAATTCGTTTGTGCAGCATGTTTTTATATTCGAATTTTTTAACCTATTATGATTTGTATCCGAACAAAATCTAAATAAAATTGCTAAGTACGATACGATCGATTCGTTTAAACTAAAACTAAAAATATTTCATGCTCCAAAATATTTCAAAAGGTTGATACCTCTAGTGATTTAATTTAATATAATATAAGCAAATTATATAAGCAAGTGTACTGTTATTTTAAAAGAAGCAAGCCCGTTAATAATTTAAACGAAAACAACTCTCCGTCCTCGGGTTCCCCGGGTTGCAAATAAGATGCAAAAGAGCTGCTTTAAAAACACTTATGAAAATAACCAGAAGATACAAATTCTTCCGCCATGTGAAAATTATTGTTTCCTATAAATATTCCCTGGAAACTTCCCGTTATTTGCAAGACTTACCCTAAGGGTTGCGAACTTCATGACTGTGATAAATGACGTGGTAAAACGGAGAGTATGCAAACTTAAGATAACCCACATCTGACGGTTTACTACGCAGGCAAATCAAGAACATGATATTTCGATATTCGCAAGTAAGTTTCAGGCATAGAGCTCTGGTTACGGTTTTCTATGATGCCTAGAAGGAACTGAAAGTGATACTAGGGAGGATAATGACAAATACCATTCTCAGTATTGTCACTATTTTTTCGGCTGATATTGAAGCTTAATTTTACATTAATTTATACCATGTAGCGTTGAAAACACTAATATATTAAGTTAGGCCGTTTAAAAAAATCATGATAGCATGCCACAATAAGCAGACGCATATGTTTATATGTACGAGAAGTAGGAGTTTACAGTTGTAAGTCAGTGGGTAAAATGTACATTACAGAGCTAGCGTGTACAGAAGCAAATATTAGGCTAAAAATCCAAATAAATAAAGTATCATGTTAGGAGCATTTGAAATTTGACTACTGATTCGTGTTCAGCGACTAAAAACACATATAAAACAATATGTTTTACTTTGGGATTAGAATTTTTATATATTTTTTTATTTCTTTTTACTTCTTTGTTAATATGAAGCGCGAAACGAATGGAAAGTCTCATTAGCTATTATTATTCAAGTTCTTGTACTTTCTGAACAATATAGAATGAACAGCCCTCTATTGGGAAAAACATCAACTAATTTGCAAACAACGAAAAATTTGTGATGATTACTGATTTGTGTCAGCGACCAAAATTACATGCAAAATTATATGTTTTACTTCGGGGTCAAATTTTTTTTTGCCCGCTGTGTTACTTTTCCCGGTATATTAGAGATTCTTAACAAAAGCTTGAACATGTTAATTTTTTTATCTTTTATATGAAATTTTAAAAATACAGGGTGAGTCTTGTAAACACAGTACAAAATAGGTGTTTTTTCGTCCTTTTGGATTCTCCTTGATGAGCTGATTTTAGCAACCTATAACAAATAAAATCTAAACTCGTTGATTAGTTAATTACAGACATTACAATTATTGAGATATTGCTAGAAGATTCTATTTGAGTTGCTTCCTATTTTATTATATGAAATGTTCAAAATGTTTTCCATTTACTTGTTGGAAATAACCTAGTAGTAGATTTTGTGAGTCGGAAAAATCCCGCGACCAGACCACCTCCCCCCGTTTTCGCGGATGATGAAAACGATGGTGGTGGGCACAATTCTTTTTAAGCATGCACAATCCCCCAAACGGCCAAAAAACACCCCCAATTTGGGATGAAAGGAGCGCGCTTCCGTCGGACAAACACCGGTTTATCCCCGTTTTCGAGGATGCTGAGACCGACGCTAGCCTTGGAAATCATCCCTGATGCAAACCCACCCCCCAAACAGCCAAAAACACCTCGGAAAAAGGGTTGGAACGCAAAGGAGCGGACTTCCGTGCGACAAATATTGGTTTACCCCCATTTTCGAGGATGTTGAGGCCGATGACAGCTTCCACGCACCTGTCAGAGCCGAGAACTGCAGCAGAGCCTCCACTCGCACTGTAGCTTGTACACGCGCCAATATCCATTGGCTTGATGACGGTCTCGATAACTAGGGCCGAGTAGGACTACTACTCTTTGCTCCTAGATTATCTCTGTAGACCTGGACCGGCCTTCGTGATAGGTGGGCCCGCTTACTTCTACTAGACCCAGCCCGCAAATGCGAGATGTGTCGTGGTATTTTCTGCGGACCTCCCCTGGTCCTGGCTCTTCAACCTCGCTGGCAGAGGTCTCTTCTGGCGCTCTTCTTGTCTTGATATTTTCTTTCTTCGCCAGCTTGTCACCCCCGTGGGTAGTCATCGGTCTAGTTGGGTTTTAGGAAGTTTTGGCTGGGATTGACTGCCGGTACGTAGGACACAGTAAAGGTGTGTCCTACCCCGGATCATCGGAAGGTAAGGATATGAGCTGTGTAGCTCGGGAGTGTGGAGACCCTAAGTGCTTTTTTAGCACTTTCGGACTCCACGGAGCAGGTAGGACAACGGGCGTTGGACGGTATGTTGTCCGACGCCCGCAAGGAGGTTGGGTTTGGGTAGAAAAACGTCATGTCTCTGGTAGTGGTGGTCCGTCCTGGGGTATCTGAAACAGATCGGTTAGCGGGAAATATAAGTTATACTCACCCGTTGTCCAGAAGCTGTACCCTCGGCCGTTTGTGCCTCGGGGCGTCGGCAGGGTCGTAATCAGTGGCCTGTCTGATTAGCGGGTTCCCGTGCTCCTCTGCTTGGGCGTACAGCTTCTTCGCTCGTTCCCGGATGACTTCAGTGACCGTGGTGTACTCCAGGTCTCTGACGATGTCTGCGTTTCTCACGTACCATGGTGCGTCGACCGCCGTCCTGAGGGCGATGTTTTCCACTGCCTGGATTTTCTTCATGTAGGACTTTGCCTGGTAACCCCACGCTACCGAGGCGTACGTCAGCTGCGGCCTGATGAGGGTTTTGATAAGCGTGAGCTTATTCCTCAGGTTGAGACGGCTACCGTTTCCCATCATCGGGTAGATGAGGGCTCTTGTACGCCGCGCCTTGGCTGTAATAGCGTCCGTGTTCTGTCTCCACGTTAGGCTTTTGTCCATGACCACGCCAAGGTATTTGACGGTGTCGTGCCATTGGATGTCCTCGCCGTTCATGGAGACGTGTCCTGTGGGAATTTCTTTCCGCACTCGTCTGAAGAGTATGGCTTGGCTTTTGTCGGCGTTGACGGCGACTTTCCACTTCGTGCACCATTCTTCCAGGAGTGTGGCCATTTCCTGGAGTTTTCTGGTTGGGTTCCTGGCTTTCCAGGATCTGGCAATTATTGCTGTGTCGTCTGCATACAGGGCCAGGGCTGTGTGGTCGGTCCTGGGGAGGTCTGAGGTGTAGATAGCGAACAGGTGCGGTGACAGCACCGAACCTTGCGGGACTCCCGCCTCCACGGTCCTGTAAGTGGAGAGTTGGTCCGAGATTTTGACCCTTAGCTGTCTGCGGTGCAGGTAGGACCTCACTAGTTTGACGAGTTCGATGGGGTAACCCATACTCATCATTTTAGCTAGGAGGCCGTCGTGCCAGACCCTGTCGAACGCTTTGGCAACATCTAGGAACAGCGCCGCGGTGACTTGCCGCTGGTTGAACCCCTTAGTAATCTCCTCGGTGAGGCGAAGTACTTGGAGTTCGGTGGAATGTCCTGTTCGGTACGCGAACTGTTCATCCGGGATGATATTCAGCTCTTCTGTCTTTTCTGTGAGCCTCTTCAAGATGACCCGTTCTGCAACCTTGCTCATGGCTGGGAGGAGGCTGATGGGCCTGTAAGAAGACAGGAAAATTAGTTCTTTCCCTGCTTTAGGGATCATAATGACGTCGGCCTTTTTCCACCTGGCTGGAAAATGCGCGTTTACGATGTTGACTAGCGCCGCTACTCCTTTCCTGGGTAGCTTTTTGAGAGCGATGTTTCCTATCTTGTCACATCCCGGAGCCTTTCTCAGCTTTAGGCTCCTAAGGATTTCCTTGACTTCCTCGGGGGTAGTCGGGCGGATGTGGTCGTCATCTGGCAGGCGGTGGATCCTACGTACTCTGCGCTCGACATCGTCCACCCAGTCCTCGTCCTCGTCATCGAGCTCGTTCTCTCTACACTGCAGTTCTAAGCTGTCGGCAAACGCCTCTGCTTTTTCCTGGTTAGTGTAGACGATCCCTCGCTCTCCGTGAATCGGGGGTATAGGTTTCCTCCGGTTTCGCAGGGCACGTTGGGTATTCCACATACTTCTGTCCTGTGGATCGAGTGACTCAAGGTGGCGTTGCCACCCCTCCTGACGGTGTTCTTGGAGGGCGGCTTTCACTCTTCGGCTGAGGACGTTATACTCCCTTCTGTCGGCGGGGAGCCTCGTCCTCTGAGCCCGTCTCTTGGCGCTTCTTCTATCCCTTATCAGCTGCCTGGTGACCTCTGGTAGGTTCGCCATCAAGCTACACGTGCACGTAGAAAAATTCTTTGTTTCGCTGTCTGTTATAATAACAGAAATTGTTTCTTTACGCCAATAAATTTGATATTGGATATTGTGTATTATAATATAATAATATTATATGAACTTCTGGTAAACACATTCAGAAAAAGTAAGTACAAAGTCCAACGATTTTTTATTTCATAAATACAGCATATATACGAGCATTACTCTATTTTTCCGTTCAATATAAAATATAATACAATGTTTTTTTGTTTGCTGCATGTATGCTCGAATGTTATCAAGAGACCTTTATTGCATTATCGTATATGTCGAATTTTCAAAATTCTTTCTAGAATTTCGTTGATATTGAGAGCAATTGAAGAAAATGACAATAATTGTACTTATTTCATATGTACGGAACCTGGTAAAAAAAGACAAAGGCCTTCAACGTATACATGTTTTCGAAGTCCGGCAGCCGAGCGGACGGGGATAAACCAATGTTTGTGGGATGGAAGTTCGCCCCTTTGCGTTTCACCCCAATTTGGGAGTGTTTTTGGCTGTTTGAGGGAAGGGTTTCCATCGGGCATGATTTTCAAGGCTAGCATCGGTCTCAGCATCTTCTAAAAGGGGGCTAAACTGGTGTTTGTCCAACGGAAGCGCACTCCTTTACGTTTCATCCCAATTTGGGTGTGTTTTTAGCTATTTTCGGGGGTAGGTTTGCATCGGGGATTATTTTCAAGGCTTGCGTCGGTCTTAGCATTCTCGAAAACGGGGATAAACCGGTGTTTGCACACTACGTTTTGAATCGCATTCTGTTAGTTTCTGGACATTCATAATTTTATACGAATGAAGTTTTTCTTTCTAGAGGTACCCCAAAACAATTGTATGGCGGACATTATTTTGTAGAACAACTTAGCCTGAACTTAAAGTTAGTTTTTCTTGAACACTGAAGAAAATGTCTATTTTCACACCGTCTTCTATAAAATGAAGCTTTATTTTTAACTGTCAAATATGACCAAGTTCTCTAAGTATGCATGATTCTTAGACAGAGTTTCCTGTGAGATATTGGGCAAATTAGGATACTTGTGACTAAATATGCACAAATAAGTGATTTTACCGAATTTCTGTAGTTATTTTTCACGCATTATTGCTTAACAATCCATATGAGAAATTGAAAAATAATGACAAAATGGAAACTCCAATACTAAGGTATGCAGTTTGTTACCAGCGCATTATAAACTCAACATATTTAGTTTGGCTAGAGACCCTGAAGTCGTTGACATTTAGCGTAAACCTTTACAGTGTGTGTACATTATGCTTATTTAACTGACTGCATTGGAAAATGTTGATTTAATTTCTACATACGCAGAATTACGCGGCGGAGAATACATGACGCAAATTAAGACCGTATAGTTCCAGCCTTAAGTTAGATTTGTTACAATGGACAACATTTAATACATTAAAGTGGAACACAACATTGAAAAATATCACTGTTTTGAATACTGTAATTAACTCATCAATGAGTTAGATCCTACGAGTTAAAGGTAGTTAAAATCAAAAGGAATTAAAAAATGTGAAAATGTAGCAGTTGTTCCATTTGTTTTAGAACAAAACTGATTTATGAAAATTAGTTTTATTATAATAAGCTTCTGACTCCCTAAGAAAAACAAATTTGAGTTGACAAGGTGGATCACCCTCTCTTACTTCGAATGATACATGATTAGAATAACTTGGATCGGCTAATGTTGATTCTTCACTCTTATTTAACTGAAAAGATGCATTATGTTAATTGCTAGAATAAAATTAATTACAGTAAAGAACGGTATTGCCCTAGAAACTATTTTTCCCCTCAATTATATTTGTTTTTCATTAAATCATTTAATCATCTAAATATTTATACGCATATGACTTAAAACATTTTGTATATATAATTACCTTCAATAGTTATCTCTCTCTGCAAGATATTAAAGTAGTTAAACAATATGCCAGTAATAATTTGAAAATCAGTATTAGGAGTGTACAGTAATAACCATTGCCCGCAAACTTGCCATTACTAGGCCCACTATCTTATTAATGACCAACTTGTAACCAAAGTACTTATAGTTAAGAATTTTGGTGTTACATTTGAGCAAAAGTTATCTTCTCACAGGATAGGTTTCTAGTCTGGAAATGGAGACATTATGTTTTGTAATCAGACGCCCCAATATGTTTCATAATCTTGGAACTTTAAAAATATTATGTTATGCACAGGAGTGTAACAAACTAGAATATGTCTGTTTTGTATATGCTCCATATCGCAATGTACACCTTCTGCATCTCGAATGCATTCAACTCAAATTTTGTAGATACGTATACCAAGTTTGTGTTTTGCTCCGATAAATATGTTTGATATTGTGCAATATTTCATTTATTTAGCGTCATTAGCAGAAGAATAAACTAATAAATTTATCAGATCACTTATCTTTATAAAATATGGGATGATTAGATAGATTGCATTACAAATTACATTTTCACAGGTAGAGTTCCATGTACAAAGATTGCGTTTATTTGTAGAGTACGTGGTTAATACCGGCAGCACTTATTTGTGCAATTATTTCTGTATCGCTCTTATAACTATATTCAGCACAACGACTAGTTTATATTTTGAAATGTCCTGTAAGTCAATTAACTTGTACACTAAGAAATATTTCTTAAATATATCCTTGTGCTTTTTTTGTTTATAATCCTCCAACTGAAATGTTTATCATTTCTTTACATATTAGCTAAATTATGTTAAAATATCCTTAATTGTGTTTCGTATATTCATTGTTTAATAACTCTATTTGTTGTAGGTACTACTTTTTTAGTCCCATATTAGTGTGTGTGTGTTACTCACTTTTATATCTCATACGATAGATACGTTTTTGATAATAAAGAATAATAATTTCATGCATTATTGTCCATAGGTTTATCTCATACTTTCCAGAATTATGTCCTGTCCATATTGTAACGTTGTAACGTATATTCTTTATATGGACGTACGTCTGCTGGATTAATAAATCTATAATAAAAAAGCTATTATTTTAAGACATACAAGGCATTCATTGATCTCGGTTACGTACTAAATGAAAGCTTTTTTGTTTTTGTAAAACTCTGTTCACTCAGAGGAAAATTTAATAGACGATGTATCAAGAAATTAAGAACATCTATTTTACGTTTGGCATAATCGTGCGGGCATGTCTTTAGAAGAAAATTCATTAAATGTATTCAAAATTTTGCTTCGTAAAATAATCAATTTATTCTTTAACAACTTCTTGATTAAAATTATTTAATTTGAATGAATCTTTCATATAATTCAAAAGATAAGGAAAAATTAAGAAAACAGAAAAACAAATCTACAGTCGTTGTCTCTCATGTGATGTAAATAATACAATTGTGTTCATCCAAAAGCCAGAAATGTCCCGTAATGACTGTCTTTCAATAACTTATACTACAACTTCAATATTTTAGGACGATTCGTATAATTTGCACATATCTAAGTCAAATAAACATGTAAATAGGAAATAATTTCTTGATTCCCCTTCATTTTGTATAATTTAAATTCTAATTGGCTTATTTTGTTTCAGGCGAAAATCCAGCTGCTATGCAGCATGGGGGAAGAGGATTATCATGGCTCCAATGTAGTCCGTCATCTTGGTTATTAATATTTTCTGTTATCATAATGTTGTGCTAGTCACTAACAGGAATAAAACATCCATTAAATGTTAAAGAAATATTCATATTAATGCCGTAATACCAAACAGAAAAGTGAATGTCAAATAAAACATAAATATTTTGTATAAAAACTTTGCTTTTTAAATTGGAAGTGTGAAATATAAAGAAACTGTGCGGGAAGGCAATTCCTAAAATGTGAAAAAGATACATTCCAGTGGAAACATTCATCACGATTCAAATGACTGTGGAACATTTAACAAAAATAAAGTCTGAACTTATGTTGTAGAAATAAGTTTAAACATATATGTAGTTGTGACCAAAGTTTTGCTATGTATAAGCAATACATAAAATTAAATTGCTGATGTTAACAAAAAATGTGGCGCTTGTCAACAATCTTTAAATATGTGATTTTTCCCTATAGTTGTTTGAAACATAAAACTATCTACAAGGTGTTCCAAAAACTAAAATAAAAAAAAATTCAAGTGAAAGTGGATCCTATACCACTTCGTTTCTCAAATATTATCTGCAGTTACAATCAGTTGAAGATGAAAGGATGGAGAAGACCAAAAATGATCACTTTAAATATTGTGGATAAATAAGGAATAAAATAAAGTCCACCACTGAGCATGTATCAAATAAAATGATATCTTGAGACGCTACCGAAAAATAAATAACATTACACCCCTCCGAGTTGTAGTCTAGAACACTTGTTTTCATAATATAGCCCAGTCTGTAGAGAGGTAGTTATACAAGGAATCGTCAGTGATATAAATTTAAGTTTACAGGGTGCTGAGATCTCAGCATTGTCCGCCATCTTGGAAAAGGGGGTAAATTTTTGATTTCGAAATATCCGTTTTCCGTTTCAGCTAACCCAAATTTAAAAAATATTTGATACCTCTCGAAATTCTATATAATTTATCTCGCAAGAACATTTTTCATAAAATTAATATTTTTCGATTTATCGACCAAAAAACAAAAAAAAAATTGAAGTTGAAATGTTTATCTGTCTGCTATTTTACTGACTGATCTTGGACGCCTCCTAGCGAAAAATTATCTGATATAAAAGTTGTAGAGCATGAAAAACCTACAACGCCATGCGCACGCTTTTTTATTACATGTGAATACAAAAACTATATTGCTCTCTGAAAGTCGCACTGTAAAACTTGGGAGGTGGCGACAATTTAGGTATATGATTTTATCGTCGTTGGTCGTCATATTTAATGAAATTTACAACTATATGCGATAGAGAAGTCAATAACTAACTGAAAATAGTACTTTTTTTGCAAAAAATGAAGTTAAATTGCAAAAAGAAACTTTTTAAAATTATTTTATCTTATCTGTTTCTGATATATTAAGGGCACATTATGAAGCGAAAATGTAAAAGACAGACGTCCACACTGCTGTATTTTTATTAATAAATATAATGTAAATATTTAAATAAACAAAATCTATTAAATCATTTTATTAACTTTTTACACGATTTCATTGTTTTCAATGTAGTCCTCAGAAATAGAGACTACAAGAGGCAGACGTGTAGGTTCCAAATTGCCCCAAGTAATGTTAAATGAAAAGATAATAAAACACCTTTACCTTTATCTAGGTAAGTTTTTATTAAATCAGAAGTTCCAAGCTATTTTGTAACAATAACTTTTCTGGCTTTCAAATGACCTTCATTGGTTGATTTCCTCCCATTGTATACAACTTTTTCTTGAATGATTTATATCTTAAAGTGAGATTCCAAAGTGCAAAATATTGCTTTTATTGGAATAAAAGCGTTTAAGATTAAAGGTCTTTGAAAATATTGTTAGAGGTTAAAGTCAAGGTTATCACAGGGTAGCTTACTCATTTTCTTAGAACTTTTGTTGTGGTCAATTCCTCTGAAATCTCAACACAGAGTTACTGTAGCATTTGGAAAGTTAAAAACCTTGAAGTAAATGAATAATCATTATTTGACCTTTAAGTGTCCGTAACTTGAAATCTATGGGCTTTTTGGACCTACTGCACATAAGAACTTTTGTTTGGAATGGTCCAACAAATATATTTCAGCTGGTTTTAGCTCAAGCGACTGCATAAGTTTTACCCTTGAAGTAAATCAATAAAACCATTATTTGACCTTCAAGTGTCCGTAACTTTAAATCTATGGACCTGTTGGACCTACTGCACATACGAGCTTTTGTTCGGAATGATCCAACGAATACATTTCAGCTGGTTTTAGCTCCACTGTGCTTGGGTGGGCGACCGTTTTAGAGAGGACCGTGTCCCCGCCTCATATATCTTCCAGCAGCTTGTATATCACTGTATGCGCGGAAGCTACGCAACCTTAGGCGAGGGTTGTGTAGGTGATATACCATTCTTCGGAGGGGATGTAAAGCCGTCGGTCCCTTGTCTATTGGCAAGTAAATGATCCCTACTCTTCTTAAGAGAAGAGGTTCGGTACAATTCCTGGTTGGGGGTAGCTGGTCTACAGGCGTCGGTGATAGGCCTCAGTATCGAAATAGACCGACGTTAAATAAATGTAAAAAAAAACTTTTTAATTTTCAGATTATAGTTAATTAACCACAAAATTTCACTTGATAATTTAACCAGAAAAATATATATAAATATAAATAGATCTTTATAACTACCGTTTAGGTAATTGGATATACAAGCTGTCATCACTGACGGGCTGCTATCCAGCGATAAAATTAAAGAAAAACTACTTTATTCATTGAACAAATGCAGGTAACAAATTTTGCCACCGAAAAAATGCACCATATTAATTTTACTGTACCTCTTGCAGTCGATGATTTTTTGGGAGTCATTGTGAATGTTAAGATAGGCCTAAATTTAAGTTTACGGGGTCTGTTACCTTAGCATTGTTCGCTATCTTGAAAAAAGGGGTGAAATTTTACTTTTTAAGTATCTGCCTTCCCGTTTTAGCCAGAACAAACTTTATAAAATGATTTCATAGGTTTCAAAATTATCTACATTTATGTGAACTTTTCTCTAGAAATTAACATTTTTCGTGGTATTGAGCGAAAAGCAAGAAATTTTGTATTTGAAAATATTTATTTGCTTTTTTCGTGTTTAGAGTGACTCCTAGCGAAAAAATGCTTGGTATAAAAGAGGTAGGGCATAAACGATATACAAAACTGGGTGCTTATTTTTTTTCTTGTGCAACAAAAAAATTACGGTGCTATAAAAGTCGCAATGTACCTGCCCTATTGAATGAATGCGAATCCATGTACCCATAAACCTCTTATTCGAAACCTTTTCCACACCACCATTGAGGTAGAGTTCTAGGTACATTTATTTCAACGTAGTTTCTCAGTAGTCACAATCAACATTCTTCAATTATTTCAAAATATCAGTCAATTCTATAATTTCGATATGTTCATTCACGTCGGTTGTCCGTTTGTGACAGTTTCTTCTATTTGCATTATATTGTTGTTGTTCAATTCGCCATCTTCAAGTAGAAGTATTGATGTTCGGGACGTTATCGCAATTTTTCTAATACAGTTTTCGTAAATGCTTGAAAAAGTAATTTTCTCCGCTTCAGCACCTGTATATTTTTCCACACTTGTTCTACTATGTACATGAAATAAGTTGAATCAGATTGAAGGGAACAAATTTCTGATCAGTCGTAACTAGTTTAAGTCCAAATTTCGTACGGCGCCATCACCAGTTTCCGGATCCAAATCATTTCCAAGCCAAGAGTATATTTGATGATGACTTCTTTTGACTTGTTGTTTCAAAGTTGCAGATGTTAGTGGTAATGATGAATCCTAGAAGTAAATCCAACTGGGTTGTCGACGTTCAATAACTACTTAATTAACTACTACATATGGAGGACATGAGTCTAAGAATTCTTTGATAAATCCCTAATGTTACAAACTGTTCAAAGAATCCTTAACAAAAGGCAAAGCGAATCTTTCACCATTACCACCAACATATGTAGTCTTAAAACAGCACATCAATCTTTTTTTTAAATGCGTTCTAGTTCAATCGGAAAGCGAGATACTTATAAAACAATATTTGATTCCCATTTGCAAGATAGTGGACCCGGTCGCAGCACCCTTTAAACTTAAATTTAGACCTCTAAAAATATCCAACTATGAAACCCTTACAATATATAACTCCTTACAGGTTGGGTTGACTTAATTTCGACCTAATCTATACGTTATAAGGTTTAATTTCTTTAGAGATTGCATTTCAGCATATATTCTTGAGCAGTGTATCGAGCATGACAATGACATGAATGTGATATTTTCATTGATGAATATCATAATTTTTAATAACTTGAGATGTTGTACCTTAAGAGAATAATGTTTTTCAGAATAAAATTAGAGAGGAAACTAAAATTATTTAGTTTTCGAAGGTAATAATTTAAAAAGATTCCATCTCTGCCACATGTCTTTGATGTTCTTGTTAAAACGCTCTCAGTATCTGAAAACGAGGATGCCACAAACTGTTATAATGCCTAAGCCGTAAAAAGCGTAAGCTCTTAAAGTTGGAGAACAATGCTTTTTATTTTGTACGTTGATCTCGACAAAATGAATCTCAGCATTGTTGCAATTTCTATAGATGTAGCTTATGACTTGACAACATTAAATTTATACGTGCAGATGCAGCTACAAAATATTACTGAAAATTTATGGGGGTAGGAAGCCGTTTCGTTACGATCGTTCCAAATTAAAATTAATTGCATCTGCAATATAAAATATATAAATGATAATGATTAGGTAATATATAAAGCCCAGTGATATAAAACATACATACTTGTAAGAAAGCACGTTTCTAGAGAGTTTTATATGTGCTATAGTGATTTTTATGGCCATGAAATCTATTACTTTGACATAAGGAATTTACCTACTCGATGTAAATAAAGGTTTTCGTGAATTGAATCAAGCTCTTAACCGAGCGGAAATATTACATTTTAAGGATATTTAAACTTAGTTCTTAAACATTTTATTAGTCATTTAACAATTTAAAAAATAAAATATTCCAAAAAAAGATAGCTCAGGAAAAAATTAACTTAAAATATATTTTTAAAACCATGCGAATAAGAATATCAATAAAAATAGTTAAACTTCATATAAAATAAAGAGGTCCAGTAAATGCATACCAAACCAACTTTCTATCCCAATCCCAAATTTTGAACGAAATTTGATGACTATTTGTTTCTATTAATTTCTTTAATATCTTTAGTAGTTTTTGACAAAAGTACCTGATCATATGTAGTGATTCCTGTATCCAACATTTATTTTAAAACGTGGATAAAAATATTGTTCATATTATAGACAACACCTTAACTAGAATGTATCTAATTGATTCAAAAAGTGCTTGTCTAAATTCATGATTATATAGATAATAAATAACAATGCCTCTCTTACTAATGCTACTGATTTCGTGGTATCACATGTACAAGCAGTACTACCGTATCTTCAAGTCACGGAAGTAAAAAAATCCGGTACTAGAAAAGGTAAATTTAACATTAAATCACATAAACTTACTTTAACACATACAGAAGATTTGCCAATATTAAAGTTAAATAATAAATAAAATTTAAAAAATTAATTAAAAATTAAAATAAACTGCCAAAACATAATGCATCAAGGAGTTAAATTAAAATTGGAATTGTAAACACATTTAAAATAAACAAAACGAACCTTATGCTTCACAGGCTTTTTGATTTTTTTCGCTAATTATTCATTTTAACCTTTATTTTAACCCCCAGCGACATATACTGGCTCGTATGGCTAATCTGGAAGGACAAAATTATTTTTTCTTCAAACATCAAAATAATGTAACTTTAATGGCAAATTTTGTGAACCTGAACTGTCATTTCTCTGACCCATCTAAGGGGAAGTACAATTATTTTACCATTCCAATCCATTCCCATCATTCTGAGCGGCAGTAAAAATCTTTTCATTTTTATTCAATTTTTCCATAAGTAATATTTTGTCCAATATTATAAGGAAAAGTACTTTTAAACAAATAAAAGTATATTGTTTTACATATAACAAAAGAGAAATGTTTTGTGTCGAAGATATATTTAACAGGAACAGCGGGGACACAAGAAATCAGTTTATTGCACATACAACATGTTATTTTTTCTTCAATATTATAGAAGTCTTTTATTCCCGCTCTCATTATTCTGAGCGGCAGTAAAAGTTGAGAATAGAATACATTTGTTAAATAATAATTTTTGCCTAATTTCTTCCATGAGGACCTTTTTTGTCCAATACCATAAGTAAAAGTAGTTTTAGATGAATAAATAGTATATTGTTTTATATGGAGTAACATTTTTTGTGTCGAGGATGCGGTTGATAAAAATAGCCGAGACAGAAAAGTCACTTTTCCTCACATGTAAAATGCTATTTTTTCTTCAAACATCAAAAGTGAATTAAATAAGTAATGTTATTTTTTATTCAAATACTTTTATTGCGGCAGTAAAAACTTTTACTGGCGCTGCCGATGAAGTGTCATAGAAATAGTAGATTAAGTTCGCAAAATTTGTCACAAAATTTTTGGCGATTGAAGAAAGAAGGTATTTTTTTCAGAAGTGTCTCCTGGGAGGACCCAAAAACAAGTTTTGATTGAATAAAAAATTTGAAATTTTGAAAACAAAAATTGCTTAGAATGAAAAACTATCGACAAGTCTTTTTTTAAATTTTTTGTCAGATCATCAGGGCCGACTTCACGGAGGAGATCGACAATTTTTTGTCGAATATATATAACCTTTACGAGTAAAAATTATTCAGGATGGAATACTGTATCAAAAAGGTAGTTTTCAAAATTTTTGTTGTAGCATCAGCGCCCGCGGCCCCAGAAAGACGCCAATACAATTTTTCGTCGATTCAAAAATATTTATAATAACAACAATTGTTCAAAGTGGAAAATTACTTTGAAAAGTTCTTTTGCAAATTTCTCGTCAAGGTACCAAGGGCGGCTCCGGAAGGATGGCCTAAAAACAGTTGTCGAATCTAAATGGTATCTAAAATGTATTATTCAAAATTTAAGATAAATTTCGTGAACTTAAATTGATTTTTCTCTGAAATTTCATCTGAGCGATAGTGAAAGTGTTTTACTGCCGCTCACGAGCAGCACTAAAAGTAGAAAGATAACAGTGTTTATGTGTTGAGTAAAGTGATTTTTTGTGTGTCGATAAAAAAATGTCACTTTCGCTCTACATAAAAGAATATACTATTTTAAAGCCTAGTTCATATAGCCGCGAAGTGTAAATAGCGATTTGCGAATATTGTTCTGATCGATCAGTTTAAACGAAAATGTTCGCGGGTAAACAAAAGCTCAGGTTCTAGCCAATCCACAGGATATTAAATTTAGGGGGTGGTGGGAATCATGGCTTGACTTCAATTTTTGGCGAATGTTCGTGCGAAATTCGCAAAGTAGAAGCCGACAGAGATAAACATATATAGATAAAGAATTTTAGACTTCAATTTTGTTTGTGTTATTTAAGGTAAGATGCGGACGGGTATAACTGACCTGTAGCGTGGAGAAGTATATTAAGTCTGTAATAAGAGTTTTCAAATCATTTAATTGTAGGAAACTTTTAGTATCACGTTGGGGGTGGATAATGTGAAACATTTTCTTTGTTGAAAGAATTTGATCTCCTAGGTTCATGGATATAGTATATGAGATGGTGTAAAATTACGCGATTTCCTGTCGTGGGTATTCGCTTTCGCTATTCGTGATTCCCGATTATATGAACTTGGGTTTAGAATAGTTATTTACGACTAAAATACAATTTATATAATCATACTGTGATTACAGAAAATTATCGGAGAAGCCGAGTTCAGCAACCGTGTGAGTACTAACAATATTTTCATCAATGTGTAAAACATTAATACTATCGAGAAAGACTTCACACCACTTCGACACAATCCAATAAGAATATCTTGATTTTGTTCGTAAATAGTAAATTGTTTTATATGGAGTAAACGTGACTTTTTTGTATCGAGCATGTGCAGCCGAAGGATAAAAAATCACTTTATTCTACAGAAAAGACATTATTTTCTTCAAACGCCGACTGTAAATTCAATAAATATTGCTATTTTAAAATATAGTCAATCAGACTGTTTTATTGATTTAAAAAAAATATTACTATTAGTACCCCTCAGGTGGAGTGGCAAGGAAATGATAGTTTATGATCACGAAACTTGTCGTTAAAGTAATATTTTCTGAAGTTTGAAGATAGTATGGTTACGTGTTTCCACCCTATAGTAATCACTTCCAAACGTAGATTCAATAACTGCAACACAGATTGTCACTGACCAGTGATTTATTAATCACTAAGTTACAATAATTAGTTCTTATAATAACACACTAGTTATAACTATCATCTACTATAAACTCACTACTATAATTCACTTAATTCTTCATTCCATTAACTTATTATCGCTCTTTATCTTATCTGATCACTTGACTCCTCTCATCTCATCTCTGAACTGTACTATACTTCTCCTAGCGCATCGGCTCTGCTACTTATATATCCGTGGCGCTTATTCTCGATTCATTCCATTTTACTCTAGGCTATTCCAGACTGTCACTCGGGATGGTTCTAGCTTATCCGTGATAATGGCGCCATCTCTGGCCAACTGGCGAACTACTTTTTACTGGTAATTAATTAGGCAGGCCTCCTTTCACTCTGCTACCAGGGGTTAAATCTCTCTCCGTAATAGGGTACATAACAGCATATCGTTTTATATGGAGTAAAAGTGACAGTTTTGTGTCTTGGAAGTACTTGCCGGAGAAGTGAAATAAGTCCGCTAATAAGTAACAGGCTAGACATAAAAAATCACTTTTATCCCACAATTCATGTAGAACATGTTATATAGTACTGCTATTTTTTATTCAAATATTTTAGTGTCCTCTCGAGAGGCAATAAAAGCTTTTAGTGTTGCTGAAATATGGCGTGAGGGAAAATAAATGATAGTTTATGGCTGTATATCTGACTCACAGTAAAAAAAAATTATACTTTAATTTCATGACATTGTCATTAATGCCATATTTATTGATGTTTGAAGAAAATAGTATATCGTTTTATATGGAGTAAAAGTGACAATTGTTGAGTCGAAGATGTGCTTGACGGACGAGAAGAACAGCCGAGATATGAATTGAATAAAAATACTGATATATGATACAGATGAAGTGTCAGAGAAATTGCAGTTTAAGTTCACGAAATTTGTCATAGAAGTTATGTTTCTTGACATAAGAAGAAAAATAGTTTTTTTTAAACGTCAAAAGAACATGACTTCAATATGAGGGGAAGTAGAAGTCTTTTCCCACGGCTCTCATTACTCTGAGCGGCAGTAAAAGCCTTTTGCTGCCGCACACAAGTGGTACTAAAAGTAGTTGAAGAATTTTTTTTATATTGTTTTATTAAGAGTAAAAGTGGTTTACTCCGAATAAGACATGTTATTTTTCTTCAAACGTCGATTAGCTATAAAAAAAACTAAAGAAAAAATTTGGAAAAAATCCTCTCGAACGGAAGATAAAGTTCTTATACTTCTGTTGCTAATGGCAACGCACAGCCGTCTGAAATATCAAACTTTAATGTCATGAAATAAGTAAGAAATGTAATTTTTCTGACGTTTGAGAAAAATAATAATGCGTTTAATGCATATTCGAAGTTTGAAGAAAGACTAACATGTTTTATGAGAAGTAAAGTTATTTTTTGTACCTCGGCCGTTCTTGCCGGAATCTCTTCTCTCGTCTGTCAAGTACATCCTCGACACAAAAAATGTCATATCTCTATATAAAACAATATACTATTTTGTGCTAGAGAAACACTTATCGGCCCGGAAAATAGTGACCCAGCAACCACAGTAAAATATAAGAAGTTGATTTATCGTTCAAATATTCGAAACACGTAACGTCACCTCTAAATATAATCGAATAAAAAATAGTAAATAATAGATATTTATTAGGCTAGTGACTTATATGTAATAACTCACGTGTCTAATACAACATTTTATCTAACACTTTCATATAAATGCTTTTTCAGTGACAAACAATAAAATTATTAAAATGTAATGTCATCGGTTTTTTGTCAGTTGTCAATGTCAAACTCAACAGTGTCAACAGAGTTACCTATTTTAAAGAATAACTTTTTTTTATATTAGAATTACTCTTCAGTATCTAAGTCACTTTACCTTACTACTGACTTAAAGTATACTTTAGCTCACTACTTTAACTCACCAGTGACTTATGCGCCACTCTATACCTTTAAAATCTCATCAATAAAGTCTTATATGAAACTGTTGGATAAAACGATTTTATGTATTTTATGTTAAGTTGGAGCAAGATAGTAACCCTTTTATAAATTGTCGAATATATTGTAGCTATTTTTCATAATTGTCACGTTATCCACAAGCTGAACCGTATTCAAATATCACGAGAAAATTTCACAAAAATACTCTACCCAAGTGAAAAATTAATTTGACGTTTAAATGAACCTCGCCTATATGTTGTACCAACTAGCCACTCATAATATTGACATAAAAGATTTACTCTGTGGTAATTTGACTATGGGACTAATGGCATGTGCATATTTAAATTACTTCTAGTATATAGTTCAATATATGAAAGTGCATGCGGACACGACAATATTAATTTTAGAGATTGGATCTTTTTTGCTAATTTACATTTATGTATTTGAAGGAAACAAACAATGTGTTTCATTTAAGTCGGTACTTACACAATAATTACAGTAATTTTATTGCACATGCGTTTTCCTTTTTGTTATTCCATTGTGGTATCAAACAGCAGTCAAGTACAAAGTAATGCTTAGCAGACAATGAAGTAGATGAATAAGAAATGCAATTACCTCTTTTGATTGAAACACTGTATCTGATGTATCAATATTCAGTATTTAGCTTAATTAATGTTTGTAACGTTGAAATATTTTTGTTCTAAATTTTGGTCCTAGAAATAATAAGAACATTTTCCCATAGTATTCGTTCTAAAAATATGTCACAACAGAACATACTCCTAAATGTGACGTGTTAAAAAGTCTTTTTTAAATAAATTCTGGGTTCTTTTCAACTCAGAAAGGCAAAATTAGAAGATTTATACTCACTCTCTAAAACTTCTTAGACGACACCGCCTGAAAATTTGACAACAATTTACTAAAATTATTTCGCCTCATGCAATTTTTTTACTATCTACTCAGTTCTTAGAAATCAATTCCTTAACAGTGTAAACACATGCTCAGACAACAAATAAAATTTAATAAAACCTATTGAGGTTCTTTTCAAAATATGTAATTTAAAAAAAGTCTAGATAAAATTATTTCGCTGTCACATCACACATGGCGAGAATGAGGAACCTCGTGAATCTTTGTTTCCTGAGGGTAAAGCTTTAAAGTCCTTGTACCACAACAAATTCGATTTTACGTTCAGACAAATGATAATTCTTCATGTACTCTGTAAATGGTATATAAAAATTAACTAACCAACTGTGGGCTGTTTCGTCCTTAAACATGAAATAAATGTATTAGGCGCAGAAAATAATTATAAATTTTACCCTAAAATATTTTATGTGTTTGGCAAAATCATGTATACATTCGTCCAGACATTCTTCAAGAATTACAAACCCACCCTATAGTTTTTTTGCGCAAGTTCCTGCGTACCAGGCGTCTTTATAAAATAAATATATTTTGGGTTAAAATGTACCTTTTATTGTAGTTTCTAAATAAAGTAGCGGAAATTTGATTTTCATTGCGTTCTAAGGGGAATAATGAAAACTAAATTTTCGTTGCAGTTTGAAAAACAGCAACAAAACTATTTTACTGTCAGTTCTCATTGTAATTCCAAATATTTTCTCTAAGGTATTTTGTAAACGTCAAATTTCATTGCAGTTTCTAAAAATCTGGAAAATCTGAAAGTTTTCATGGAAATGAAAAAATGTCCATGGTATTGTCACTTTACTTTTGTACGATGTTAATTTCTTTATCCATTTTTATTTGTCATAAATTATATTCTTTTAGATTTTTTGTTTTTCAGTCATGTTGTATTTACTTTTCTTCTTCCCCTCCTCAAAAGAAAACTAAGATTTTAATTAAGTTATATTATTATTATATTAGGGTCAAGATGCCCTGCAGTTCAGCTCACCTCCAGCACTCAGCGGAAATTACATTGGGGGAATGTAAGTAGTTTTACTGTACTGAAAATTAAATTGTTTTATTTTCGCAAACTATGTGTTTAATATATTTTTCTAAATTCTACGTTAAATAACTTACTAATTTTAAAATAATTCATAAATAATTCCTGGCCAACTCCTGAAGATATGGCTACAATTAATTTTCCTAAAATTATAATAAACTGGTCCCAACTATTTCTTGAATTAAAATATAGACGCCTCCGCCAAATATGCTACGCCCACCTTTTTAAAGGACCTCAGAATGTGTGCGTATTGGCGTTGGACGATGTAGCGGACGTGACACTGGCAGATCCGCTCGCTTGGTGCAACAATAAATTAAACACAGTTTGCGAAAATAAAACAATTTAATTTTCAGTAAAATAAAACTACTTACACTCTCTCTTTCGTCTGACAGTCCAACAAACAGCTCTGTGAAGTTAGCACTACCACTTTAAAATTTTGAAATCGTTTTGGCCTCATCAATTGTAGCTTTTTTGTTGCGAATTTGTTGCGGTGAGAAAAAATTTGTAGCTCTTTATTTAAAAAAAATAACCCATAGTAATGCTAACTTCACAGTGAAGATAGCATTACCACTCACAGTGCTTTAAAATTTTGAAATTGTTTTGGCCTCATCAATTGTAGCTTTTTTGTTGCGAATTTGTTGCGGTGAGAAAAAATTTGTAGCTCTTTATTTTTAAAAAATAACCCATGGTAATGCTAACTTCACAGTGAAGATAGCATTACTACTCACCAGTGCTTTAAAATTTTGAAATCATTTTGGCACCATTAATTGTAGCTTTTTTGTTGCGAATTTGTTGCGGTGAGAAAAAATTTGTAGCCCTTTATTTTTTAAAAATAACCCATGGTAATGCTAACTTCACAGTGAAGATAGCATTACCACTCACAGAAATAACTTTAAAAAGTGCACAAACATTTTCTTATCACAAGAATAATTTGTTGCGAATTTGTTGCACACGATTAATAGCAAAAAATTAATGAAAAAATGTTTTTTTCTGGTAATGCGAACTTGATAATCAAAATCGCTTTTAATAATTAGCCCAATAAAACGGGAGGTTTGTCGATTTGGATGAAATAATTCAAAGCGGGCTGAAATTTTGGGAACAGGCGTATTTTGTGATAATTTTTAATATATCAAAAGGCCCCACCCGTAGACGCCGGCGGAGGCGAGGGGAGGGAGAAAATAGGTAAAAAAAATCGGTTTTTCGTAAAAAACTACAAACAAGCAATTTTCGTCACCTTTGAAGTACAAGAAGTTACATTTAATAATATTTTTTCACTTTTTGAAATATCAGAAATTCTCACAGAATAACTTCAGCCCGCTCTGAATTATTTCATCCAAATTTTCCCATTTCATTGGGCTAAATAATTTATAAATAAGAACGATATTTTTTTAAAAAAGGACCAGAACAAACAGATAATTTTAAAAAAGTGAGCAATCGCGACTGAACGATTCCGGGTGCATCGTATAGAAAATAAAACACAAAATGTGCAAGAAAAGTAAGGAAGGAAATTTGCAGATAACAGGTTTCAAAAGATTTTGAGAGCAAAACGTGGACTACTGTAATTTATATTGAAAAACAGTAGCAGTTTACTCATAAAAACAGGTATTCCATTTTATTTCGTAAACATTTTACTCAAAAATATTTTCTAAGGAACGAAAAAGCATAAATCGCTAGAATTCTAAGGTTTTCATAAAAAGAGAACATAGTTTATTATGTTGAAACTATATTAGAGAAAACTTTATTTGCAACGAATTGTTTCTCGATGCAACAAATTCGTACGCGACACGTAACAAAGTCTCGAAATTAAAAACACATCAAAAAATGCATTTGCAGCGGTTTTTGCAGGTGGCAGTCTTAGGCTGCGCTGGAAATTCAAGATTTCATTAAATTTTGAAAAAACTTTTTTCGCAACAAATTAGGTCTCGGTGCAACAAATTCGTACACCACACGGTACAAATACTCAATGTGAGAAACAGATGGAAAAATGCATTTGCAACAATTTTTGGCGGTGGTAGTGTCAGGTTGCGCTGGAAATGCAGCGCATTATCAATTTTTGCGAAAACCTGTTTCGTAACAAATTATTACTCGGCACAACAAATTCGTGCATCACACGCTACAACTCATAGAAGTGAAAAACACATTAAATAATGCATTTACAGCTATTTCTGTAGGTGGTAATGCCAAGTTGTGCAGAAGATTCAACGTTTTTTCTGTTTTTACTTAAAATTTGTTTCGCAACAAATTATAACTCGGCGCAACAAATTTGAACACCACAGGCTACAAATCGTCGAAGTGAAAAACATATGAACAAATGCATTTGCAACGGTTTTCGGCAGTGGTAATGCCAGGTTGTACTGAAAATTTAACGTTTTATCGTTTTTGCTGAAAATTTGTTTCGCAACAAATTGTTACTCGGCACAACAAATTCGTACACCACACGCTACAAATCGTCGAAGTGAAAATCACATGAAAAAATGTATTTACAACAATTTTTGTAGGTGGTAATGCCAAGTTGTGCAGAAAATTCAACGTTTTTTCGATTTTTGCTAAAAATTTGTTTCGCAACAAATTATTTCTCGGCACAACAAATTGTTACATCACATGCTACAATTCCTTGAAGTGAAAAACACATGACAAAATGCATTTGCAACGGTTTTTGGCAGTGGTAATGCCAGGTCGTATTGAAAATTCAACGTTTTTTCGGTTTATACTGAAGTTGTTTCGCAACAAATTATTACTCGTCACAACAAATTCGTACACCACACGCTACAAATTGTCGAAGTGAAAAACACACGAAATAATGCATTTGCAACGGTTTTTGGCAGTGGTATATTTGTAGGTGGTAATGCCAAGTTGTGCAGAAAATTCAACGTTGTTTCGGTTTTTGCTGGAAATTTGTTTCGCAACAAATTATGACTCGGCGCAACAAATTTGTACACCACACGCTACAATTCGTCGAAGTGAGAAATAAGTGAAAAAATGCAGTTGCAACGATTTTTGCAGTTGATAGTGCCAGATTACCCTGGAAATTCCCAGTTTTATCCATTTTTGCGAAGACTACTTGTTTCACAGCAAATCATTTCTAGGAATAACAAATTCATGTCAAATACGTAATAGGTTTTAAAATCAAAATATGATGAAAAATTGCGTTGGCAGCTGTCATTCAATATGTAGTTTAATGCTTAATCGAAAAAACGTTGAATTTTCAGTACGACCTGGCATTACCACTGCCAAAAACCGTTGCAAATGCATTTTTTCATGTATTTTTCATTTCAAGGATTTGTAGCGTGTGATGTAAAAATTTGTTGTGCCGAGTAATAATTTGTTGCGAAACAAATTTTCAGCAATAACCGAAAAAACGTTGAATTTTCTGCGCAACTTGGCATTACCACCTACAAAAGTTGCTGTAAATACATTTTTTCATGTGTTTTTCACTTTGACGATTTGTAGCGTGTAGTGTACTGAAAATTTTCAGCAAGAACCGATAAAACGTTGAATTTTCAGTACAAACTGGCATTACCACTGCCAAAAACCGTTGCATATTCATTTTTTCATGTGTTTTTCACTTCGACGATTTGTAGCGTGTGATGTAAGAATTTGTTGTAACGAGTAATAATTTGTTGCGAAACAAATTTTCAGCAAAAACCGAAAAAACGTTGAATTTTCTGCACAACTTGGCATTACCACCTACAAAAATTGTTGTAAATATACTTTTTCATGTGTTTTTCACTTCGACGATTTGTACCGTATGGTGTATGAATTTGTTGTGCCGAGTAATAATTTGTTGCGAAACAAGTTTTCGCAAAAATCGATAAAACGTTGAATTTTCAGTACCGGCTAGCATTACCAGTGCCAAAAACTGTTGCAAATGCATTTTTTCATGTATTTTTCATTTCAAGGATTTGTAGCGTGTGATGTAAAAATTTGTTGTGCCGAGTAATAATTTGTTGCGAAACGAATTTTCAGCAAAAACCGAAAAAACGTTGATTTTTCTGCACATCTTGGCATTACCACCTGCAAAAGTTGTTGTAAATACATCTTTTCATGTGTTTTTCACTTCGACGATTTGTAGCGTGTGGTGTACGAATTTGTTGTGCCGAGTAATAATTTGTCGCGAAAAAAATTTTCAGCAAGAACCGATGAAACGTTGAATTTTCAGTACAAACTGGCATTACCACTGCCAAAAACCGTTACATATGCATTTTTTCATGTGTTTTTCACTTCAAGGATTTGTAGCGTGTGATGTAAGAATTTGTTGTGACGATTAATAATTTGTTGCGAAACAAATTTTCAGCAAAAACCGAAAAAACGTTGAATTTTCTGCACAACTTGGCATTACCACCTACAAAAATTGTTGTAAATACACTTTTTTTATGTGTTTTTCTCTTCGACGATTTGTAGCGTGTGGTGTACGAATTTGTTGTGCCGAGTTATAATTTGTTGCGAAAAAATTTTTAGCAAGAACCGATAAAACGTTGAATTTTCAGTACAAACTGGCATTACCACTGCCAAAAACCGTTGCAAATGCATTATTTCGTGTGTTTTTCACTTCGACAATTTGTAGCGTGTGGTGTACGAATTTGTTGTGCCGAGTGATAATTTGTTGCAAAACAAATTTTCAACAAGAACCGATAAAGCATTGAATTTTCAGTACAAACTGGCATTACCACTGCCAAAAACCGTTGCATATGCATTTTTTCATGTGTTTTTCACTTCAAGGATTTGTAGCGTGTGATGTAAGAATTTGTTGTGACGATTAATAATTTGTTGCTTAACAAATTTTCAGCAAAAACCGAAAAAACGTTGAATTTTCTGCACAACTTGGCATTACCACCTACAAAAATTGTTGTAAATACATTTTTTCATATGTTTTTCACTTCGACGATTTGTAGCGTGTGGTGTACGAATTTGTTGTGCCGAGTAACAATTTGTTGCGAAACAAATTTTCAGCAAAAACGATAAAACGTTGAATTTTCAGTACAACCTGGCATTACCACTGCCGAAAACCGTTGCAAATGCATTTGTTCATATGTTTTTCACTTCGACGATTTGTAGCGTGTGGTGTTCAAATTTGTTGCGCCGAGTTATAATTTGTTGCGAAACAAATTTTAAGTAAAAAACAGAAAAAACGTTGAATCTTCTGCACAACTTGGCATTACCACCTACAGAAATAGCTGTAAATGCATTATTTCATGTGTTTTTCACTTCTATGAGTTGTAGCGTGTGATGCACGAATCTGTTGTGCCGAGTAATAATTTGTTACGAAACAGGTTTTCGCAAAAATTGATAATGCGCTGCATTTCCAGCGCAACCTGACACTACCACCGCCAAAAATTGTTGCAAATGCATTTTTCCATCTGTTTCTCACTTTGAGTATTTGTACCGTGTGGTGTACGAATTTGTTGCACCGAGACCTAATTTGTTGCGAAAAAAGTTTTTGCAAAATTTAATGAAATCTTGAATTTCCAGCGCAGCCTAAGACTGCCACCTGCAAAAACCGTTGCAAATGCATTTTTTGATGTGTTTTTAATTTCGAGACTTTGTTACATGTCGCGTACGAATTTGTTGCATCGAGAAACAATTCGTTGCAAATAAAGTTTTCTCTAATATAGTTTCAACATAATAAACTATGTTCTCTTTTTATGACAACCTTAGAATTCTAGCGATTTATGCTTTTTCGTTCCTTAGAAAACATTTTTGAGTAAAATGTTTACGAAATAAAATGGAATACCTGTTTTTATGAGTAAACTGCTACTGTTTTTCAATATAAATTACAGTAGTCCACGTTTTGCTCTCAAAATCTTTTGAAATCTGTTATCTGCAAATTTCCTTCCTTACTTGCCTTGCACATTTTGTGTTTTATTTTCTATACGATGCACCCGGAATCGTTCAGTCGCGATTGCTCGCTTTTTTAAAGTTATCTGTTTGTTCCGGTCCTTTTTAAAAAAAATATCGTTCTTATTTATAAATTATTTAGCCCAATGAAATGGGAAAATTTGGATGAAATAATTCAGAGCGGGCTGAAGTTATTCTGTGAGAATTTCTGATACTTCAAAAAGTGAAAAAATATTATTAAATGTAACTTCTTGTACTTCAAAGGTGACGAAAATTGCTTGTTTGTAGTTTTTTACGAAAAACCGATTTTTTTTACCTATTTTCTCCCTCCCCTCGCCTCCGCCGGCGTCTACGGGTGGGGCCTTTTGATATATTAAAAATTATCACAAAATACGCCTGTTCCCAAAATTTCAGCCCGCTTTGAATTATTTCATCCAAATCGACAAACCTCCCGTTTTATGGGCTAATTATTAAAAGCGATTTTGATTATCAAGTTCGCATTGCCAGAAAAAAACATTTTTTCATTAATTTTTTGCTATTAATCGTATGCAACAAATTCGCAACAAATTATTCTTGTGATAAGAAAATGTTTGTGCACTTTTTAAAGTTATTTCTGTGAGTGGTAATGCTATCTTCACTGTGAAGTTAGCATTACCACGGGTTATTTTTAAAAAACAAAGGGCTACAAATTTTTTCTCACCGCAACAAATTCGCAACAAAAAAGCTACAATTAATGGTGCCAAAATGATTTCAAAATTTTAAAGCACTGGTGAGTAGTAATGCTATCTTCACTGTGAAGTTGGCATTACCATGGGTTATTTTTTTAAAATAAAGAGCTACAAATTTTTTCTCACCGCAACAAATTCACAACAAAAAAGCTACAATTGATGAGGCCAAAACAATTTCAAAATTTTAGAGCACTGTGAGTGGTAATGCTATCTTCACTGTGAAGTTAGCATTACTATGGGTTATTTTTTTTAAATAAAGAGCTACAAATTTTTTCTCACCGCAACAAATTCGCAACAAAAAAGCTACAATTGATGAGGCCAAAACGATTTCAAAATTTTAAAGTGGTAGTGCTAACTTCACAGAGCTCCAACAAACTCCTTTAATGATTTCCTGCACCGGGACCCCCACACTTATTTTTCGATCCTCCCTGACTTTCATCCCTTTCCCGATTGCCATCCACCTTCTTCGATCGACCGCGTTTTTTCTATTATATATTTATTATGTTATTGAACTTGCCGAGTCGGTTGTCTAAAGTTTCACAACAATTACGTAACTAATTTAATATTTGAGTCAATGGATATTATCTTTACATATTTGACAGTATTTGAAGGAGTCAAACTTTTGTAAGGTTATACAACAGTAACATTTAATTTTATTTACATATCCGTTCTTCACAATATTTAGTTTTTCCTTTTACAAAGTACTGAATAACTATTTTGAATTTTTGTTTGGACTGTTATAAATGGGCTACGAAACTTTACACACAAATTTAAAATTTTAATAGGATGCAAACTTTTAACTAGAGCAGTTTTGAAGATAAATGTGTAGTTGATTTGAATGGGTATTCGCATAAATTTAACATTTAAGTGTAATTTCAGTAGTTCCGCGGATATATTACTTTTTGTGGTATTATTTTTGAAGTTACTTTTAAATTGCAGCGTCTTCCAGAAAATTAGCTGCAAATGAATATTTTGCTTTCGACATACAAATTGAAGATATTTAAATTTTGCTTCAGATCTTTAAAGTAGATTTTTCCCAATGATTAAGTAAACAGTATATATTTTTCGTATTAACTGACTACGCTATAAGAATTTATAGAAAAAAATAAAAAATATTTAATTTATTGAACTGACCAATGATATAATAGAATTAAATAAATTCAGTATTTATAGCTGTCATCCTTAATTCCCTCTAGAAAAATAGTAACACGATTGTAACTTATAATTTCTAAAGAAATAAAATATGATACCGGGTTACGCAAGATACAATTTTCTCGTTAATTAATGGTATATGTTAAGCTCAGGTTCTAAGTACACTCTCTTTATCAGTAGAAAGAAGTTTTGAAAATGTGAGTCTCTAGCAATTACTAAAAGTGTTACATTTAGAAAAAATGTTTATAATCTCATGGAGACTTATTTGCTACATTATAAGGTTAGGGAAATACGAATTTCCTAAAGAGATCTTCTCTTTGCTTAAATAGTTTAGTCATCATTAATTCCTACGCTAATGACAGTATCCTACACTGATGAATAATTTTATTTTATTTACATTTTGTCTTCATGGATAACAATGAGTATAGGTCTTACTGATTTTTCTATACCGGATGCTTACGATATTACTAGACAGCCTATAAATTTCTTGTAAAAATATATCGATTTGAAATCTTAGAAAGTTGTAAAATTGAATAAGATGAACGTTCTGGTTGGTCTAACATGTGATTTTTATTTCTGGTTTAACAAGAAACAGGATAAACTTTGTTATTATTAAAAGACCACACAAAACATGTAGCACATTCTATCTCTATCTATCTGTTAACATTCCCACTCGTGTGTTAAGTTTCACTTTCTACACTAGTCATGTAATATACTATTAAATTTTACATGTCTCAAAATCAGCAGGAAAAGTCCAAGAAATCATTTTAACTGTTTTTTTATTCTGTGGTGATCATAAATTTACTAGAGCACTCGTTTACTTTGGTTTGGGCTTACTCTTTGACTCGATATTTCATTCCCAAGATAGTTTAATTTCTTCGTGAATGATTTGCACTTTTTAAGCTGAAGCGTCAATAATTACGTCATAAAGTTAGAAAAATAACTCATTCGAAATTTTTGACACCATTATCTTTATGACTTAATTCAAAACTCATTCGTAGAAATTCACATTTGCTCTACGGCGTATTAAAGGTGGTTATCAATCAAAATTTAAAACATGAGAATTTGATATTATCCCGAGTATAGGTTTAATATCGTGAATAAAGTAAAATGGCACACTTTATCAAATTGTTCTTCGGTATGGTAAAGGGATTTTTATTATAGTATCTACGCTCGCCCCTATTTTTAAGACGTTAAATAATCTATAAGGTAAAATTCAAAATATCTGGCTTGTTCGGCGTGGCATAGTCGTTTTTGGGAAAGCTGGCGCATTTCGGAGCAGGCTGAGTAAAAGGTGACTCTAATACGCATACGTAAAGCCACTATGAGCTAGCTATACTGTCTAGGCGGATGATGCCGAAACATGATTTTTAATTTATTTATTATTTATTGCATATAGTGTCATTTTTTACCTTAAAATAACAATATAAATATTTTTTTTAACTACGCTGTTTTGCTAATAGTAACATCACATACGATTTTCCTACTTCATTTTTGGGCACTTTTTTCAAATTTTTCCAATGTTGGAATCTAAGAATCATGCTTTTTTTTGGAGAAGTAATTAAAACTTTGAAGCATTGTAGATTTAATTTGATTTTTTTCCAAAATATGCGTTTCTTTAAAATTTTTCTCAATGGTAAAATATAGCGGTCGATATGCCATTTTCTGGCTCAGCCCAAAAAAATATTATATTATTAAATAAGAAATGGCATGCTGAATGATATCACGGAACCTTTGTCGTGATTTTTGTACCCACTTCATTAATTTTTGGATAAATTTTTCAAATTTTTTTCAATGTTGGATTCCAGCAATATGCATGCTATTTTTTTATTTAAGCTTAAAACAACATTATTTTGCGAAGTGCAAAAAGGCATGCAAAATAAAATCATAAAAAAATTAACTTTTTTTTCAAATTTTTCGATGCATGCCTCTGTTTTCTGACCTCCTAATTGCATGTCACTTTTTTACAGCAATGCATTGTAACAATGGTCCACAGTTAAGATAGCATGCAATATGAAATCACGCCCAAATCGTTTGAAATCTTCGTAGCACTTTCAGAACTTTTCCACTTTTGGGCCAACAGGGGCTGCATGCCAATTTTTTTATAAGGATTTTACGACACAAATTTTAATTTTTTTCATCGGCATGTAGCACAAGAACGCGGAAAATTATATTGTCATGTGTCGGTTTGAGCCCTTTGAGATCTTGCGAATCGCATGCCTATAATTACTAAGACATTAAATTTGTTTTAGTTTTCTTTTAATAAAAGGGCAAGCGTTTTAATATAAGAGAAAAACACTAATATTTCTATGTAATGGAAATGCAATTTTCCATATGACCGGAAAGCGTACAGCAGGCTAGTAACCGCTTTTCCTTATTGTCATAGGGTTCACTTTCACTTCTCTAAAAGGTATGATGTAAGAAATCGGAGACAATCAACTGTCACCATCTCCCAGTCTATAAATGTGATACCTTTCGAGTCATTTACGTAGAAACGTCGCGAAATACCAATTTCTCAATGCTAAAATTGTAATCTTCAAATCATTTTAATTTGAATTACACTACGTTCTTTACAGTAAAACATGGTGGGACATCGCTTCAAACCTCGACTAATGCCTCAACTCAATAATCCTTCTATTCAATGAACAAACATAAGCAACTAAATTTATTCAGTTCAAAACTCTCACTTAATGTACAGTGTCACGCATAGTTACAAGATACTCTCAATATGTTATGTGTTAAGAACAAAAATTAAGAAAGGTCATTTGCCAGATAATTTGGTTATCGCAAAAAATATAAACGATTAATTTATTAATTCAAACCCCCAGTTTGAACCTGATCCAACAACTAACTATAGATTATTACTGAAATAATTTGAAAACCTCAGTTAATTCATTTTGTACCCTTGAACCTGTAAGAGAGACTCACGTGTTACGAATATTAAATAATATTAAATGTTAAGCCGCTGGTCTTGATGGTATCAACATTTTGACAATACATCTTTTCTTTTGCCATATTTCACTCATTTGATAAATTATTCTTTAGTTAACTTCGTATTTCTCATGAATTGCAATAGAGGTAAAGTTATTCCATTGCCAAACGTGTCCATCCTAATAAGTTTAAATGATGGTAGAGCGATTAGCATTCTACCAACGTTATCTAAAATATTAGAAGCAGTTATAATCCATTAAACGAGGTACAAAAAAGGCCAAAATATCAAAGGTTTGTTGGATCTTGCAATATATTTCGTTCCCTGTTTTCGAAGGTTAGAAGAACGATGGTCATGGTTTCAAGTTCTGAAATCCTTGTGGGGTAGGTTCTACCCTCGGGAGTCATTCCGGGGTACTCTAATGTGAATTAACTGAATTCATTATCATTCCCTTCCAAAAAACCCGATCTGCCGATTCCTCGCAAGCCCAAGACCGAGAAACCGGAAATAGGGGTGGTTTTTCCTTGAAAGGGGTAGTATTTCGGAACTCAAAACCATCACTATTGCTTTTCTCACCCTCGAAAACGGAGGGGAAATGTATTTCAAAGGATCCTACAAACTTTTGATATTCGGGATCTCGTTAAATTGAAGAACAGTTACGGAAACATCTTAAGCAAAGCTCTGTTCTTCCTACATCGCAGGTTTAATTTAAATCGGGATACGGCGCTATACTGCAGCTTTATTGAATGTTACTGATGACATTTTTATAGCTACTGAAAATGAAAAAATAACACTAATAATTTTACTACACTATTAGTCCAGGCAATGGAGGGTTATGACTTGCAAAAGGAAGACCGAAATGAAATTTGGTAGGATGGTAGACATAGGTCTCCTAATGGTACAGCTAAGTTTGCCCCCTCGGGGGGTGCCGCTCGAAGGGGTGGAAAACTATGCATCGCTGCCCTTTTTGAGGAATAACGCTGTTACCTGGAATGATATCGAAAAAATTTTCAAATAAAAAATGTATATTATAAAATTATAATATTCAGCATCCATTTGGTTTATTCATTTGTTATCTGCGAGGAATAGTTTCTAAGATACAGCGCGCCAAAGTTGGGGGTTGATCTGTAATCAAAATCACATTTTCATCTTGAATTAGTACGAAGATTGATTACAAACAATTTCCCATTTTCTACGAAGGAGCAATATTTTGTAAGTCTGATAATGTCTCATTTGTAGGGTTTGGTTATATACAACGAAATATATGATTTTTTGAAGCGCTCCGCGACCTATTCAAATATGTGGATTTTTTTAATTATCCATATCTAAGGTTGATTATGTTTATATATTTCGGTATAATCAACAAATGTATTATATTTTTGCATACATGATATAAAATATATTACTTTCAACTCGTTTCCACAGCACTCTTGAGGTACAGTTGATTGGTGCGTTTTTTTATGTTGGTATATCGCCAATAAGCCTAATCCAGTTGAAATCGAGGTTTAATTCACCTTGCGTCGCTTACAATGATGCAAATGAGACTCATTTTCATTCTCGTGATCTTCTCAGACACCAATTCTGAAGTAGAGTGCTGATATTATGTTATGCAGAGTCAATTTCGTCGTCCAAATGTTGGTCGGATACGCAACGCGTACCTGTTCCTTCATGTAAAATAATATTCTATTCATCTGGAGTGGAAATATATGAATGTATGTGATTCCCACTATATAGCAAGAAAATTTTTTATCGAACAGCTTCAACAAAAGGCATTGCATTGCTTAAGTTAAAGTTGGAAGAATATAACGACATAGTTAAGTAAGCAGTCGAAGACGCAGATTCTTTAATTGTTCAGACTGCCATCGAAGTGTACTCGTGTTGTTGACCGCTGGGGCAAGAGATCTCCCAAATGTTTATTTGCAAAAACCGACTAAGGGGATCAAGGGCGAAGAGTTTTATTCGCCCCAGAGTTTCCGAAATAGCGATGCTGTTGCGAAGGACATCTTGTTTGTGCATGCCTTCAGTGGCTGCGACACTACATCAGCTCGGTTTAATCAGGGAAAGATCCGGTTTCTCAATATGCTAGCGAAGAACTAAGGCTTATATGACGCAGTTCAGATAGTTGAAGACGCCAATGCGGAAGTAGCTGCTGGAGATTTTTTTTTATTGAGCCAGAATAGTGCAGGGAGTGAACATAATTGCTTAGATTCTCTGCGATATAAGAGTTTTGTGTGGATTGTCTCGAAAAATTCAATCAACTTTACCGAGTTGTCACCAACATCAGACTTTTGCCAACAACATTTACTGCGTACTTATTGTCAAGTACAGAGCTGGCGGGATGTGCAAAAGGCTACCAAAAAACACGCATAGTGGAGGACAAGCACAAGACTAGACGCAATACGAATCACAAGGGAACCCGCTCCAGAGGTCCTTCTTAAAAGCATTTCGTGCAGATGCCAGAAAGAATGTGGACCAGTTTGTGGTTGCCGTAAAGCAGAATTAAAATGCTACTTACTGTGCTTGCACAGCAACGGGACGTCCTGTAAGAATATTTCCGACCTACTTTTGGATGACGAAAACGACGCTGCAGAATATCTCGATTAGCATGGTTGTTGCCTGAAGTTGATGAGAATGAAAGCGAATGCACTTGGGTTTACAACATCGTAAGCGACGCAAAGTGAATAAACCTCGATTTCGACTGTGGATTAGACATATTGGGGATACCACATAAAAAAACACACCGATCAACTATACCCTAAGGGTGGTGTGGAAACGAGTTTAAAGTAATATATTTTATATCATATATGCAAGAATATAATATATTTGTCGATATACAACAATATATTCACCTTAAATATGGTTAATTGAATAATCCACATATTTGAGTAGGTCGCGGCCCACTTCATAAAATCATATATTTCGTTGTATACTACCAAATCTTACAAATGGGGCATCATCAGACTCACAACATATTGCTCTTTTATAAAAAAAATTGTGGGGAATTGTTTGCAGTTGATTTTTGTACTAATCCGCGATGAAAATGAGATTTTGTTAAAAATTGCAAATCAATCCTCAAATTTGGCGTGCTGTATCTCGAAAACTGTTGGTTGCAAACACAAAATGAATAACTGAAAATGATGCAGAATTTTATAATCAACGTTTTTTCGATATCACTCCAAACAACGGCGCTATTCCCCAAAAAGCGCGGCGATGCACAGTTTTCCACCCACCACCTCTCGAGCGGCACCTTTCCAAGGTCGCAAACTTAGGTGTACCATTAGTAGGCCTATGTCTACCATCCTACCAAATTTTTTTTCTGTCTGACCTTTTGCATGTCAACCCCCTTTTTTTGTATCCATTGCCTGGATTATATTCGAAGGCATTCGAGACTTTGCATCACAATATTTTGTTCTAAATGATTAATTATATCGATGTAACTTAAAATTTCAAATTTATAGCTACATTTTCTGACGGGTCGGTGTCAGGGAATGACGCACAATAATGGTATTTCGCATTTATTAACTGTCAGTACTGGCGTGTCCCAAGGTCCCGTTCTAGGACCTTTATTTTTCACTATATATGCGTGCAACTTCCCTTCTATCTTTTCACTTGTTGTCAGCATTAATGTTCTGATGACACAAATATATTTTAGTTTTACTTTGCAGAACTCTATTCAAGCCATTGCCACAGTTAATTATGATTTAAATATTGTCAGTTTATTCAGAAAAACATCGTTTGAAACTTAATGGTGCGAAAAGTGGCAATAGCATTTGTTAAAAAAACTAACAGAAATTGTTTTTGAAATAATTCTGGCGAATCATTGCTATTAATAGTTTAACGATAGTGTTATGAACTTGGGTCTGTATATATACGACGAATAAATTTATGCATCACATCAATAGAAACCTTCACAAAGCCTATGCTAATTTGAAACTAATTTATCAACACAGGAATATTCTGAGTATTCGTTAAAAATATTTACTCTGCGATTCTTTGATTCTCATGTAACTGAACTACTGTGATATAGTGCATGATCCTTGTTTATCTAGTATTGACTCAATAATTTATGGCATAAGAAAATTTTAAAGAATTATTTACAGGTTGAAACTTGACACATGGTTAAGTATTTACAATCGAAGACATTTACATGGTATTTGTTGAATGGCTTATTACGCAATAAATTTTCACAATATTTGTACAATAAAATGCAATTCAGAACTGATATTCGCAATATTAATATTTGATTTAAAAACGCTCTTGCGCCTCCCGTACACCCAACAGCTATATTTGTAAGATGCTTTTCATATTATACAGTTAAATGTATTAATATTCTGCCAGACAACCTCAAATTTACGTCTAAAGATACGTTGAAAAAGTATTTATTTAATGTTTTAATGATGACCGAATGACTACAATCAACTATATTCTTTATTATTTTTCACTGTTAGTGATAGTTGTCATATTCTTAACATTTAGCAATATAATTAAATTTATACATGACGCGACTGTGTAATGCATGGAGAAGCACCTTGCTTTATATTTTGCCACTTTTATTATAGTTGAGTATTACTGTGGTTTCGGAACTGAACGTGCCATTTTCATGAGTTTTCATTTCTCTTCTGATATTTGAAGCGTTTGGAAGTGGCGCGTTTGCTTTCGGGGCTGTGGTGGTGTTTGGTTGCAGTGGGCTGGTTGTTGGGCGCAATATGCATTGCGTTTTGTTGGGCCATCATGACGGCACCGCCTTCCAATATTTAATTTTTCACATTTGATCAGTTGTAACGTTGATAATGCCTTAGAGAATTATGTTCTCACAAGTTTATTTTATAATCTTTTGTTTGGGTTACGTGGAATAACAGATATTGAACACTCTGCTCTGAATCTCACCCATTAATATGTATTATATATCTGTTTTATACGTATAATAACATAAATAAAGACCTTTATTATTATTAAATAGTGTGAGTTCTGGCCGTAATACATTTACCTGCGAGTTTGTTCGGAAAATATAATCGCTAATTGAGTTGTGGCCTCAGTTGAGACTTAAAGTGATGCTCCACTATATTTTCATCCTTTGTGTGAAGCCTTGTCTCAAACGTCGACTCATTTTTCGACACAAATTGCGAATTTATTCCCCGAACAAACACGATGGGCTTATATAATATATGAATTGCTTTATCGACAATGTTTGGTTTTATCTTATGAATTAAGGCCCTTAGTTCATATGTACCATATTACAATAGTTTAGTCGCTGCCTACTCGATGCTTGAGGCGAGGTTTTACTATGCTTCCACCCTTTGTCTAAGCAAATGCCTACAAAAGTGATATGCTTTGTTGTGTTTGCCTTACTTTCAGTAAATACAAAATAATAGCCTTTGGAACTATGAAATATACTTTATTACTAACTTCAACCTTATGTATTGCAAATATTTTAGTATTATTTTGGTCACAATGTGTAATAAAACATATAATAAATGAAACTTGTAAAATACATTAATTAAAGTAAAAATGTTAACTAATATTTTATATGAAAATGTAATACCTACATCTAATAATGGAACAAAATATATTGTGTATAAAACTGCCAAATCTTATACATACACAAAGAAAATGCTTTTTAGAAAATAAATGTGAATGTAAATAGCAATTAATTGCTTGTAGAAAAATATTTTCGTTTGATTTAATTCAGAATTGATATTAGTTGTAATAATAATTTTTGACTCACCATCTCCATTCAAGTTTTAATACTCTTTTTATATGATGGATTTTTTACTTCAACTTAAAAATTACTGAATATTACGTTATTTATGGACTACTGCTATACAATTTACAGTATTATCAACCATATATGTATATTTGTATTTGAAATTACCTTCATTCACTTGTACTCCTTGTATATTTTCTTACATTTTGGCTATTAAAAATTCATGTCTCAAGTACTAAATTTTGACTGTGTTGATCTTGTTGAGTTTCCTATTATGATTGATAGAATAATCAAATAAAGTTTCCAAGTCTATTACTGGGAATTTAAATACAGTATTTAAGTTCTGCCGAGCCTGTACGAAATATAAACAATGGATTATAAAATGTGGAGACACATAAATTTTTAATATTTTCGTTATTAATGCAATTTTCAAACGAAAATAGTGATATAAAAACATAAAATATTAAGGTACAATTGTACATTCCTTTGTCTGCCTCATTCGAAATCGAACCTCATTTAAACCAGTTGGAAAAAATAAAAACTGAAAAAAATGGGTATAGTGGAGCAGATTTGGAAGGAAATCAGACTCGAATAAGGAAACATCCGATTGTGATTTTTTCTTTTGCCAATTAGTAAAGTTAGGTCCCCCCAATATACCGACACATTTGTGCTGAGGAAGTCAAAAGAGAGGTTGAATGTATGGGAAAATGTTTTTTCGAAGATATCTCGGCGGCTTTTGACCTGATCAAAAAAATCGGAAATTGGAAAAAGACGGTAAATGAAGAGTTCACGAAAATAAACAAATTTTGTTCCCAACCTCATCGACGTCAGACCATTGATTCGCGAGATATCACGAATCCAAGGTGCAAAAATGAAAAAATTAAAATTCATGTTTTATCAAGGAGTGGACCCGATTTTTATTTAATAGAAGGGTATTGGCGGATATTCTGTTGGGCCGGAGGCTGGGGGCGGTGGGATGATTAGGAGGGATGGAAAAGGGGGAAAACGAAAATATTTCACATGCTGATAACTCCCCGTGTAATTGACCTGTCGCAATCAGACCGATGTAAACTTTTTTATTTTTCTTTTTGCACTCGCATAAAATGATTCTTTTAGCAAACAAACGATTAGTGAGCGAAATAAAAATTGCACGTTTTTTCAAACAGTTCCTTTCCCGTCCTCTAAGTCCCTTCCTAATCACATTATCGCGTTCTGGCCGGGCGGAAATTAAACGTTAATAAAAGAGCTATCAAGTGGCCAAAACGATTTTTCCCCCACCGTTCCAAAAAAAACTGTTTGGAACAGTTGTGGAAAAGATGTGATAAAGGTTTATCCTCTCTTAAGGGCGGTTCCTGGCCGTTTGGGGGTTGCGCAACTCCAAAGAGAAATTCTAACAGCACCATCGTGTTCAGCATCCTCGCAAACGGCGGAAGGAGGTACTCTCGTTGCATAGCAAAATGTTCACAATGTTCGGTTTTTTTTCCGACTCACACATTGGACTAATTCGCTACAGCTTGATATCATCCATTAATCATTAATATTATTTGGCCAAATTACTCAGAAGATAATATACTTAATTCGGCTTCGTTGATCTAGGCAATTTATTTTTTACTTGCAATATATATACCACACCCACAATTTAAACTTCACACTTAAAAGTTCAAATGTACAGAATAAAAGATGGTAGTGCAATAAAATTTGAATTTTAAGTTCTTTCAAAATATAAGTTCAAGAACAACACAAATATTTTGGTGCCATACTACACAATGTGAGTATGGAATAACTGCCATTCAAGTAGTTGACAGTGAAGCAATTGACAGCACAAAAAATTCAAATTTTAGAATGCTTTTGATAAGTTCCTAGGAGCGAATTTAAATGCTGTGTAAAACTCCGTTCAATAGCGTTGAAGCATTTGAAAGTACATGCAACACTATCTACCTGTTACGTTGTAGGTAACTGAACGTTCAAGCATATGATATGTGGCACGTCCCAGTTGGCGAAAACATACTAATCTTCTCTTTCTTCAGGTGCCATCTCCGCGTCAAATGTTGGCAATCATTATGGCCATTCTGATGTTGGAGACTGCTGTACTAAAAAGCTTAGCACGGTGCTCTTTCTTTGTATTCTCCTCTGCATAATCAGTTGCAACACATCGTACTTTTCCCCTCTTGTTACTTGACCAAGGTATTCCAATTTTCTGCTTTTAATTTTTTAGATTCGTTCCTTTAATTTGACCGCTTCCTTTAAAACTTCGATACTGGTTATTCAGTCTAACCACAATATTTTTAGGATTCTTCTATACACTCATATTTCGAATCCCTGCAGTTTCTTAAGGGTAGCTGTGTTTTAGGATCCATGCCTCTATTCCTTACGGAAGAGTGCTAAATATATATTATCTCACTAAGCAAACATTTAAATTCAAGTTCAAATCCCTTCCACAACATACTTTTTCATTTTAGTAAAATTGGCTCATCCTTCCTCTATTCTTACTTTAATTACGCTGGTGTAGTCATAAAGGGAATTAATCATTATGCCAAGGTGTGTATATTTACCCACTTGTTCTACGTTGTGGCTATTGACAATGGGATATTCGTCGTTTTGATGGGTTTTTGAAATTATTATGAATTTATTGTTCTTGATATTCAGTGTTAACCCACATTCTTCTCTTCACTTAACTGTTGTGTTCATCAGTCTCTGAAGATCTTCGTGAAACTTTACCAAGATTATCGTATCGTGGTGTTAATTGATGATCCAATGACTTTTCTTCGAGGTGTTTCTTCTTCAAGGGCTATTTTGAGAATTTCCTCAGAATATGTATTGCCATTCTTTGGGTAGGTACTCGTATTTCCTGATATGTATATTTTATTCAATAACCCATAACAACCAAGTTTTAATGTGTTCCTCATCAATAAGTTTAATGATATCACTGGGCAGTTCATCAGGGCCAGGACATTTTCCGTTTTCCATTGATCTTAAAGAATTTCTAGTAATGTCAGGTCCTATTTCGTCTTGAGTTATGGTTATCTGTTCTAGATCAATTCATTCATTTGTGAATAATTCTTCAATGTACTCCCCATATAGTTTTAGTTTTTCATCATTATGGCTAACTTGGCTAACCATCCAGAAATTATTTAATTTCCGCCAGAAACACTAGAGAAATTCTTGTTTTTATACTCATTCACTTATGCAAATGTTTATAAAATATCGTTAAAGAAAATTAATTTTTAAATATAGGAAAATATAATAGATTTCTCTTATATGTTTGACCGTGCAACGCGATAATGCCATTTGGGAAAAATATTTCGTTTCTAGAATTCTCGTCACAGTCACCAAATAATCGTCTCCGGTAACTTTTATATATTAAAATGAAACCCATATGTTCATCGACTACACAAAGACTGAGTGCCACTCATTTATGTATAATACGTTTTCTGGAGGAAGATACGTTCAAAATTAGAATACAGGACAGTTTTCGTTGTAGTTACGAAAAATTTTCTTTCTCTGTTTGATGTCTCCTCAACAATTACTCATCTGCCCAGTCAACTTTCTTCCAGTTTCTATGCCAAGTTTTACCATACTTCACAATTCATCTCCGACCGTAATAAGGGTTATTTATTTTACAAAATTTCAACTACCTCAGTCAAGAATTAATTTTCTCCTCACACAAAAAAGGCCGTTGACATTTGATATGTTCTTATTCGATTTTCTATTAAAGGCGTTATTTCAGAAATGATAAATCTATTTATCTCGAATTAGTTTTAACTAATGGAATATTAATTATTATACCTAAACTTTGCAAGTTGTTAATAAAATTATATTATCATTTGATAGTTATATTTTGTATTATCGTTTAATGGCATTGAAGTATACCTTCAATATTTGTGATAGGTATGAGAGACACTAAAAGGGGAACGTCGACAGCTTGTCATGCACAGTAGTAGTAGATGGAATGAGTAATGTTTCACTTACTATTAATGTTACGAACATAAATGAAACATCGTGTTAATCAGGACGGATGACAAGACAATTTTGTAGTAGTAGAATAAGCCTCTAGCAGACAGATTAATCCTATAAGAAGAGCCACAGTGCAGAGCTGTCGTATATCACTAGCCGCAGAGTAGTTTTGAGCTTGTTAGCTCTCATCAGTACCACATAGGTGAATAGACGACAGCTCTACACCGTTCTCCAGTCTATCAAATTACAAACGATAACGTCTGCAATTTGGAAACGACTCCATCTGGTGGCGATTTATTGCAATCTGAGTCGGCGACTTACTCGGAGTAAGTTATATTTAACAAAATATAAAGCCAACGCAAAGTGGATTAATTATTATGAAAATAAAAATGTAGTAAATTAAATACTACCATAGACCAAAAATAGTGGTATTTCTCCTACAAAAGGAACTTAATTCATTCCCACCCATCAAGGTGCACAATATTCCATACTGGTGAGAGCTAACAAGCTCGAAACTTAGGCTAGTGCACTGTGGTCCTTTCTATAGGATTAATCTGTCTACTGGGGGCTTATTGCAATCAGATTTTTGTTTGCGTTTTCCGATTGCAGACGTAGTATGTTACAAATTTTAGGGCATTACTTTCAATCGCTTTGGAAATGCACATTGTGCACCTTGATAGGTGGGTGGCAATGAATTAACTTCCTTTTATAGGAATTAGTGGTATTTTCGGTTTATCGTAGTATTTAATTAACTACATTTTTGGTTTCATATAATATATTATTCATTCGTATAACCGGTATAAGAAAATTATTTTAAGATAATTTTCAACGAAGCTTCATATTCGAAGTAACCTTTTTTCTGCTTTCTTTTGAGCTCTTGTCTTTACAGTTTTTTGATTGTGTTAAATATATGGAAATTCTGTACGAGGTACATTATTATTTTTCATTTTTTGCATTATAGACCACCCTATAGCAAATACTCTGAAGTATCAAGACAAGCAGGTGAAAATCCACAAATAAAAAAGTAGACACATTGTATAAAAAATGCATTTACATAACTTTCGTTATGCTTAAAAATTATGACTATTTGTAATAAGTAATTCTTAATAATTAATTTATCTCTTACTTTTCTAAACTGTATATAATTTTCTTGTGTATGTAAAAAATATAAGTAGCAAAAATAGTTTAGATAACAGTTAGTTAAGATCATCCATGTATACATGTCACTTTAAATACATCAACATAAAAATGGTTATATAGTCATGTATAGATAAATACTAATTCGTTTTTTAATTAAATAAATATATTGATATGTTTCTTGAGCTGTTAATTGTTACTTTATTAAATCTTAAGTATCATATAAGTGTATAAAGTATTTATTTAATAAAATGTACATATTTCTATTTTGTTTTTATTTACTATGTCTGAAGAAATAGCAAAGACTTTTTAAATTGTAGAATACAGATCAAATTAAGAACAAGAAATAAAAGTATTTATACAAATATAAAAATAGGATTTATAATATCTGCAAGTGCCTTTTATATATTAAGAACTAAACAAATTAACCCAAAAAGCTATTCTCCCAGCTACGAGCGCTGAATTAAATGGAGAAATTGTATTTTTTCTAAGTACAGTTGGCACTAAACTACAATAACTTAGATTGCTCGAATGCTACGAGGAAGATGCGAAAATGCGAAGCCTCCTTCATCTCAGAATATCACAAACTGCAGACCGGTATCGATCTATATTTGGGTCTCATCAGTGCAGCGCAAGTAAGCATACCTTGAATAAACAGGGGTCGCATCTCATAGACACTGTTAAGTTCTACGGCAGTAGATCATAACTGGCACCATCTCTCGGTAGTGTTGAAACAATCCAAATCAAAAATAAAATTAATAATCATCACTTAATAATCAAATTTTATAACAGAAGGAAATTTGTAAAAATAGGAATTATAATATTCCAACCTATCTGCAAGGGCCTTATATGTATATAATAAGGAGGACTAAACAAAATAAACCAAAACAGCTATTCTCCCAGCTACATGCCGACGACGAGTCCTGAATAAATGGTGAAATTTAACGTATTTTGTCAAACACAGTTTGCACTAAAATTGTTCCCTCTATTTAGTTCTGTCTATTAGTTATTTTCTATTTGGACGACTACTCTGTATAATTTCATTAATTATTAATATATAATTATAATATAGTTATTAATTAATAATTTAATTAATAAGTATATTAGGTTCTTTCCGCGACAATAATGTAGACTACATTCCAAATATTATTTTCCACGATCATGTCCTAATTATTTTTTGCTAAAAGTATAGACAGCTCATATAGTGCAATCGAGTCGTTTATTTTTGGCAACAACTTTCCATAAACAATTTTATTGATGATTTTTATGTATTTTGATTCCCGAGAATGTCTTCTCCAAAAAGCGAGTCTCAAAAGTTATGCATAATAAATTTCGTTCTATTAGTCGAACCATAATTTAAAAAATATTGACTTGATCGCAGCGGCATTCTCAAAAATCCTATCCGATATCCATATGTCAATCCGTCACCATGAACAAAATTAAAAAATACCAGAAGGGATCAAAAACCACAAAATCGAATAACTTTTCGATGATGAGTAATTTCAAAAAAGCTGATGAAAATAAAGCGCATCTACAAGCGAATCTAGGTGCGTTAGGTGCAACGCGGATGCTGTAAGTTAAATAGATGGACGAAAAAATATAATTTTGAATAATTTGTCAGTTTTCCAGCGGGCATAGGGCATTGATTTTTCTTTTTTAAATTGTAGGGTTTTTAACGTGCTTTAAGATAATAAATTAAAAATCATGTTTTTTTTTCTAAAATAATATATTTTTAGTTTTGAAAAATGTCTTTTTTGATCCTCTTTTTATTTTGTACCATTTTCATATAAACAAAATGCAATACATGTATTTGAAAATCTATTATTTAAAAGAAAGAAAACAATTAATGGTGAATTTGGGACGAATGAATTGGTACGTATTCATTCATCCCAAATTTGCCATAAATTGTTTTATATTCATAGGGATAGAAAGGGAATAAAATATAATACGATGTAGCATAAAATAAAATAACATGAAAAGAAGTGAAAAGTCTGCATAATATTTGCTCCTATTAAAGCATTGTGTCGAATACGAATATGTTAAATTTCTTGTTAAATAGTTTAGTGTTTGCTACTATATGGCAGCAGCAAAGCGATGACATTGCTTCGTGTGCGGCAAAGCAGGGTCGGGCTCATAATTTCTCATTTTTAGTGATTGGAACAGCGTTTAAAACTTGATTTAATTACTTGCTCATATTAATGTTAAGAAATCACATTGCCATTGCCATTGCTGATTATATGTTTTTGGGATTAATTACTTTTTATTTATTAAGATTGACACTATTTTGATCTCTACCACAATACGAAAAATTCTGTCCAAATGAAGTAATAGCAATTTATATATCTTTTTTATTTTTTCCGTACTTCCTTGAAGAAAATAAGATAGTTACTATGTTTTTTTATGATTGAAACATTTTATAATAAACCAATTACAAAAGCTGCACCAATTGTATTCATTATATTGGAACACTACAATTTCATTCAAATTTACTGCACAATTCCCGAATTAATATGTGAATGATATATTAAATCTTGGAACGAATTAAGGTTAGAACTTATGTACGATTGTCGATTTTAGTAAAACTGATGCAAAATAGTTCTAAATTATTTTTGTTCACACATTTTCTATACATAGTGTACTATATTTATACCAAGGAACTAAGTGCATTTTTTATCACCGAGTGTGAAGGATCAATTACAGGAGGAATTAAAAAGCACTTTCGCTTTGTGGTATATTGGTACAAACTATTTAATTTTTTGCACTGCACAGTCTAGCAGTGCGCTATTGCTAACGTAATAATCATTTTCAAGAAGTAAAATACAGATCTCTTTTATTCCTCGAAGGACAGAGCCCACTTTCTACACTTTAGTCCTCGAAAATGGCAAGTAAAATAGCACTGTTAGATCTCAAAATAAAAAAAAAACCATTGTTATTGCTCAAAAGTTACTTTTTTATTTTCCATTGTGGCACATGGCTCACTAATTTCCTCTTTATTAAATAACTATGAACATTTCTCTGGTCGATAGCCGAGTGGGTTAAGGCGCGAGGTGGCAATCGCGATTAATCACATGGACATCGCACCACTGGGTTCGAATCCTGGCTCCAGTACTGGCACTGTCGGAGATAATGGTTGTATGTCTGCGTTTTTTCAATGTGTAACCCCCTTCCGCACAAGCCCTGGCTTCTGGAATTGGGGGTTGTCTAATTTCTGTGGTGTTTATTTATTTATTTATTTATTTAAATATTACACACAAACATGAATAAAATCTATAGTCCTGCAACCGAAATGCCAAGCATTGCGGCCATTGCAGAGTAAAGTGGTGTGGATCTCATTCGGTGAAATAAAAATGTTAACTTAAGCCTAGCTTCTTTAAAATTGATATTGTTCGTGCACTATATTTTTTAAATTTTGTAGTAATAATATGTGGTATATCAAAATTTCGATGTATTAAAGTTTTGATTTCCACTGATATAATGAAGAATTTAATTTCAAAATCAAAACAAAAGGGGGAACACGGAGACAAGAAAGGGCAAACAGTGGAGGGATAGGAAAGACATTTGAAGGTTTATAGATATTAAATTTAGTAAAAATGGATAGGATAAGCGGAAGTTATAGTAGTGAAAGTTGGCTATAGAGGCATGAAAAGGTAGAGTGTGTCTAATACAGACTCCTAGACAAAGAGTAGACATTTCGTACTGTTTTGTTTATGTGAGCGTTAAGTATTAGTCGTTGGGCCAGCCTAACTTTCAACTACTTCATGCACTTTTTGATTGGAATTTGGCTTCCTAGAGGCACTATTGGCGTCAAATCCCTATTTTCAGTCAATCGGCGCGTTGAAACTATCGCCTCTGATTTCTCAGCATCTACCCGAACTGTCCACCCGTGGTAATACTTTGCGACACAGGCCACGTGCGCCTTTAAGAGCATGTTTGCTGCCTGTGTATTGTGGGAGAGCGTATATATGGCCAGTCTAGCGTACTTGACCAGCGTAGTATTTGGGACCTCTGGGAAGTCGAAATTGTACAATTTTGGTGACAGACGCGACGCTTGGGGAACTCCGTTGTGTTGACAGTTTATTGTTCACTCTTACCTGCAGGAATCTACTTGACATCAAAACTTCTACCCCTTTAGGATAGGCGATAGTCTGCTAAAAAGCCACATAGCACAAATTAGACAGTATAACGCCCTGTTTCAAATTAAACACCCCTTACCGTACCAGGCATTACCGATTTTCTGGCAAACCTCATTAACTTCTGCTTACCCTATACAGCTTTGATATTTCATACCTTTCGTATCTTTCCTGTCCCCCCCTTCCTTTCTGTTTGTATTATTTTTGTCGCGTTTGTGTTCTCATCATCAATATTTAACAAATACAAAACTTTGTGGTATCAAAAATTTTTAAAGCTAAAGTTTAGGGCAACCTTGCGCAGCCCGGCGCGGCGCTCATATATCTCGCAGAAGGCTCCTCATATGGATTGAGGTCAGCTGCAAAATTTTAAAAATTGTTTGTGCCCCAGTTGTTAAATAAGGGTATTTTTAGTTGTGTTCAGTCTTTTTGTAATTAGACATGTAAGAATTTTATTATCTACTTTTGTCTGCTTTTGCAGAAGGTGTCTAGATTAAGTTTTATCAATTTTTGTTTAACCGAACCAGGCCTATTCCGCCCGATCCTGCAATCCGCCACCGCGACTAACACGGTGGTTGCACAGTCGGTCCCGGGATGGGTTCTGGGGAGGTACTGTTGTATTTTTAATTTATAATAAAACCTTGTTGAATTGTTGAATTGATCTGCCTGATAGGAACGAGTGAACAAGTTTGACGGTGTAAGTTGGGAAGTTGTAGTCGTCGAAATATGTGTGTAGTAAAGATGCACCTACGCTTCCCTCGCGATGTTGGTGCTTTGTGGAACTCTTTAAGGTATCCCAACTAAATTGGAATAAGTAATGCAGGTTATAAACTACTTATGTTACAACAATATTGTTCCAGTAGATTTTATGGTAAAATGGAATAAACAGGCATCAAATATTTTTTAAATTTTATTTCGCACTTAGTTGTCATGAAGATTCATTAAATGAACAGATTAAATACACTGGTTAAAATGTAAATATTTCGAAATCACAAACAGACAATTTTTTAAAAATTTATTACAGTTAAAAAGAATTTAAATAACCTGTGAACACTGTGTTAACATTATTTACTAGTTACAGTGTTACGGACTTCTAACGTATGCGACCCACCATACGCTTTAGCGTTTTGTGGGCCGCATTATAACAACTGCTACGAATTACACGTACATAAACAAAACAAATAGATACGTTGGATCTTAATGATTATCAGATATTACGTAACGAAATCACTTGGGCTACTGTGGCGTAGCAGATATCGTAGGCAAACTTGACCCGGAAAGTGATGTACGTGCCTACGATAAAATTTCTCTAGCTCAGACTATCTCAGGGCGTTAAGCCCAAGCTTACACAAACTATGATAAATTATTAGTTTACTTACTTAACAAATCACTGAGTTTTTCCATATGTAGTGGTCGCAGAAGAAATAATGACACCTTCTTTAAAAATGAAATGCACTATATTAAGCAATTTACAAAATTGGTTCTCTAGAATATAACCTGGCGATGTTCACAGTTGTGGCCAATATTTCACGATTAATAAGTTATAACATTCATAAAATGCCTCGTGTAGCTACACATCGGTTTACAATATGATCATGAATTGCTCATAAATACTGCCACAAAGGTCTCATTTAAAGAACCTTAAATATATGTAAATGCATAAAATCTGTAAATATGTATAAGTTAAAAATGCAAATTATGAATTGACATCCAGCCGAACCACTGAAGGTGGTCCCCGGTAAGTAAAACAAATAACACAACACTTATTTAGGGTGGTACGATACCGAGTCCGGACGTGGAAGAACTGAAGCCCTACAGAGATGCCTTCGGGACACAAGAAATGGACCCAAGGATGGGGTTGATCGTAGCCTCACCAGCCCTGGAACCTTCCACTGTGTGTGGATGCCCCGTCCGTGGAACTCTCACTGACGTATGTAGAAGCCCCGTCCGTAGAACCCTAAAGATATCACGATTTAATTCACAGTCAGAAATGCACGTGAAGCGTGCTTAATGTGAGTAATTCTGACATAACCTACAAATGAAACATAATTTACCTCACTGATGAGGGAACAATCCAACAAAACTCCTGGAAGCCACAGTCGGATAAATGGGGTCGAGTCCGCCTTTTAAGTTGACACTGTATTTCCCAAAGGAGAGCCTGCAAATTTGCGAAACACGTGGGTAGAGAACGGGCAAGATGGCGTGAAGAGGTTAGCTTACCTTGTGTAATTTAATATCCTGCTTCCGCAGATAAAATTCACTCACAACCACAAAATATTCCGCTAAACGGAACAACAACAGATTGAGGAAATTTTCTTGAGTTGATTATTCTAAAATCCACGAGGATGCCTTGGATAAAACCGAGGTTGGAAGAATTACCAACTAATTAACACCAACCATGCCAAAAACAATCACACCAAAAACAATCACACCAAAAACAATGGTTGCTTCCGTTTCCTTTGCTGATCACGTGTCGCCCTCCCGTGGAGAATAGCGAAATGTGTTTCGGACGTGTAGCAGTTGTTATAATGCGGTCCACAAAACGCTAAAGCGTATGGTGGGTCGCATACGTTATGCAAGTAAATTAGCTAACGTACCTAAGTATTTAATGTAAATATTAACAATAAAATACCAAACAACAGTATGTTTCATATGAACTAAAAGTGATATTTTCTATGCGGAATATGTAATTGACGGACAAGCGAAACGAGTTTGGCAAGAGCAACGGAGGCACAGAAAAATAACTTTACTCCACATATAAACATGCTATTGTTTCTTCTAAAGCCGAATATGAATTTAACAAATACTGTTAATTTTTCTTCAAATACTTTTAATGCCGCTCGTAGGCGGCAGTAAAACACTTATACCACTGCTAAGATGAATGTCAAAAAAATGACAGTTTAAGTTCACGACATTTGTCATAAAAGTTATGTTTTGTGATGTTTGAAGAAAAAGAAACTTCTCTAATAATTAATTTTATATACTAAAACATTGAAAGCTACTTTTTTTTCTATCGAGAGAATAACCAAAACAATGAAATAAAAAAACAAGTGGAGCCCGTTATATTGAAAAGCATTTCGGAATAACTAAGTAGACTAAATTTAAAAAGAAAGGATATTTCATTCGTTTTATAATTAATAGCACAAATTAATCAGAAATCAAAACATATTATTTAGTTCACGTAGCTTTTGTGAAATATTATATACAATTACAATTCGTGCAAAACGAAATGAACGTTATAAATATAGGTACGGAAAGTTCATTTCCTTTAAAATATTTGCCGTATTCTGTTTGTGTTTGACCTCGTTGAATATGGTGTATTTAGATTGTTGTCACGTTTACAGTCTGTAGTGTCATCTGTAGAGGTGGAAGGTCGAGATGAGCACCAGCATATTGAGGATATGATCCTGTGGATAAGACTTTTTGCCACTGCCTTTTTCATTTTCTGCCATACTTGATGTGTCACCTAAACAGAAAGTTACATAATTACTTACAAACACTTCTTTTAACAAATGTATTTGATATTTAAAGTGACAGTGTGTCAATTACTTGCAGCTTAAAATGATTTAATGGAATTTGATTAAACTTGGTTTAGACTATAGCTGTCGAATAGAATTGCTGTGAGTTTGTTAGTAATTTTGAAATTCGAGAAAATTTTTAGCGTGATACAAAGTAGCGGATAGAGCTAGAATTATTTTCATTAGCGGCTGAAAGTCAGTGACTGCTGCAGATTTTATTCAAAGGATTCTTGAAAAAAAATTCTCATTGTACAAAATCGACCATAATTAAGTGAGTTAGGTCAAGCAGGCGAACACAAAATAGTAAGTAATTTTGCTTTACGAATATTTGCCTTTAAGTTTAAAAATGGAGCATTAAGTAAAACACGGTTATTTCCTAATAAATTCGAAATATCTTTTGTAGAAAAAATTAAAGTGGAAAAAATAATTATTATTATGATTGCTTAATAACGCTAAAGAACTTTTATTTAAGTATTTTTATTTGTAAGACTAATTACTAAAAACGTTAGAGCTAATTTATACTGGTATTCCATAGTAAAATAGATCCTCTTTGGCTTTGTTTTTATTGCCTAGTCGACTAGTCGTATCGCAATGGTTTATGAATGAAGTACTGGCAAGAAATTACGAAGCTTTTTCGCCAAAGGATGGGCTGCCAAATGACATTTTATAACACGGTTTATTTGTGTGATCCTTTGAAGCATAAACTTTCAAACCAATTATTGCAAGATTTTACCACAAATTAATTCCGAAAATGAAAACATCTGTAGCAGCACTTAAAATAATGTCAGTATTTTTACTGCATGACATACCGGGTGATTTTTTTATCTCGAATAATAGGCACTCTACGAAAAAATGTCAGTTATCAAAATTTAATAATCCCACCTCCTTGCAGGTCAGGCAGGGTGTAACTTTGACATCTAAATAGGAACCCTCATTTTTTATTGCTCATTCGGATTCTATGGCTAAAAATACGTAGGATTCATAATAGATGACGCTGTAATGAAATTCAATTTTCTCCGATTCTTCCTACTGAGAACCTATGCATACGATTCTGCAATGCGTTTGCAAGAGAAAATATCACATTTTCCTTGTAAATAATCAAAATTCGTCGTCAAAAAAGTCTATCCGTTTTGCAAATTGCGAATAACTAGAAAATTTTTACCTGTAAAAATGTAAATGGCTGGTAGCGTAGCCCAGAAACAACGACGTGGGCGTAGCAGTTTTCTGTTTCTTTCGGGGTGCCTGATTAACGTGAGTCCCCTCGCTTCTAACATCAGGGTACTTGATTTATGTCCCTTCGCCTCTCACTTATCAGAATACCTACTTGATTTACATGAGTCGCCTCATCATTTTTCAATTAGAGTAAGTGCTCAAAATGGTGGCCCTCGACTTCAATGCACTTAATAATCTGCATTTGAAATAACTGTACACAACTGTGTCAAGTGTGTCTGCTTGAATTTCGGCACAAGCATTTCTGATTCGCTCAATCATATTCTCACATGTTGTTAATGCTTGTTTGTAAACGTTGTCTTTGAGATAGCCCCACAAAAAGACATCCGGCGAAGTAAGGTCTGGTGATCTGGCTGGCCAATTTATCGGACCAGCTTTACCAATTCAGCGACCATTGAAATCACCATCAAGTACTTCACGTGCTACTTACTTCCGAATAATATGCTGGACAACAATCACATGTTCTGTCGCACTTCTAAGTTCAAGTCTTCAGGTAATGTTGGTAGTTCATTTTACAAAATCTGTCGATACATTTGATCATTCAAGTTGCCTTCGATAATGTTTAGCTGATAAGTTTATTGCCAATTATTCCACACCACACGTTGATAATCCAAGAACGTCAGATAGCCAACAAGGCCGAGGAAATGCGCATTTTCAATGGTCCAGTCATGCATGTTGTGTCGATTAATCGTCCGGTGGTTTGTAAAAGACTTCCTTTGTCCTCATTACTCCATTTATTGCATATTCTACACTTTCCCAGTTCCTCTCCGATTCCAGTATGTACCTAATTAGGTTATCAGGGTTCCAATGGTCTCCTATCCTGTCGGTTTTCCGCTGGTTGCAGTAAAACACAGTATGTTCTGCGTCGTCGTTCTTTCCATAGTACACACACTCCCGTGTGTCAACCTTTCCTATATCAAAGCGACATTCCACAAAGCTATGATACTCCGTGAGAGTCAGGATGAGGTGGAAGCTCATCTTCCCATGACTCCTCTCAATTCACGTTCTTATATTTAGAATACGTCGTCTTGTACACCTCCATTTAATTGAGTTATTCCAACTAGTCTGCTATCGAGGATCTGCCATCCCTTCTTATACCTCTCTTATCTCCTTGGCCAGAAATCTATCGGCGGACCCCCGGCAGCATCAAGTGCAACAGTCTGTAGTTTTTCAAGCCTCCTTCTCGTGCTTTGTAGCGCCATCGAATTCTCCCATACTACTCCTATACAGGGGCGGCTTTCCCCGCCTTTTCTACTGTCTTCAATGCATGTAGTCCAGATGTTAGTCACGGGTCTAGCTATATTCTTAGATATTTTAAGCCCATGTTAGCTCTGATATCCACATGCCCTACCCTTGCTCTGAAGGGTGGGAGAATTCTTTTCCCGGTAATGATGATGCTCTCTGTTTTCTCTGAGGCTAGTTCTAATTGCACCCCGTTTAATCTATTATCCTAATGGTTTCATTTACCCTTGCCTCTACCCCATCCATCCAGTTTCCTGTAGCTGTTATGGCCAGGTCATCAGCGTACACTGTCACCATGACGCCACCCGCCAGAGGCAGCTGTAGAACGTCATTGAATATTAAATTCCACAGATTCGAACCCAGAACCGATCCTTGTGGAACCCATCAGGTCACCTTCCTCCACTGTGCGTCGCTTTCTGCCTCCCACCCAATATTTCCGTTCTCCAGATAGCTCATAGCGATTCTGAGCAAATATGGAGCTACATCCATTCTCCTCAGACTACTGACAATCTTAGCCCATCCCGCTCTGTTAAGCTCATTTCTGACATCCAGAGTCACTACTACATATATCCTTTTAGAATTCATGGCCTTTTTCACAATTTTCGTAACCCTCCTTACAGCATCCACCGCCGATTTGCCTTTCCTAAAGAGGTACTGATTAAGTCTCACCTGCTATCCCACCACGTACCCAACCGCCGGGTCCCTCCGCTTCTTCCTCTCGTAAGAGCCTCCATCCGCTTATTCTCCTAGCATCACCCGCTGAGGCCAATGTTATATCCAGAATGGATCCACCCTCCCCTCGTACGAATGTGAACACGGTACCTTCGTTAACCACCTCATCATTTTGCGTCATCCAGTCCACAACGAGGCTACCCCTTGCATCCACCTCCACCACTCCCCACTCTGGAGTCCTAGCATTGAAGTCGCCAGTCCCGATATCCTGCCCTCCTCCATGATTGTACCCTGCAGCTCTTCCAGAGCCCATTCTAGAGTTCCTAATCCTGCACTGGGTGAGAAATAGTAGCTGAATATTATCCCTTCTTTCAGTTCCACCCATAAAAACCCATGTCCTTTGTCATTATACATTGATAGTCCTATTCAGAATTCCCATAGCCGCATCCACATTCTCGTCTGCATACCATCCAGGTCTGTTATTATCTATCATTGCCTTATTTGGCTCACTCACTATGAGGACGTAATATCCCGCCCACAGCAGGTCTTGGGTGGCCTGGCATCAGATTAAGTTAATTTGCCTCACTTTTAAGGCGGCAGGCTTCCCTCTTTCCCACAAACTCCGCCGAATCGGCACGATACCCACTATTATCGCAGTTAGGGCCGTATGCCGTACCTTTGCATTCACGGACTTGATATCTCCCCTTCCTACATTTAAGGCAAGCCTCGTTCTGTCTGGGCCCTTGCAGCTCCCTTTAGTGTGTCCGTACCCCCAACACGTAGCACATGTGTACTTCCACCATCTGATCTAGTCTACACCTAAGCCATCCAACTTTCTCTCTTCCTTTTTGGAGCAGCTCCATAGCGGCTTTCTCCGGCAATCTCACATCAACGGTCTGGTTTTCTCCAAATGCTGATCTCAGTCTTTCCACGACTATTTGCTCTACCTTTAGCTTTGTTTCCTCTGCTATCATCCTCCCAACTTTTCCTGTGCTAGTGATCGCATCCAGATCTCTTATGGTTACAACCCTTCCTGCTTTTTCATTGTTATCATCACCCTGCCTACGTTTTCAATTGCATCATTTAGCGGGTTTGTGACACCACTACCACTCTTACTTCAATTAAGATCTCACCATTCCTTGTTTTCCTCAGGGCTGTTACATCCACTCTTACTCTTACGTATTTATATGACACCCCTTCTTCCCTGAGAAATAGAACATCTCTATTTTCCCCGGTCATTCTGGCTCTTGAAATGAGAGTATCTCGTACCCTTCCCATTTTATGCGGAATTTCCTCCTTAATACTTCTCCCCTTATTTTGTAGGGAGTATGCCACCACTTTTATTTCCTTGCCGCTCATGGGAACTTCTATCATTTTCTTTATCCTTTCTCAATTCTTTTCTGTTCTAGGAAGCGCCACTCTGCTTCGGTTGTTCGCCACCAGCTATTATTTTCATTTGTTTCTGTATCTTCCATCGTTATTAGATAAACAAAGCGTTTAACTATTTCGCTATCTTCCCTGCCATTTCAGAGCTCTAGCTCTTAATATACGTAATGCCCTCTTTATTCCCTCTGTCATACTCGATGTTGATCAGCTCAAGAAATCTTAGTTTGAATTGCCTACATATTCCCTTGTCCAGGAAATCACTTCCATCGGCATAATGCCATTAGTAAGTTATAGTTTACCGAAATGTCACGGGCTGCCACCGATCCATATAACAACATGACAAAGAACGTTTACGAAAATAAATAAAAAATCTTTTCATTTGTTCCTTTTCAATGTTAAATAGATGTGCCCCCTCCCTGTATGACTTTGATGCAATATTACACTTAATAAAATATACAATTTTTTTGTTCTATACTTGCCATAATCTTGTATCATTTTCATTGTGAAAAATATACTTATCTCATTACGTTTCACGTCTATTTAATACAAACTTGAGTATCAAGAGCATTCTTTGTGAGGCAATTAGATTGAACTAAGATATACATAACAGGTAAATTGTAAAATTAGAAAAGTGTTATTAGAATTCTACTAAACATATTCCAAATATTTTAAAGAATGAAAACATTCTACCTTAAAAAAATGTATCAGTTAATCCCCCACTCCTCCTATATATATATATATATTTTTTTTATATACATTTATTTAACGTCGGCCTATTTCCGCTACTGAGGCCTAACACCGACGCCTGTAGACGAGCTACCCCCAACCAGGAATTTTGCCGAACCTCTTCCCTTAAGAAGAGTAGGGATCTTTTACTTGCCTAACATTTAATAGACAAGGGACCGACGGCTTTACATCCCCTCCGAAGGATGGTATATCTCCTATACAACCCTCGCCTAAGGTTGTATAGCTTCCGCGCATACACTGATATACAAGCCGCTGGAAGATGTGTGAGGCGAGAACGCGGTTTCCGTTGGAATGGTCACCAATCCAAGTACTAACTGCGCCTGTCGTTGCTTTACATCGCATACCGAAGTATGTACATAGTAAAGACGCACCTACGCTCGCCCCCTATATTTTTTAATTTTATGCTTATTTTTTATCACTCATTTAACGTTAATCGATTAAGTTATAACTAGTTAGAATTCAATATAAGTAGTGGCAGTAGTCTCTTAAAAATTTTGCTAAACTTCAACTTTTCATGACTTCGGGTTAAGTGTAAGAATAGCTAGATATATTAGCTAAACTTCGCCCTTTACTCAAGTTACTGTGTATGTTATACCTGTATCTTAGTGTAATAAAGACGTTTATTATTATTATTATATACGAATCCATGATGAGTTAACAATGGTATATGAAACTGAAAGAGCTTTAGATAATAATGATGCGATCAGTTTCACCCAATCTACGTTTATTCTATCAAGTGGACTCGATTCGTCACTGTATTTACATTGGCGAGGCGGAATTCTTCTTCTGAACCGATCGATATTTATTGCATTTAGCCATCTCGGGGTCAATCAAAGGCATGATATACTTTATTTTTGATGGAATAAATAATAAATTGACATATTTTGCGCTATTAAGTATTTTCACTCTTTCGTTATATTCATTATTTTAACCCTTAGCCCTTCTGTTATATAATCATAAATAACGACCCTTTGTAAATTTACCCTAATAACGACGGGTTTCGCAATTTGCACGCTTTGATGAAAAATATTCCATTTTGCAATGAATGACGTGAAATGTTCTCACGTTTTTTACCCACAATATAAATATGTTCTGAAAGGATTTTAAATTGAATTACTGCAAAGAATTTTGTAGTTTCATAGTGAATGAAAAATAAAATGTATGATACTTAGCACATTCTAAAAAAATGTGGAAAATCCTTAATAAAAACACACCCGCTAAAATTCGATATAATCGGCCATTTGAAAGTCAGAGCTGTGCGGAAGGGGGTTCCTTAAAACGCAGCAGCCACTGTTCACTCCAATATTTTGTTCTACCTGAGCTAGAATTCAAACCCGGACTAGATAGACAATTTATTCGTTTCTTCTTATGATCATTTCTACAATATATATATTCTAATATTGGAAAAATAACCTCTGCACCGGTGGATCAAACCTTGCAAATAATTAAAGATAGATGGCTAAATGATAATAATTTAGAAAGTAGAACTAAATTGACCGTAAATAGCATAATAGAACTTTTAACGAACCGTATATTTACTGGTTTCCGTTTTTAATGAAAAAAAAAACAAACGGACAGCTGTTTTAAAACAAAGAAAGATTCTAAAGTTAACGGGTATCCTGATAAGAGAAGATCTTACTAAGACCAGGTTAAACATTTTCAGTTGTGCTACAGAGAAATTTTCCAACAAGAATGCCTGGTGTCTAAATGGAAACATCTATGTAAAATGCAATGGTACAGTACATCGAATTTCGGATGAAAGTGACTTAAAAATCCTTATATGTTATTTTGGTGAATTTCATAAATTAACATACTAATTTGTATAAGAATATCCATGTACTATTTTTTTCTATTTTACAGTATAAATTATAATTTATACTATAAATGGGATGTAGAAAATTATAATTTTCACTGAATTTTTTTTTCCTATAAGTAGTTACTACGCACTGCACTTATGTTTTTCATATTTAAGGCAAAAACTATTCTTTTATTCATATATTATGGTTATCTGCTTTATAGATTTATAATCATATAAATAATTATAAAAATTTGCTCAATTATAATTATATTTATTCCAGTTTAATATTTTGTTCAACATGTTTTTTTATGTCTTAGATGAGCTTGAGTATTGCACACATAAATCTGAGATCTCTTACTATAAATTTTAACTAGTTTCAAGATTGCATTTTAAATTCAAACTATCACATAATCGGAGTCTCTGGAAGTAGGTTACACGCGGGTGTTAGTAGTAATATTGCAAGTATGAATGATTACATCTTTGTTAGACAAGACCGGCTTGTTTGAGGAGGAGGTGTTGGTACATATTTAAAAAATACGATAAAGCATACCATTTTATTAAGTGAAAGCTATAATTATATAGAGATTATTTTAGTCAAAGTTTTATTAGAAAATCAATCAGTTATTATAATTTTTTTTTAAATTATTTTTAGGATACATTTTCAAACACGTTTGCAAATTATGACAATATAGTTTGTTTAAGTGACTTTAATATTAACTTGTTAAACTTAGATACAAATGTATATCAAACCTTCAATTTTGTACAATTTATAGCCGAACCCACTCGAATTACCAATACTACCACATCATGTTAGATTTAATTCTGGTAAATTTTGAAAATTTTTGTGATGTTGGGGTAGTTGATGATCATTTTTTAGTTCACTGTACAATAATGTTTAATATCACTGAAGAACCGGAAAGGATTTTTAATTACAGTGCGTTAAAGCATATTAATTTTGAAAATTTTCAATTAGATTTAGAATCTATATCTTGGAATAATATTTATTATATCAATAATATTGATAAAAAATTGATTTTGTTACTGATCATATTTTACAATTATTTAATACAAATGCACCTATGAAATCTATAAAATGTTCTAAAAGAAGCTATGCTCCATGGATCACGGATAATATTAAATTTATGCAGAAACTACGTAACAAAGCTCTGACAAAATTCAAACAAACCGGGCAAAATGGTCATTGGGCTTATTATAAACAACTCCGATTTAACTAATACTGCCATTGACGCTGAAAAGAAGGCATTTCCAAGATATGAATTAAGTAATTGCAAAACAAAAGATAAATGGAGTGAATTAAAAAAACTAAACATTTGTAAAAACCGACATATCAAGATACCTGAACAGTGAACAGTTAAATAATGTGGATACTATCAACGATTTTTTTATTAATTCCTCAAATAATAATGAGACATCTAAAGACGAGTGAATTAATTTTTATAATACCAATTTTTAAGAAGATGTAGATGATTTATTATCTTTTAAACAGGTATCTGATTTAGATGTTATTAAAATAATTCAAAATATAAAATCAAAAGCGTATAGATATGACAAATTAAATTCAACATTAATACATTTACGCTGTCCTTATATAATTCCATTTTTAACACATATCTTTAACGAGTGTATATGTAGAAACTACTTCCCTAAAGCCTGGAAAAGGGCTCTGCCTAAAATAATCAACCTAATCAATTAAGTAATTTAGGATCTATTAGTGTTTTACCTTATCAAAGATTTTTGAAAAAATTTTAGAATTACAAGTTAGAGAATTTTTAAATATTAATAATATTCTACCTTTAAAGCTGTCTGGTTTTAGAACAGATCTGGTTTCAGTTGCTCTACGGTCCTTGCTGACGTAACTGATGTCATCACTGGAGCTATTGATAGTAATCAAATCAGTGTTTTAGTATTATTAGATTATACTAAAGCTTTGGACATGATTAATCACCAATTACTTTTTCAACTTTGCATTTTTGTGGCCTTGAACAAAATTCTTCCGATTTAATTTTATCATTTTTATCAGATAGAGTTCAACAAACGGTACTCAATAACAATATTTTACAACCGCTAACGGTACTTTCAGGAAATCCACAGGGAAGTATACTTGATCCATAATTATTTACTATCTTTACATCAAATTTTCATAAATCCTTGCAATTCTGTATAATTCGGCATATAAGTGGTAATCCACTTATATGCCGAGATACACAAATTTATTGTTAATTTCACATTGAAGATATTGAGAATATGGGAATTTAATTAACACTGATTTAAAGAATTTGGTATCAACTTCAACTGATTACCTACTCAAAATTAATCCTAGTAACTCATCTGCTAAATATTTTGTAATTACATATTACGTGAATTTGCATCAAGAGAATTAATATACAGATCGGAAATGATCTGATCGCCTTCAATCGTAGCTCTAAAAGCCTTGGTCTTATTATTGATCACAAATTAAGCTTTAAGCAGCACATAACGAGTAAATTGAGATTAGCATACGCTGCACTAAAAATTATTATACTCAAAGACACTTTTTAAGAAGCATTGATGTGAAAAATATGTTATGTGATTCTTTAGTTTTGTTCCATTTTAACCACTATGGTATGGTTTGTGGCCCTTGCATTGGCAACATCGAGATGCGACGTATACAAAAAGTACAGAATTCTCGCCTTCGTTTAATTTTTGGAATTCAACGTCGTCATAGAATACCTCACAAACTGCAAACTGTTGGTTGGCTGAATATGTACAATCGTAATAAACTTCACATGGCTTATTTTTTTAATATAATTTTAGAATTTAACTCGCCACCTTATCTCCTCAGCAAGCTGTCCTTTCGCGCTTGCAACAACATTAATTAGACGTAAACACATTCTTACTGTACCTCAACATAGTAATCAAATTTTCAAAAGGTAATTCTCTTACAACATTGCTACCTGTATAAATAAATTACCTTTTGATGGACTAATCCATACATGGGAAAGTTCTAAAAAGTCAAAAAATATTTAATGCGAAACCAATGAATCGCATTTGTTTCTTCTATCTCCTCTATTATTCTGCTTTCCTCTTTCTCTGCTCTAGTTATCTCTTTTTTCCCTCTCTGCTTTGATGTATTTCCCTAATTTAATTATATTATGCATTTTATTATTGTCTAGATATGAATTAAAGCCATATCATATTTATTTTTTATCACGTAGTTTAGGCTTGCGTACTATCCCTATCAAGGAAAAACCACCCCAATTTTCCGACTTCTCGCTCTTGGGTTTGCGAGGGCTCGTCGGATCGTTTTTTTTTTTGGTGAGTAATAATAAGTCCAGTTAATGTACACTAGAATGCCCCGGACCGACCCCCGGGGGTTGGAACTACCCTCACCCGTAATAGCAATATCCCCAAGAAATAAAAAAATACGGGCTCGACAAGGTATCTTTATGGGGTTTCGAGGGCAGAAATCGCGATCATGTTGTTATTTTTCATCCTACCCTCCCGCAACTGCCCCCAATGTATATAAATCACCGCTTCTTTCATGCTGTCGGTCCTATGCATGTGGGGATTCGTCGGATCGGGGTTTTTACGGAAATATCAGGGAAACTGACTATTACTAAACTACAACCTCGGGGGCTGAAACTGCCCTGCTCGCAACACCGAAATCACTCGAAAAATGAGCTCAGAAAGGGCTTCCCACGATTTTGGTGGGTTTCTTTTTCACCCTACCCTTCCATAGCTACATCAATAAATATATTTTTTAATGAGAATATCATAAGACCATATCAATTCTTAAAGAATTATTGAAATAAAAAACAATTTTTTCCCGATAAACCAATCCACAAATCCAACAAAAACACCGACCATTGATGCAGCCATTGGTAACTTATTCCATCCAAAGCTGATATCTGCCCTCGAAAACCCATAAAGAAACCTTGTCGAGTCAATATTTTTTTATTTCTTGGGGATATTGTTATTAGGGGCGACGGTAGGTTCAACCCCCGGGGGTCAGTCCGTGGCATTCTAGTGTAAATTAACTGAACTTATTATTTCTCACCAAAAGAACACAATTCGACGAGCCCTCGCCAGTCCAACACAAAATTAGGATGGTTTTCCTTGATAGAGGTAGTACGCAAGGGTTTCCGAATTCGAAAAGTGATGGTGATACATCATTTTTCTCACCCTTGAAGACATGTTTTGGACTTTTTGGAATCTCGGTAAATGGACTATTAATGGTTCTGCCTTCAACAAGTAGTAGCTTGCGTTATATTGACTTATGAGCATTGTGCCTATGAGAACTATTGTTCAGAAGGTCAAGACCTATAACATACTAAAATTTGGTACAATTTAACCGAGAGACATTTTCCTACCCTTCCGTGCGGGGTCCTTTAATGTTAGAACGGCATCTCAAACGGAAAACACTCTGAGGTCTATTCTGATAAAAGCAAAACCATTAAACCAGGAGCAAAATTCGACAAACTATTCATATTATCCCGTATGACTGTGATATGCATTATGTGGATGAGTATTCAGATCTTCCAGTGTAAGATTGGATGAACACAAAAATTATATTGGAAAAAATGAAATTCAAAAATCGAAGATTTGCGAACACGCTTGGGAAAAACGGCCACAAATGATCGGCAATAATTTTAATAAAAGATAAAAAAAGAAATATTAAAGGATCCGAGATAATATTATTAAATGAGGATAAATGCGTATCTCATTCTTCTACAAATTTTTGCACGACACGGTTACCAATGTTAAAAGGAGAACTTGATGAACATAATGCCATTTAAAGTATTAACAGTTCTGTTGGATATGACGTAAGCACAATATTACAGTTGTATTTAACATATATGCCAACAAAGAATTCCGTTTATAACTTTAAAAAAGAAAACAGAGTTAGTTTCCGAGACAGTAGATAAATACTATATGCTTATTTTCGTTATAATTTGTATTAGTTGGAAAAAATAACCTTTGACTGACACGTCATTAGAAGATATATATAGTAGACAAATTCATGAGAAGAAGAACACCACAACGTTTAGATAACCTGCCGATTTTTATCTGAAACGCCCTGTATACGTAATGATAACAAATATTTTACCGCCTTTGATGATAACCATAACACTAGCTTGTCTGGCGTTGGATGGAACACAGGAATAATTTCCAGCATGTTTCCTCTGAGCCCTTGGAAATATCAGCTCACTTCCTTGGCGACCATATCGAACAGTAGCTCCATCATTTAGATCATAGTTTATCATCCGATCCTCGTGGTACCAAAAAATGTACCTTGGAGGCTCAATGGAATATTTCAACATACAACTTAAGCGGAGTGGAGAACCTGCCTTTTCCACTTCCTTCTCAGGTGCCCCCATGATAACCGCTTCGGCTTCTGAAAATGTAAATGCATGTATTAAATTATTTCCATACAAACAATAGGTAGATAGTAAAAATGATTTAGAACTCGTTTCATTTTAACATCATCCGTAATGATATGACATTGGAGGAGCATTAGTTGGTGCTGTAACCAAAGTTTAGTCATTGGACCAAGAGTGTTGTAGCACGCCTGCTGCGGCACGACAGTCAGTACACATATCCACGCTGCCACACATTCTAAAGGGCATGCCTCTCCGCTTTTAGCGTATAGTTCAAGCTACGATTTTGTTGTATTTACACGAATAACACCTAAATATAGCATCACTTTGATAAACCCTGTATGTGAACATGCACACCACTAATGGATTATTAGCCATTCTGTATTAATTTAGGCCTCTCATATTTTTAATTGCTATTATTTTGTTCATGTTTAAATTTTTATAGCAGTATTTATAATTTTACAAAAAGTGTTATAGCTATTGGCAGTGTTTCTACCAGCCAGTAGTTGATATCGTTTACTCTTTGCCTATAGTGTATACGACCAGAATTGAAACCGCATAAAACTAAAAGCCGGCAAAAGCAGTTGGCATATCTTTATTGTTTTTCTTATGACAAGCATTTCTATTTACCCCCGCAAGAGATATCAACTGTTTTTGGCGGCTTTTAGTTTTTATATGGTTTCGGTTCTGGTCGAGTACACTATACTTTACTGTAACGAAAAAGATAGGAGCCGCACCCAAGCGAAAAACGCTCTTCAAAAAAAGACACACATCTCAAACCGAATATGACAGAACACAGTACAAAAACACATGTTCTCATAGTCGTGCCGGATTGATTTGCTTGCAACTTGAAATAATAACTAAACCATTGCTGGACAATCCAAAAGGTAGGTATTTAACAATATCTCCGGTGTCAATAAAATAATTACAGATATAAGTAAACAATGACTGATGAAACAATTATTAAAAATTACACAGAAATTCAGGCACGTCCCTGGGTAGCCGCAAATACTACAGATTTTCACTATGAGTGTTGGTAAGATGAACAGAAACTTAAAATTCCCTAAGTGGACTAGGCAAAACAACAGATTCAATTTATAAATTACAAGGTTATAATAACATAACCCTGAAATTACTCGGCATTAAATAAACCTGTAACATTCTACAGGATTCATACTTTAGTTATTATCAATTTTAAGCTATTTACAGAATTATCTGTAATTTTGTCTGAAGAGTTGTTAAATCTGAAATTAACGTTAAATGAAGATACCTTATCTTATTAATTTCGAAAAAAATAGGATTGTTTTCTATTCTATTACATAAACTTTATATTCATCTTTCAAATCTAAAGTGATTGCAATGTCATGTAGCGAGGAAATAATAGACACGACGAGGAACACATCGCGAGGGTGTCTTGTGACGCAGTCTTACACTTTAATACTTCTGGCCCAACGAAAATTTGACATGGGGATCTTGGTTGATAATAGAGCAGATTTAAAGAAAAGCTCGGAGCGGTCAATTTTATTTTGGTGGGAGAAAACTGTTTTTCTGAATTTCAACATCGTCTCCTCAACCCTCGAGCAGTGGGGTCAACAACCTCTGAAATTTTAATAGGGAAGTAGGAGGTAGGAGCGAATCGTACATCACTGGAAAGCCCCTTGAATTCTCTAAACAGTGGAACGCAGTTTTGGAATTTACATGTACCTTTTCAAAAAAATAAATTTATGTTTCGGAATTGAACGTGTTTGATATTTACGAGCTACAAACGTTCAGTATGTCACTGTATATTTGGTTTGCATTTATTGAACCTTCTATATCAGTAAATACGATAACAAACTTTTCTTTGAAATTTTTTCTTTCTACAAATGAATGAATTTAATACAATTTGAACAAATTAATCTGAATTTCAGTTTTAGTTTCTCACATGATTAATAAATGTGATTTAGGTTATTCGGTGGTACATGACTTACTTCTAATTTATCTAAAAGGCAAGATAGGTCTATACAATAATTACGCAGTGGGTTGAGGTGGTAGGCCTTTATTATAGGAACAATCGATGTGGTAATAAGGACACTGAACTCTTCAAGAAACAAAGTGAAAATATGTGCGGTAGTATGTTTCAGAATTGATTGAAAAATTCCAATACACTGGATCTGTACCAAATAAAAAACGAAACGTCGAACAGCCAGTAAGAAATGAGGCGGCAGAGACAGCAATTTTAGGCCATGTTGCGCGCGTTTGACCCTACGTTGAATAAAAGAAGTTGGAAACTGTATCTGATAATCTGTATAATATGACAAACAGTATTCAACGTATTTTGCAAACCCACAAATTTCACCCTTTTAGAATTAGTTTGACACAAGAACTGAATGAAGGAGTTGTGGCTATCGTCGTTTACAATTCTACGAGATAGTAAGTGAACGAGCGATTTTTTTTTATACATTTATTTAGCGTCGGCCTATTTCCGCTACTGAGGCCTATCACCGATGCCTGTAGACGAGCTACCCCCAACCAGGAATTTTGCCGGACCTCTTCCCTTAAGAAGAGTAAGGATCTTTTACTTGCCTAGCATTTAATAGACAAGGGACCGACGGTTTTACATCCCCTCCGAAGGATGGTATATCCCCTATACAACCCTCGCCTAAGGTTGTATAGCTTCGGCGCATACACTGATATACAAGCCGCTGGAAGATGTGTGAGGCGAGGACGCAGGCTTCGTTGTGAACACGAACTCGTCCTCTGGTTGGTGAAAAATAAAAAGTTTGGGCTGGCTAGCTCCTTCTGAGACTCCCAGAGGTCGTTCATGCACTTAATTTCTTTAAAAGTTATGTCGGGGTGGTATGTCCTTAAACGGAAGGATTCTGCCAATAGGTACACCCTGTATAAGTGCAGACCATAAAACTGCTTTTTCTTTATTTGTACGGGCTCAAAGCTTCACCCTGTATAAGCTTTTATAGCTAATTTTACTTTTTTGGAATTTTAGGCAGGGCCTACTTGAGCACCCTGTATATAGTTCTTGTTCAATAATAACACTTTATTTAAACACGAAATTATAATATTTTATTTAGGTAAAAAACACAAAGTTGAATATTTATAGTAATTAAAATTAACAAATTTTCTTTTCAGGTAACGTATCGACACTTAAAATTTTGCCTTGGACGTTGCGGGTTTCGTTATAATTTAATCAGATCTGAGATAATTCACTACAAACTAAAGTCACGAAGACGGATTTAATTTACTAAAACTAGGGCCGCGTGGGCGATAAACAAAAATTAGCACTTGGGCTGAACGAAAAGATAAACACCGATTTTTTACTAGGGGAGTCCTAGGAAGAGGGCACGGGTACACTTTCGGTTTCGTTAACTAGGCCGGAAAACACTACTTTGGATTTAGGCTCTATGGCGACCAAAGGGCAACGCGGATAGTAAGAACTTATTCGTAGATACACCGGGAACATAACTTGTCGGAGACTCGACACGCTTCTCCTTTTATACAAGTGACGGGGCGCGACGTAGCCGAGAGCCGGATGAGAGCTGGATGAGAATTAAAAAGAGAACCGGACATTCATTTGGGCTATTATTGCGAAATATTGCGTAATGTTGTGCAATAGTTTCTTAAATTTTTGAATTTCTAAATGAAAATTATATTGTTAAATCGGCTGTGAAAAATGTAATGTATTGATGTAAAAATGTCAGTGGAATCTAATTTACTTTGGGAAATATTTTCGATAACTGTGGATATGACCGAAGTCTGGAAATGGCCCCGTAAGGTAGCGTTGAGGGTTCGACTTTAACCCATATTGATTGTTACATGTAAGCGTTACGCTTGATGCTAGGTGTGGTCATAATAATTTTATATAGGGTAATGGAGTGAAGTTGGCGACGAGTTGCCAGCATGGAAAAGGGAAATAGTAAATTGGACTTAGGTTTTTTGAATTAAGAAATGAAGTTGAATGTGGGATAACTAAATGAAGATAGTGACGAGTGGCCAGCAACTCATGGGGAATACGTAAACTGGTCTGGACTTTAAAACGATTGTTTCATGGGCGATTCGGGGAGATAATTAAAAGGGGTTTAAAGATAATTTAGGGAAATTTATATTGATGTGAAAATTAAGATACGGGGGCTTGTAGAATGATTTGGGAAGTGATTGAATTGAATTTTGATAGATTGAAGTTTGGGGAGTAAATTGATAATGATTTGAGATGTTGAGGGGGCTGTATTTTTAAAGTGTCTTTTGTAAAATTTTATTGTTAATTTGACGGAATCAGGTGTTTTGGCTAATTTGACGTTAGAATTTGAATGTCGATGAATTATCGAGGATACTTAAAATTTCTCAGATTTTCCAGTTATAAATTGTAGTATTTCGGTATGTTAGGTGTCTTAAGGACTTTTTTATGGTGTTTGCCAGGTTGACCGTGACAAATGATTTATTTGGCAAATTTTGACTATTTCTTGGTCGGCCATTTTGGTAGTATGGGGAATACACTACAACAGTTGGAACGGTCACCCATCCAAGTACTAACTGCGCCTGACGTTGCTTTACATCGCATATCAAAGTATGTACATAGTAAAGACACACTACGCTCGCCCCGAACGAGCGATTGAAAATCTATATTTTCTTTTAACAGCTGCTTTAGTAATGAGTGTTCTTTTCTTAAACGGTACGATTAATCGCCATAATTGTCGTTATTGATCTAATTCTAATCTCCGATTACTACATGACATACATATTCAGTGTCCCCAAAAATTAAACGGTTGAGCTGGATCGTTGGCCTTTTTTTCCTAGAAGGTAATCTAAGAGAAGAAATGTATCTGGAACTTTAGGAAGACACAATTCACTCCATGTTGACTGTCATTATTGAAATTACCAAAATTACTTGGATCAGTTGACATTTCGATAATATGACGCTTCTTCGCACTATGCTCTGCCTGTGTTCGTCAGTATTTGGATCAGTACTTTCCGGATCACTGGATGGGCCACAAACACATATCTCTCTCCATTAGTCTTCTTTCTGCGGGGTCACTTGAAAAGCAAAATTTATCTTACCTCTCCTGCTTTATCGGAAGATTTATGTCAACGAATCACAAACGAAAATCGCCAAACCACCCCAGAGTTGGCTCAGTAGCTCAATGCTTACTCGATAGGCTTGAAACCAAGCTATCAATATTCCGAATGCTGGCTAGGATATGGATACTTAGTGACATATTTAATGTGTTACCGAGTTGGTAGAAGGTAACTAGAGGGGTTTGTGTGATAAGCAACATGGTTAGATACTAACCACTTCTGAGTTCGAGTTTCAACTAACAGTGTCGTAGGGCATGGTCGTTGTGTAATTGTCTGTGTATGTGTCCTCGTTGAGTTGTGGAATAGCTAATGCTAAACTCCGCCAGGACGTTAATCTAAATAAAACGAAGAACAAGTGGTTCAAAATGTGCGAGGACGTAGAGTAACGCAGAATCTGTATTATTGCATGGAAGCTGGGGGTTAGCAGTCGAAAAATTTAAATTTAGCTAGATTATATTTCAGTTATTTTACCGTAAATAGATCTTTGTTTTTTCGAAAAGGTACATGTAAAACTGCATATCACTGTTTAGATAATTCAAGGATCTTTCCAATGGTGTACGACTCGTTCCTCCTTCTCTATTTAAATTTTTTTTTTTTTTTTATTTTTTTTTATTTTTTTTTTATTAGCCGTTACTCGAGTCCGAGTATAAAAATGTTACAGTCGATAAATTGTGTACAATAAAAAACAAGTAAAAGGTGTAGTCTATTGTAATTCCCATTCATCTAGGTGCACACGACTATGGCTATAGAGGCCAATTCGGGAGAGCACATGTCGACCGCAGTCAGGACAAACATAGACCTGGTTAGGTCTTGGATTCGGCCTTCTTGCAGCAACATTTCCTTGATAGCTGGCCACAACCCCTCGCCATTCGGTTCTGTCCGCTGCAAGTTGTTCCCATTGCTCGTCTGCAATACCGCAGGATTTTAGATTTTCATGAAGAGCGTCTTTGAACCTCTTTCGTTGACCGCCACGCCTTCTTCTACCGCTTAGCAATTCACCATAAAGTGTACATTTAGGAAGGCGATTATCATGCATACGATGAACGTGACCTGCCCATCTTAGGCGTGCTCTTGAAATAAGCACCTCAATTGGAAGGCTGTTTGCTCTCCTGAGTACTTCCACGTTTGATATGTGATGGAACCAACGGATTTTCATCATACTTCTGAGGTGTCTTTGCTGAAAACGTTCTAATTCTTTCACATGACGACGGTAAGTGACCCAGCTTTCACATCCATATAGCAGTGTTGGAATGATAACTGCTCTGTAGACAGCCATTTTCGTTGACAAAGCAAGGTCGTGGTTGTCAAATACTCTCTCTCTAAGTCCCCAGAGTGCTCTAGATGCAGCGTTAGTTCTATTGCGAATCTCGCTGTCCATGTTTGCTTTGTCATTAACAACGTTGCCTAAGTAATTGAACTGATCCACCACTTCAAGAGAATTTCCGTTAAGTGTAATGTCTATTTGGTTCACTTGATGAGGAGTTGACATAATCTTAGTCTTTCCAATGTTGATTTTAAGTCCCAAGGAATCATAGCTCTGGGCATACACATCTAAAAGTTCTTGAAGCTCTTCCGGCGTAGAGGCTAAAAGTGCACAGTCATCCGCATACTGGAGATCACAAATGAATCGTGTGCGTGTCTTCGTGAAAGCTCTAAAGCGCCCTATGTTAAAGAGACCGCCATCAAAACGGTATCTGAGACCTATTCCTCTGACTGTCAGTTTGTTGTCAACAATAATTGTTAGAGCAGTGGTAAACAAATTAAAGAGTAGGGGTGCCAGGACACATCCCTGCCTAACTCCAGTGAGGGTTTGGAAAGGTTCGGTTGCCTCATTATTATACATAACCTGGGCGTTGTTGTTTGTATGTAGACTGCGACATACTTCCACAAATTTTCTAGGGATACCTAAGCGGAACATAATTTTCCAGAGCACTTCCCTGTCCACCGAGTCAAACGCCTTGGTTAAATCAATGAAGGCCATGTGAATTTCTCCTTGATGTTCGAGTGCTTTTTCTTGAAGCTGTTTAAGTGTGAAGATTAAATCCGATGTGCCTCGATTTGGTCTAAAGCCACTCTGTGTTTCAGGAAGTAACTTTTCCATAACAAGTGTTAGCCTATTTGCCATCGCTTTAGTGAGTATCTTCCCTCCAACAGCCAGGAGAGCTATACCCCTGTAATTTCCACAGTCCGCAGCGCTCCCTTTGTTTTTGAAGAGGTTGATTAAAAGTGTATCACGAAACTCCTGCGGAGCTTGACCACTTTCCCACACGACATCAAACAGTTTTTTGAGGTAGGGTATGAGCTCTGACGACACAGCTTTAAAGATCTCAGCTGGGAGTGAGTCGGCGCCGGGAGATTTGTTATTTTTTAGCTGCCCAATGGCGGTTAAGATCTCTTCCGTTGTTAGTGGTTTATCTAAGCCTTCGAAGGTGTCATATTGAGGGATAAGATTTATAATATCGTGATCGGCTTGACTTTGCTGGTTAAGAATGTTAGAGTAGTGTTCTTTCCATCGGGCTCTTATTTCCTGGTCTTCTTTGAGGAGATTTCCATTTAAATCTTTAATAGGGCACATATTTCTCCGACTGGGGCCGTACACTGCTTTTACTCCTTGAAAAAAATTCCTGTAGTCGTGTGAATCGGCGTACCTTTGGATTTCTCTGGCCTTGCTTGCCCACCACTCGTTCTTTATTCTTCTGATTTGGCGTTGCGTTTCATACTTAGATTGGGTAAAAGCTTCTGCTTTTGATGAGTCGTTGGGGTGGTTGATAGCGTTTTGGAAGGCAGTATGTTTGCGGTCAAGAAGTTCCTGTATAAAAGCTTCATTATCATTGAACCAGTCCTCCTGTTTTTTACTTGCTGCAGTGCCAAGAATTTCCTCACTCGCACTTTTTAAACTGTCTTTAATTTGTGTCCAGGTAGCAGCGACATCTAGAGAATTGGTTTCTTCTAGTGCACTCAAATTCTCTTGAACTTTTTGCTTTAGCTGTTCGACGGTTTGTTGGTCACGCAATTTACTAATACAGAGACGGAGTCTACGTTTTACTTGAGTTCTTCGGTGTTTGGGTCTCATAACAATTTTCATTTTAGAGACAACAGGACGATGATCGGTCCAACATTCGCTATCAATGCGCGCCTTTGTAATTTGGACGTCCTTGAGATTTAAATTTTAGGGGTGGTTCGTCCCACTACTCGAGGGTTGAAGTGACGCTGTTGAAATTCATAAAACCAGTTTTCCCCCTCCCAAATAAAATTGACCTGTCCGAGAGTTTCTTTATATCTACGCAATAACCTAAAACCCCCATGTCAAGCTTTCGTTGATATATACGTTTTATCTCGCAATTAGGCCGAGGATCAGCAAACCTACATTATATTCCATAATATAATAATAAACTAAATTATTATTATATAGTGTACATTGAATGTAAAAGTATATGATAAAATTCAATAAATATAGCAATAAACAGCATATACATACAGAGAACCATTATTGAAAATGCAAATACAAATATGAGTGGCGAGCGTAGGTGCATCTTTACTGTAAATATCTGTCAACATGTGCGCATTTAGTACTTGTATGGATGACCATTTCAAGGGAACAAGTTTTCTTGCCCAGCATTTTCTAGCGGATTGTATATCGGTGTATGTGCAGAAGCTATGCAATCTGTAAAGATTGCATAGTGGATATACCATCCTGCGGAAGTGATGTAAAGCTATCGATCCCTTGTATATTAAATGTTAGATGATTAGAAGATCCCTACTCTGCGAAAAAGAAGAGGTTCGATAAAAATCCTAGTTGAGGGTAGCTCGTCTACAGGTGATAGGTGATATACCTCAGTAGCGAAAATGTGCCGACGTTAAATAAACATATAAAAAAAGTACAAATATGAAAATATCAATGTTAACCTCCATTAATTATGCCATAAGTTATTAAGTAGTCCAACATAATAAAGGAAAGATAAAACTTGAAGAAACATCAAATTCAAATTGTTCCTTATGAAAATTTAACACTTCATCCTCCATTATGAAACGTTGATATATTTATATGAGGTTTCATCTAATTCTAAAATAGTTTATATAACGGTAACCTTTGCAATACCTTTTTATAAATTGTTGTCTTTTTCAGTATGTTAGGGAATATTTATTATTTATAATTTATTGGTTATGTGTATTTCATAGTAACGATATAATAATACGAACTTACCTATTAATATTAATTTGACAAAAATACTATTTTTATTAGGTGTCCATTGACTACAAATTACACATTGGTACAGTCCTTCATCTGCAGATTTTGCGTATCTTATATACAGACTCCAATCCTAAAATGCGATCATTTTATTTACAAAAATATGTAATGCTGTATATTATATCGGCAAACTGTTGTTATCTTCGCACGTTAACTTGTCGCTTAATGAGCAAAAAAATGGGTTACATATACTAAGCTGTGTTAATGTGAATAATATAGTTTACCTTATCATCATTGTTATTTGATGCAAAAATCCTTTTGTCTTTTGACAGGACTTTGTCCCCATCTGTTAGTATGTCAAAGCTGTGTTCATACATTTTTATCCAAATCACCTGTAAACAAAATGATTTTTACAATGACTGAAATAATCGAAGATGCTTTAAGTTCACAGGAATATATTTTAAAAAAACAGTACTGCACATTTATTTTCTTATAATACAATAATCATCGCGGCATATAACTGGAAAAGTAGTTATTCAGAAACATGTACAAACAAAAATATACACATATAAGTCGTTAAAATATTTATGTCTGCTTTTGTCATATCACAAGATGAGTACGTTTTTTTAGAATACTCTGCTTCATTATATAGAAACTAAATAAATAAAAATATGTAACTATAATATTGAAATGGCGGCGAGTGTAGGTGCATATTGACTACACACATATTTCTGGTAACTCCACGCCACCTGTAACGTTGGAGGAAATCACGTCTGACTACAATACAATTCTTCTGGAACTGAATGATATCTCAAGTAAAGGCATGACACGAAAACATTTTATATGGGTGCCGACTGGCACCTCTATAAAATACATATAAACACAAAACTTATACTCAATAACACTAGCATCACTCCCTGCGATCTGGAAAATATAATGGAGGAATTTATGAAGATACTGCAGGCTGTCAAGCAGACTACTACCATAATAGATCCATACAAGGACCGAACCGATGCAGCGGTCATGCAAAACATTCTGGAGAAAAACACACTGAGAGGCTTTTACAGCAAACTCGTGACGTCAACGAGATTATCAGGCAAGTCTTGAAAAATACGTGTAAAGCTATACCCGCGCTAAGATGCGCGAACGGTCAGACAGTGATGACAGACGCACAGAAATTTAGCTATACATTTTGAAAATATTCACTATAGTAACATATTAAATAATTTAGAACACGACCGCAACGAAAATGACATTTCTGTCCCCCTTCGTTTCTGCTTGTACTTTTTTGTCCCCGTGATCATTTGTTTCTTTTTTCCTTTTGGAATTAAATTCTTCCTTATTATATTTTTAGAACCAAAATTATCTACATCAAATACTACAGTTTAGGCAGACCTTTGCGCAGCCCAATATTGTTGATGAATTCTCTTAATTAAATTTAGGTACCCGCACTAACTACAAAATTTTTAAAAATATAACCAGAACGGCGTCGCCCGTCTACAGTGCTTCCTTTGGCATTGAGATTGAAAGGCCAGTCCCGAGGCGGATTCTGTGGAGGAATTTTAATGTATTTGTTAATAAAGTTGTTTTGAATTCAATTCATTCACATTTCGATATCAATGTAAAGCAACGTTAGACGTCGTTTAGTACTTGGCCGATTGACCATTTTAATAGTGTTCTCGCCCCACATATTCTAGCGGGTTGCATATCAGTGTATGCGTAGAAGCTATGCAATTTTAGGCGAGGTTTGCATGGTGCAATGTATCATCCTTCGGAGGGGATGTATAGCGCCGATCCTTTGTTTATTAAATGTTAAACAAATAAGAGATCTTTACGATTAGATAGGTAAGAGGTTCAGCAAAATTTCTGGTTGGGAGTAGTAGTAGTTTACATGCGTCGCGCCGGTAATAAGCCTCAGTAGCGGAAATAGGTCAATGTTAAATAAATGTATAAGAAAAAACATATTGAAATAAAAATTTTACAGTTTTACCTAATGACGACCATTTGAAGTCATTAAAAAAAATAAACAAAGAACGTAAGTAACTAGTAATCTAATCTACCTTTGGAACTATATATTTTTGTACCGATTTCACATACTCGTAGGTATTAGATAATGTTCCACTGTTTATAGTGTTTAGTTCCTTTCAGTAGTATCACTTACGTTTCCAGGGAGCTGTGAGAACTTGACGTTGGCGGGGGTCTCGCAACTGACCCCTGGTAGGGTCACCAACCCGGAAAAGCCAAAGGGGAGCGGTGAAAAAACTGAGGACAGCTCAACCTCAGGATCCACTCCAGACAAGGAGTGGCTAAGGCAATGGGTGCACCCGAGGGTAATCCGAGCTACGAGTGAGCTGTACCATTCACTCGCCTAGCACCGTAACCACGGTCCACACCTCAACGACCTCCGTAGAAAAGAAAAAAACGGCACCGCCAGGGAAAAGTCATATGGTCACTATGAACGGGGGATTTGCCTTAAGCGGCCAGTTAATATAACCTACGCTGTTGCCATTTTTTTCTTTACTCGACAAAACTCTAATATACTTGCTGAATTGCTGGAATCAGCGTTGATATATCGCTTTCTTTCATGTACATTATGTTACGTGTTTATAATGTCTTGTAAACATCCTGTGCTAGGTTCAATAAATTGCAACAAAAACTTTCATAAACCACTGATTCATTAATCACTTAAATTACAATAAATAGTCCTTATATACATTAGTACACACTAACTACAAGTTTCATCTACCATAGCCTCACTACTATAATACTTCACAACTTGTTACTGTTCTTTATCTTGTCTGATCTCCCACATCAGTACTGAACTGCACTCTATACTAAACTGAACTATCTGCTCGAATGCACTCCCTCTATATACACGTCGAACGTGCTCGAATATTTTATCTCCTTCTAGAACCCGTCTCGAATAGCCTCGAAATATCTATAGTTTTCTAGGTGTTAAATGGCGGTTCACCAGTTGGCCCAGAGATGGCGCCACCCTACCAGTCGTCAACTAAATAGGTCTCCCTTCACTCTATACTAGGGGCTAATTAAATCTCTCTCCGCTAGCGGGCAGCACATAACAAATGTTTTGCTATTTGTATTTCGTTCTATCTTATCATTGGGATCGATTCAAGTTCTGTGCCTGCTAGGACTGTATATTATAGACATAATATCACCCACTCTGCCCGTCTCTATTCTAAGACTAAAATTTTCAGTCATAACCTAAAAGTAATCTCCACGGTGTCGTCTCATCCATAATTTCGTCTGTTTCAACGTCCTAAATATATGAACAATAAATTTTCATACCAAATTTTAAACATTAATAATCTCAAACATTACGAAAAATATTCTTATAATGTATGCGTTACTGAAAATTAATTGCTATTCAGACAAGTTTGTAATTAGAAATATAATAAAGTCTGGCACTCATGATAGAAATTTAAACACATAATAGCAATTTATAGTGTGCATTTATTTTGTTGTGACGAAATTTGCAAAAATAACCATCGCCTATTGATTTTTTCTAACAGTGCCCTCCTACGGAAACTATTCAATTTAAAATATTAAGAGAATTTAGAATTCATTAATTTAAAAAGCGTTAAAAAGATGTATTCGAGTTATGAATTCATTTTGCAAGCTTTTAAGTTTCACTCGTGTGTGTTGCAATCGAAAACACTTGTTTTAAAATCAGAGACAGTTATTTAACATAATTTTTTGAAATTCAATAAAACAGCGCATTCTTGCGGGAAGGGGCTGAATGTTGAATTAAAACGGTCTGCAGTAGTTTCTTTCATATGTGAAAGTGAACGAAAGTTATTCACAGATGCCACCGTTTGATAAATATAGCATAATTTCCAACATCGTTAGTCTTCTTAAGTGTAAGCACATAATTATATAATATATTTTAACATAATAAACACGAGCACTTGAAATTACTTTTTGTAGTTTTCCAAGGGAACAATAAATATACAGGAAACTATTTGCGATTATGAAACTACATAATTCAGAAAGTTTCACACCTGTGTTTTTTAAAAAATAAAATGTGTTTCCTCTTATATCACCATGGCAACGAAAATATTTTGTGAATTTTTTTTTGCATCGGAATCTGGAGTGAATTATAGTGTAAATTTATGTTTATTTACTTTATAAATTCAATATATTTGAATAGAAGTGAACAAATACCTAATAAAATTAATTATTTTTTTTACATTAAAAATTATTATAGTTTTCAATTACTAATCTCAAATGTTTCTGATATTTTTCTGTTACCTCCTCTCTTATAACATTTATTAAATATCTGTGTCTAATAAAAAATATACAATATTTGGATACTATTTTGTTTATTTTTTTCTTATTTTGCAGTCTGTATATTCTAAGACTTTTGGAGAAAATATTGGTGGACATAGAGACTTGAAACCTTTTGCATTATGTTAAGTTTCGGCAACATATGAAATGTACACTTTTGAAAATTAGTGCACTCACCCTGGGGGTTTGCAACCCCGTTCTACATTCCCAATTCAATAACTCGCAAAATTTTCAACGAAATCAGCTAAAATTCATACTATGGGGGGTTTTTGGGGTCGCTGATTATGAATTAGAAGTGAAATTCCCCCATCAGTTTATGGTAAAAATTTAGGAAAAATCGTATTTTTTGGGAGGTCACTTTGTGTTCACCCCCAGAGAAGGGTTGAAACGATTAGGGTAATTTTTTTTTTGTTATTTCAACTTTATTAGTCCAATATTATCCAACTATAATAAAAACTTATAAACAAAAATTTTTATCGCAATTTTTGCAAAAGAAGGGTCAGGCGTAGAAGGTTTTCCACGGGGGAGAAGCGAAAAGGTTAAATATGTGGTTACAAGATGGTGTATTCTTATGCAAAATGGTATTCTAAACACTTTTTTACTCTACATATTTTTCAGTGAAATCAATGGAAACGGCGTAAATCAGGAATTAATTCTTAAAGTCTGCCATTTTAGGTCCGCTATTTTCTAAAATGTAAAAATTAATAATAATAATATTCCAACCTATCTGCAAGTGCCTTATATATAATAAGGACTAAACAAATTAAACCAAAACAACTTTTCTCCCAGCTACATGTCGACGACGAGCGCTGAATTAAATGGTGAAATTTGCTGTATTTTGCCTAACACAGTTGGCATTAAAATACAATAACTTGGTTTGCCCGAATGCCACGAGGAAGATGCGAAGCCTCCTTCATCTCACGATGTCATTCGTAGCATTCGGGGAATCCAAGTTATTGCATTTTAGTGTTAAATGTGTTAAGACAAAATACGGCAAATTTCACCATTTAATTCAGCGCTCGTTGTGGGCATATATCTAGCTGTTTTGGTTTAATTTGCTTAGTCCTTATTATATGTAAGGTAATTGCGGATAGGTTGGAATATTTTATAATTCCTATTTTTATATTTTTATAAAATTTCTTTCTGCTCTAAAATTGTTTATTCAGTGATGATACTAATTTTTACTTAGAATTCGTAATCAGTGGCTCCAAAACCCTCATGATATGAATTTTAGCCAAAACTCGTTGAAAACTTTTCAAGTTATTGAATTGGAGGTGTAAAATAGGGGCTGCGACCCCCCGGGGTGAGTGCACTAATTTTCAAATATATACATTTATATGTTGCCGAAACTTAATAATAATATGCAAAAGATTTCAAGTCTTTATATTAAAGTAGTAAATATTAACACCTAAATGCATTAATTTCCTTTCCTATAGGGTGTTTTTGGTTCCGGATATATCCAAAAAGTTTAGGATCTTCACATTCCGCTAAGTAATATTGTGAATATTATTAATTTCGATTTGCTCAACTCAGCGAAGCTAGATAGAGAATAATTATTCAGGACCTTCTTTATAGAACATTAAATTCCCTGCGAAAAGTCCGTGACAGTGTATCTGTATAATTCACCCTTTAGGTGTAATAATCTATTTATATCTCTCATTTGCGTTAATCAGCTATCACCCGACGCGCATACGTCAGTCTGTCGTTCCATACGCCACGTAATGCCCACCTGGGCTGATAGCTGACAGCTGGTTAACACAATTGAAAGACATTAATTGATTATTACATCTAAACGGTAAATTGGGCAGGTATGCCGCCGCGGAATTAATATAGATATAGGCAAAACACAAACTTACTCCCAAACTTATACCTACCTATACCGCTTTATATCGTCGGTGGTAAAAATACGTCAATAAAGAAAATTATCGAAAGTCTTTGAACAGACCATGATTTTTTTTTAATATTTATTTAACGTCGGCCTATTTCCGCTACTGAGGCCTAACACTGATGCCTGTAGACGAGCTACCCCCAACCAGGAATTTTGCCGAACCTCTAACCTTAAAGAGAGTAGGGATATTTTACTTGCCTAACATTTAATAAACAAGGGACCGACGGCTTTACATCTCCTCCGAAGAATGGCATATCCCCTATGCAACACTCGCCTAAGGTTGTATAGCTTCCGCGCATACACTGATATACAAGCCGCTGGAAGATGTGTGAGGCGAGGACGCTTTACATCACATATCGAAGTATGTACATAGTAAGGACGCACCCACGCTCGCCCCCAGATCATGATTAAAAAATAAGTTAGAAACGTGTACGTCAAGCCTATGACTGAAGAAATATGAATTATGTTTGAAAGTTTCGGCATAAATATTTAAAAAAAACTGAGAGACTGACCAGATTATAAAAAAAATGGACATAAAGCCGTTTATTAAAAATTTCTTTAGAAATATTTAATTTTTGCAACTCTTGTTATTTAAAATCCGAACCCAGATATATAAATAGTGTAAAACCTGAAAAACTCTGAAGACATTTAATAATGAGTATAAAGTCAACCAGATTGCTATAAAAATATTTAATTCCTTCAACTTTTACGTTTAAAATATAAACACAGTTATACCAAAATATACAAATATAGAAGAAAATCAAAAGGCTCTGAACAATTATTCGCGCAATCCACTAGTCACCTATCGTAATTCTATTTCAAAACGAGCATAATAGCCAAATTTTGAACCGCATACCTTTTTAAATGTGTTAATAATATAATTACTTAATTAATTAATTAATATAATTTTCATAATAATAGTTATTACAATTATTCCACTCAATCTACTGTATCTGCTGAATCCCTTAACCTCGTATTTGCCAAATACTAATTTTCTTAATAATAATTATTACAATTATAAATCTCTGAAACTGCCAAAATATCTGAAATCACAGAAATCTCTAAATCTGCTGAAATTCCTGAAATTACTGAAACTCCTGATTCCACTGAAATTCCTGAAATCACTGAATCAATTTTGTGTGATGAAAATCATAATTTTAATCACTGTTATAAGTCCTCCATATCAACAAATTTTACCGAATATAATCCAGAAATATAATTATGCCAAGTCAAACTTATATTAGTAAAAATAAACAAAGGTCTAGCGAACTCTCTACTAAACCTGAAACTACACAAATATTAATTTACTATTGAAACTAAATCCGATTCTTCCACTGTAATGTTACCTCATTCATTATCATGTGCTAAGTCTGCTAATTTGCTTGTTGATACGGGTAGTGATGTTAGCATTTTAACCAAAAACAGTGCGAAGTTAAAAGGTATTACTGAAAACTTGTTTCAACCCTAGGTGTTTGCGTAGGTGAAATTCAATTAGTTGAAAATATTTTTGTTTCACATCCTTTTCACATAGTTCCAGACAATTTCCCAATTCCTACTGAAAATGGCACAAAAGTTTGACCTCTCTATTTTATTGGCTGATTTTTGCTAGTTTAATAGTATTTAAATTATATTTCTAAAGGCCATAAACCAGTTTCGAACTTGCATCTTTACATCGAATGAGAGAAATACAATATAAGTACTTTATATTTTTCCTTGTTAAATCAAATAATTTTAAATTTTCAAATGATAGTTAATTTATAGTTTTCATATTAACTCATATGATTCAGTATTTACGTATTTAAGTTCCTAAAATAATTAAAAAGTATACCGTTGTATTCGGTTTTCCTATATCTCCTATTTTTGTTGTGTCACAATGTAAAATTGCTGTGCTTCCAGTTTGAGCTTTCACTGGTTTGGCTCTATTTATTTTATTAGCCGTTGGAACCGGTAAACTTTTAATTGCACCGATGGTATTATTAGTTCTGTTCTTCCTAGCATTAACTTCCCGATGATTTCTTGATGGTCCATAATCTGTAACAAAATTGACTGATATCAGAAGAAAACTTAAATTATATACGTATAAGCGACCACAATTTAGTAGCTAAATTTTTTATACAAAATAAAGCACACAGTGGTGCAGTAATTATCTCGAATACTAGATGCTTAAATTACTGCAAACGTTTAAAACAAATAGTTTTTATCTGACTGACTGGCACGATAGCTCAGTCGGCTAAAGCGCATATGTGGCAAATTCGCTTTGGTGTGACACTGCTGAGCTCTGGGTTCTATCTCCGGCACCGACACTAGCAACATAGGTAGATAATGAATGTTGTTTTCGTTTTTTGTGTAATCCCTTTCGGGGCAACCGTTGGCTTTTGATTTGGGGGTTGCCTAATGTATGTAGTGTGTTGTATGTTTCTTTATGTTTTATAGAATTAGACACTGATCATGCTGCCACATTTTGAATTAGTAGCTATATATTAGAATTTATCAATCTTTAAATGAAAATCTAGACAAGTTCTTGTGATTCAATTCTGCAGAGTATTAAACACTCTCGTTGATAAATATGAAAATATCATAATTTAAGAGGAACATGAATGTTAACTTTCCAGAACAAAACTTTTCAAAAAAAATATGTGATACACTCGACTCGTTTGAAATGGTATGACTGCACCTATTGATGTGATATTAGGGGTGACACGGCAATTAACTATATAATTACAATCGTAAACAGTAAAGTATAACATCAACGAAAGATCTCTCGAATCATTGTGTTCAAATCATAACTCTTACATACACTAGTATAACAGAATTTCCACATCTACTAAGTACATTTAGATTTCCAAATATTAACTTTAATAGCACTGATGAATTATTTTAAGACTTTTTGAGACCACTTTGATTAGAGTCGAGGGACTTTTTCCAAAAACCTTGCAAAAAGATGTAACTCTACAAAAGAAATCAAATGCGTTGTATATACAACAATTAAAAAACTAATCTGAAAATCTAGAAAGATTTAAATATCTTCCGCTGTTCAGCTAAGTTTAACAGGAATTTAATAATAATAAATAAATTGACAGATGTTGGGAAATTCCCAATGAAATAAAAATGTCAATTATCACCAATCTATTTAAAAAATGTGATCTTATCAAATTCAAAATTATAGACCAATTTCACTTGTAAGTGTCATATCAAAAATAACAGGGAAAGCCATACATATTGAATAAGTAGATTTCACACAAATTAATATTTTCACAAATCAGCAATAAGGTTTTACTAAATTGGTTGCTATAAACTTTGTTCAGTACATAAATAATAAAACGGAAAAAATATCATATTTGATATTACGGTGCGCGTGAACATTTTGAAGTAATTACCTGTACTAATACATTTTTATCTCTGCATGGTGCTGTTCCCTAGTGTAGGATTAATTAAGTAGTTGTGGGTCTATGGAAAAAAAGGGAGAAAAAATAAATCACTTGATTCTGATACATGGCGATGGTGGCAAATGAAAATTAAAGCGTTTGGAGTACAATTAAATTACGTAAATTACGGATATAGAACTAACGCAAATTAAATGATAGATGGTATTGTCACGATTTGGTGTTTAGTTGTGGTTTCTGTGATATCATCTAGTTGGCTCCGTTGAGGGAGATTATAAGTATTTGCAATCGGGCACAAGGACAACGTCTCCAATTCATTTAGGATGTTTCGATGGTTGGAGGTGAGTTTGTTCATTCACTACTTATATAATATGCGATCGCTATATGGTTTATCATACATCGGAATCTTTTCTTTTAGGCATTTTTTTTCCGCCATATCCTGAAGTTTCGATTTCGATTTATTACGTAATAAGAGAGGAAGCTCTGGAAGTTGGGTTGGTGCCCTTGGGAGTTGCGGAATAATACGTCAACTCGTCATTTAAGAAGAAATTATCAGGTTGACGCGAGCGCCGCTCCCAGGATAGGGGGGATAAGTACCTCCTAGCGGGTTCTTCTCACCTTTTGTTTAGCTCTCAGTATATGTTGATTTGTTTGATTGCGTATGGACAATGTCATATCGCCTGTGTATACCATTTATTTAGTGTTAGTTTAGGTACTAGTTAAAAGATAAATTTTAGGAAGTTTTTTTTTGTATTAGATGTAAGAATCGAAAATTCTATTGTTGCGAGAGTTTGATCGTGCACGATACTCGCAGAACTTGAAAGTTTTGTTTTCATTTGTCTGGACGATATAATTATCGCCACTCCAGACTTTGAAACTCACATGAAAGTCATGGAATCAGTTCTTAGGAAATTGTTACAGTCCGGTCTTATAGTGAATCGTGAGAAATGTGAATTTCTTAAATCCGAACTTAAATATTTAGGTTAACTGGTAACGAAAGATGGACTGAATACAGATCCTAGCAAAATAGACAGTATTGTTAATTACTCGGTTTCTAAATGCGTTAAAGACGTACGTCGTTTTATTGGGATGATGTGGTATAGGCGCTTTATACCCAATTGTTCAACGCGGGTATCAGAATTAACCAAGTTAACTCGAAAAACTCTAGATTCGTTTGGACTTCTGAATCCAAAAATGTTTTCCAAGATATCAAACAGTTGTTGATATCGGCTCCTATATTGTCTTGTCCCGATTATTCCAAGGAGTTTGTTTTACAATGTGTTGGTTCTCAAGTGGGGTTAGGATGTGTGCTTACTCAGAGTATTAATGGAGAAGAGAAAGTTATTTCGTGTGCAAGTAGGGCACTGACTCTACAGGAGCCACGGTACTCCATGTCTGAAATTGAATGCTTTCCTTTGGTCTGGAGTATAGAAAAATACCGCCCATATAAAGTTTTCTGTCATTACAGATCATGCTGCGTTAAAATGGTTGTATAAACTTCAGAACCCCTCCGGTCATTTGGCAAGATGGTCATTAAGATAACAGACTTACGATTTTGAAGTCATATCATAAAGGATCATCTTACATTATTCCAGATGCCATATCTCGAGCAGTTGCTTTAGTCAAGATCACGGATTATGACGAGTGGTATATAAGATTGCGGTCGAATATTAAACTTTCTCCTAAAAAGTATCCTAAGTGGTCGGTCACAGGCGAAAAGATATATAAATTTGTTCATTTTGGTTCTTTTACCCTAGACGACGAAGTAGATTGGAAATTGGTTATTCCCAAAAATCTTCGCCGAGCGGTGTTACTAGAGAATCATGATGACCCTAGTTCAAGACACCTGGGTTACAACAAAACTAAAAAGCGAATTGCTAATTTGTATTATTGGCCAGGCATGAACAGCGACATTTTGCAATATATCAGGAAATGTGAGATTTGCAAGGCTCAGACGCCCGAGCAAAAAGCTCCTCATAGTGTTATGACCCGCAGAGAAGTTAGGAGGTGGTATCCACCGATTTGATTGGTCCATTGCCAATGTCTTATATAGCGGAATCGATTCGCCTTAGTTGTTACAGATATATTTACGAAATATACTCTTTTGTGTCTGTTAAACTCGGCTACCAGTGCAGCTTGTATCAAATTTTTGGAAGAAAATGTCTTTTTAGTTTATGGTGTTCCGCAGAGGTTGATGTACGATAATGGCAGACAGTATGTGTCAAAAGCCTTTAGAAAATTGTGTAAGTCATATGAGTCTCGGATTGTATTTAATGCTCAGTACAGTCCTCATGCTAATCCTACCGAACGGGTAAACCGAGTTTTGAAAACCATGATTAGATCCTACCTAACTAAAGATCACCGGGAATGGGACAAACAACTTCATAAAATAGATCATGCGTTAAGAACCGCCGTACACGAAATAATACACTGGATGTGTAAAGATGTTTCCATTAATGGTTCAATAGAATTCGCTACTAGAAAAAATTTAGCCTCACACGTTAAGGAAGTTCAAGTCTTATGCGTGGAAGTTAAAGGGAAACTAGATAAAGCGTACGATTCCAGTGCTACGCGTTACAATTTACGAAGACGCCCTCTTTCTTTAGAAGTTGACGAAATTGTATGGAAACGGAATAAGCAATTATCTGATGCAGCTGGCTACTCCCATGCCAAGTTAGTCTCAAAATTCGTAAAGTGTAAGGTGATAAGAAAATTGTCAATGAACGTACATAAGCTGGCAGATTTTGATAATGATTAATCGTTAGGTTCCTGGCATACTAAGGACATTAAGATCGACTAGAAAACAAAAAATCGTTCGTCTACCTTATTTCTCTCTTTTTTTTTAGTGAAGTAAGGGGAGTGTTATGGTGCGCGTGAACATTTTGAAGTAATTACCTGTACTAATAGATTTTTAACAAGCTCTGCATGGTGCTGTTCCCTAGTGTAGGATTGATTAATTAAGTAGTTGTGGCGATGGTGGCATATGCAAATTAAAGCGTGTGAAGTACAATTATGTAAATTACGGATATAGAACTAACGCAAATTAAATGATAGATGGTATTGTGACGATTTGGTGTTTGGTTGTGGTTTCGGTGATATCATTGTATGACTGGTGGTCGAGAGGTGAGCGCACTTGCCTCTCACCCAAAAGTTCCGGTTCGATCCCCGGTCGTGGCAGTGGAAAATACTGTGAGAGGGATTTCTCCACTATACACGGATATTGGGTGTGTGTCCCTTGTCTCTAAATGTGTAGCCCCCTCCCACACAAGGCTCTTCTAGAGCCTTCCGGGATAAAGGGGGTCGTAATTACCTGTAGTGTTTATATATATATATATATATATATATATATATATATATATATATATATATATATATATATATATATATATATATATATATATATATATCATTTAGTTGGCTCCGTTGATGGGGGGGTTATAATGATTTGCCATTGAGCGCAAGGACAACGTCTCCAAGTCATTTAGGATGTTTCGATGGTTGGAGATGAGTTTGTTCATTCACTACTTATACAATATGCGATCGATATACGGTTTATTATACATCGAAATCTCTTCTTTTATGCGTTTTTTTTTCGTCATACTCTGAAGTTTCGATTTCGATTTATTACGTAATAAGAGGGGATGCCCTGGAAGTTGGGTTGGTGCCGCCTGGGAATAATACGTCAACTCGTAGTAGCTAAGTATACTTCGCCATTTAAGAAGAAATCATCAGGTTGACATGAGCTCCGCTGCCAGGAGAGGGATAGCTACTGCCTAGCCTAGTTTAGCTCTAAGTATATGTTGATTTGTTTTATTGTGTATGGATAATATCATATCGCCTGTGTATACCATTTATTTAGTGTTAATTTAGATACTAGTTGAAAGATAAATATTAGGAAGTTTTTTTTTAGTATTAGATGTACGAATCGAAAATTCTATTGTCTCGAGAGTTTGATCGACCACGATACTCGCTCTATTATTCATTTTGATTTTAACATAGTTTAGTAACCGCCATCCTGTGCAATTACTGTAATATATTTCTTGAGATTTAGATATTTGCGTGTTTTATTGAGGAATTAAGTAAGAGTAAAATTTAGGGATTCAGTTACTCTTGTATAGAGATAACTTTTGTGGCGGGTAAATAGAATTTCTTGGCGCCCCCAGTAATTACATTATTGAGACAAGTGTGAGAACCCGCTTCCATCTCCACAGTAGCGAAGTCGAGAGCCAAAGCCCCTAATTTCAGTCCATTACTTAAAGACGAAATAATCTCGTAATATTGAACTATTTTTTACCCGACCCGAGCCTTTGATAGTCTAAATTTTGATTTTATATACGATTGGTAGTCAAGGACAACATCGACAATGGAACTACTCGTTCTTATGAAATTACTGGTGAGTGTAAAATATCTCATGAATTTGACGTTACATCATGTATTCAGTACGTATCTGAAAATAATATGGATTCTACTTATGAAAGCAGCAAACATGGGGTACCGCAGGGACCTCTGTTGGGGCGCTTCTTATTTTTAGTATACGTTAATGACTTCCCAAATTGCTTAAGTAATAGCAAAAGTACATCTACAGATGACGCAACTCTTTTTTGCTGCGATAGAAATATGCTAAATCTGACACAAGAATTTGCTCTAATTAAAAATACTACTAAGACACGGTTCTCTACTAATAAATTATATGTGATTGGTGGTAAGACCCAAAGATTATCCATTTCTTCTGACAGAAGTTTGGTCTTGTAAATTACTTGTTTGCTTTGTAGTATATCTATGTAAAATAACCACTGGCAACCTTATCTATATCTTGCATGGCAATAAAGGTCAGTTCAATAAATAGACTAATTTAGCAGTATTAAATTATTCCTGAATTTAAGGAAATGGAGAAAGTGATTTGTAATAAAATTTGCATACTTTGTAGGATAAAGTATCCTGTATTTCTTTATATTTTTGAAAGCTTTTATTTAACTTGCAATGTATGTTTAGCAGTAGGTTTAGGACAAATTTCGCAATCAAAATTTCGATTAGTTCTAATTAAGCTAGAGCTTTGAACTTTTTCACATATGTATAAGTCCGGTGACAATACACGTTAACATTTTTATATAAGAAAAAAACAAGATGACGGCTTCAATATGGCGGACGACTTTATCGTTTATCGATATCTGGGGGTTTCGAGATCGCCGATTAAGAATTTATAGTCATAAATTTAGTTCAAGATGGCGACCTCAAGATGGCGGACGACTTTATCGTTTATGATCCGATTCGACACAAAATCGACATCTGGGGGTTTTCGAGATCGCCAATTATGAATTCTTGGTAAAAGTTCAGAAATTCAAAATGGAGGCGCCAATATGGTTGACGACTTTTATCATTTAGATCCAAATCGGTCAAAATCGATATCTAGGGGTTTTGGGGTCGCGGATTACGAATTTATAATCAAAAATTTAGTTCAAGATGGCGGACGACTTTATTGTTTATGATCCGATTCGTCTCAAAATCGATATCTGGGGATTACAGCATATCAAAAGATTAAAAGGTAAAAAATAAGTTTAAAAAAATATTTTAAAAAAAGCTTTTGTTTAAAAACTGCTCTAAAAAGTAGGCAATAAACTTTGAAGAAAATCAAACCCATCAGTTTGTTACATTATATAATTTTTTTTTATGATATAAAAGCTTGTCGCGAGCAATCTCCTTTACACAGGAAAATCTTGCGACAAGCTTTTATATCATAAAAAAATATATAATGTAACAAAATTATGGGTTTTATTTACTTCAAAGTTTATTTTCTACTTTTCAGAGAATTTTTTAAATAAAAGCCATTTATATATATATATATATATATATATATATATTTTGACCTTTTAAACATTGTATACGAGGTTTACGCATCATACGACATTATATAAGAAGTGTATTTAAGTCCTTACTTGACGTAATTATATATTGTTAAGCTCTTTCTATACTATGCGATTTATCTAACAATTTGTAAAAATGTTATAAGTATATTTATTCCAAGCACAACTAACCCTTTCCTTCCACATGTTGAATACTGTAGATTTTAACTGTACTAGGAAAATATATTGTTAAAGTTTGATTTCTACATTATTGTTAAATTACGTGTCTAATTTTTTAACGATTCTTTGCAATTTTAGTTAATATATCGTTACTTGCTTAAACAATTATATAAACACCCCCAAGTGTAGATTTAATAATTGCAATGAGAATAACACCAACCACTGATTTACTATGTAATTAATTAACTTACTATAATTGCGACACTCATTTTAAGCATTATAATTCACTACTTGTCAATCTACTCTTAATTAATTTGATCAATTTACTCTCTCTTGATCTGATCACTTTACTATCCGAATTAGAATTACTACAGCAGTTTGGTTCCTCTTCTTTTATACATCGTGACTCTTATTTCAGACCTTTCTGATTATTCTTGTCTATAGTATAGATAAGTTCGGAATTATTTAGTACGAAATTACTCTTTGGTAGTAGCGCCATCTATCATTCTATTGCTAGCTTCTTTCTACTACGAGAGACTAACTGCAGAGATATCTGTCTCTAAATCCGGGGATACGTCTAAGAAATGTTGCCGTTCGTTCGCATTCATTTGTATTACCATCATTACTGCTTGTTCGCAGACATTCTTGAAACGTTTTCAGGTAACATGATACATATGTGTAATGGGGTGTAATGGGGTAGTGAAGCGCAAGTTATAGCCTCTCCTACTCAATTGTTAACCTCACCTTCGCGATGAGTTCAATTTGAACTTGGTGCATCCTGTTTTCACTAACGAGGCTCTAACGACCGAGTAAGGGCGGAATAACCCTTACCTTTTGCCGTGAGCACATCCACCTTCTCACGAAGAGTGCGATAAAAATAACCCACCGCACACAAAGGTTGCTTTTGGAATCTTTTGGTTACCCCATCGTCGCAGTCTCCTTTTGTGCCATGGGACCACACCACTCGCCTTCCGCAACCGAGCTGGTCAGTTGCATATCTGCTCCAGCTAAAACTTCAAATGCAGCTTCGTTTTCAGTCGATTAAGGCTTTTAAAAAATGATGGAGCGTTCAAGTGGGACAAAATCATCCGGAGGTAAAATACCCCCCCGATCGGATCTCCGGGGGAGGGTGCCCACAGGGACACCTCATCGAATGTCGAAAAAACACCGACAAGTTAAATCCAACAAAACTAATTCTTTCATCTACGGCGCTTGGAATGTTCGTACTTTGAACGACAGCACTCGCACCGATCGGCTTGAAAGAAGAACTGCTCTAATAGATAGAGAACTTCACCGACTCAATGTTGACGTTGCAGCTCTCAGCGAAACTCGATTTTTGGAGGAAGGCTCTCTCACAGAAAAGTACTACACCTTCTATTGGAAAGGTCTTCCCACCAATTCAAGAAGACAACATGGAGTAGGATTTGCCGTTCGGAATCAACTTGTATCCAACTTAACACAAGTACCACAAGGCCTATCCGAGCGTCTAATGCTGCTACGCTATGAGCTATCAGATGGCAACGCGGTAAATCTAATAAGCGCCTACGCTCCCACTCTGGATGCAAGTCACGAAACCAAGGAAAGCTTCTATCAACAGCTGGAAGAAACCCTCTGTAGAATACCTAAAACGGAACGACTCGTTATTCTTGGCGATTTTAACGCTAGAGTAGGGAGAGATGCAGACACCTGGCCAGGCATCATAGGCAAGAACGGTTTGGGCAACATGAACGCTAACGGTCAACTACTCCTAACTAAATGCGCCGAACATGATCTAGTTATAACAAACACCATTTTCCGACAAAAGGATAAATTTAAAGGCACCTGGCGTCACCCCAGATCAGGTCACTGGCATCTACTGGACTATGTTATCGTACGTAGGAAGCATCTCAAGGACGTCCAAATTACAAAGGCGCGCATTGATAGCGAATGTTGGACCGATCATCGTCCTGTTGTCTCTAAAATGAAAATTGTTATGAGACCCAAACACCGAAGAACTCAAGTAAAACGCAGACTCCGTCTCTGTATTAGTAAATTGCGTGACCAACAAACCGTCGAACAGCTAAAGCAAAAAGTTCAAGAGAATTTGAGTGCACTAGAAGAAACCAATTCTGTCGCTGCTACCTGGACACAAATTAAAGACAGTTTAAAAAGTGCGAGTGAGGAAATTCTTGGCACTGCAGCAAGTAAAAAACAGGAGGACTGGTTCAATGATAATGAAGCTTTTATACAAGAACTTCTTGACCGCAAACATACTGCCTTCCAAAACGCTATCAACCACCCCAACGACTCATCAAAAGCAGAAGCTTTTACCCAATCTAAGTATGAAACGCAACGCGAAATCAGAAGAATAAAGAACGAGTGGTGGGCAAGTAAGGCCAGAGAAATTCAAAGGTACGCCGATTCACACGACTACAGGAATTTCTTTCAAGGAGTAAAAGCAGTGTACGGCCCCAGTCGGAAAAATATGTGCCCTATTAAAGATTTAAATGGAAATCTCCTCAAAGAAGACCAGGAAATAAGAGCCCGATGGAAAGAACACTACTCTAGCATTCTTAACCAGCAAAGTCAAGCCGATCACGATATTATAAATCTTATCCCTCAATATGACACCTTCGAAGACTTAGATAAACCACTAACAACGGAAGAGATCTTAACCGCCATTGGGCAGCTAAAAAATAACAAATCTCCCGGCGCCGACTCACTCCCAGCTGAGATCTTTAAAGCTGTGTCGTCAGAGCTCATACCCTACCTCAAAAAACTGTTTGATATCGTGTGGGAAAGTGGTCAATCTCCGCAGGAGTTTCATGATACACTTTTAATCAACCTCTTCAAAAACAAAGGGAGCGCTGCGGACTGTGGAAATTACAGGGGTATAGCTCTCCTGGCTGTTGGAGGGAAGATACTCACTAAAGCGATGGCAAATAGGCTAACACCTGTTATGGAAAAGTTACTTCCTGAAACACAGAGTGGCTTTAGACCAAACCGAGGCACATCGGATTTAATCTTCACACTTAAACAGCTTCAAGAAAAAGCACTCGAACATCAAGGAGAAATTCACATGGCCTTCATTGATTTAACCAAGGCGTTTGACTCGGTGGACAGGGAAGTGCTCTGGAAAATTATGTTCCGCTTAGGTATCCCTAGAAAATTTGTGGAAGTATGTCGCAGTCTACATACAAACAACAACGCCCAGGTTATGTATAATAATGAGGCAACCGAACCTTTCCAAACTCTCACTGGAGTTAGGCAGGGATGTGTCCTGGCACCCCTACTCTTTAATTTGTTTACCACTGCTCTAACAATTATTGTTGACAACAAACTGACAGTCAGAGGAATAGGTCTCAGATACCGTTTTGATGGCGGTCTCTTTAACATAGGGCGCTTTAGAGCTTTCACGAAGACACGCACACGATTCATTTGTGATCTCCAGTATGCGGATGACTGTGCACTTTTAGCCTCTACGCCGGAAGAGCTTCAAGAACTTTTAGATGTGTATGCCCAAAGCTATGATTCTTTGGGACTTAAAATCAACATTGGAAAGACTAAGATTATGTCAACTCCTCATCAAGTGAACCAAATAGACATTACACTTAACGGAAATTCTCTTGAAGTGGTGGATCAGTTCAATTACTTAGGCAACGTTGTTAATGACAAAGCAAACATGGACAGCGAGATTCGCAATAGAATTAACGCTGCATCTAGAGCATTCTGGGGACTTAGAGAGAGAGTATTTGACAACCACGACCTTGCTTTGTCAACGAAAATGGCTGTCTACAGAGCAGTTGTCATTCCAACACTGCTATATGGATGTGAAAGCTGGATCACTTACTGTCGTCATGTGAAAGAATTAGAACGTTTTCAGCAAAGACACCTCAGAAGTATGATGAAAATCCGTTGGTTCCATCACATACCAAACGTGGAAGTACTCAGGAGAGCAAAGAGCCTTCCAATTGAGGTGCTTATTTCAAGAGCACGCCTAAGATGGGCAGGTCACGTTCATCGTATGCATGATAACCGCCTTCCTAAATGTACACTTTATGGTGAATTGCTAAGCGGTAGAAGAAAGCGTGGCGGTCAACGAAAGAGGTTCAAAGACGCTCTCCATGAAAATTTAAAATCCTGCGGTATTGCAGACGAGCAATGGGAACAACTTGCAGCGGACAGAACCGAATGGCGAGGGGTTGTGGCCAGCTATCAAGGAAATGTTGCTGCAAGAAGGCCGAATCCAACACCTAACCAGGTCTATGTTTGTCCTGATTGCGGCCGACATGTGCTCTCCCGAATTGGCCTCTATAGCCATAGTCGTGTGCACCGTAGATGAATGGGAATTACAATAGACTACACCTTTTACTTGTTTTTTATTGTACGCAATTTATCGACTGTAACATTTCTATACTCGGACTCGAGTAACGGCTAATAATAATAATAACATATAAACGAATTACGTGTGATTTCCAGCATTGGCGGCGTTCCACTCATTTGCGAAGTATGTGTTGTTGTGACCACATGTTTTAATTTATACACAACAGAGTGTGCATTAATAAAGAGATGACAAACAATATAATTTAATCATTTCCAGAAGAACGGTAAAATCCGCTCTGAACATTCTGGTGAAGTTTTTAAAAAATGTATCATTCAAGTCCGATAGTAAGTTCACACTATCACATCTATTTCTACTTAAGGTGGGTATATCCAAATATTTATTATTCTTTTTTTTAAATACATATATTGGTAAAAAAAAGTATAATATTACCTAAGTAAAACTATGACAGGTATAGTAATATGAACTTTCACTCAATAATTTCAGTTGCTTGCAAAATTAGTTAATTAAAATTAATAGGTAGTGGCAATCTTTATATCTTGTACTTTTAAATTAACTAATTTTGCAAACAACTGAAATTATTGCGTAAAAAATCATATCACTACACCTGTCATAGTTCTACTTAGGTAGTCTTGTACTTTGTTTACCAGTATATGTATTAAAAAAAAAGTTATGGCCAAAAATAATAAATATTTGCTTATCGCATCTCTCTCTCTCTCTCTCTCTTGGATATGACCCCTTAAGTATACATCATTCATTCAAACGGTTCTTTGTTTTCTCTTCTTTTCTTTTCATCGCTGTAAAATCCTACTGATAAAGATATATGCAGCACTAACTATAACTAACTGATTTTTACTCATACTTGTGAGAGACCCAAATAAACCTTTCTCCACGAATGGTATCGAACTACTGGAAATTATTTTAAACGCGTCCGCATAGCAACGTTTGCAGACATTTTTTGGTTCTCATTTTCTTTGATCTTTTCATTTTACCGACAGCCGATGGAAAACGTTCGTTCGCATTGCTGGCCATTCGCGCAACAATTAATTCTTTGCATACTACCGTCTACACTTGACGAACGCATAAAATAAATGTTGGATAACACGAACGCATGGCAACGTTTCTTAGATATATCCCCGGCTTAAAGGAGTATACACGTAATAATATTTCTCTATCCTACTTTTGATTTGTAGCTAATTATTGATGGTATCCTAGATAAGCAATTTAATTCACTATTTATTATTATTGGCCTTATTTAGATTAACGTTCTGGCAGAATTTAGCAATAGCTATTCCACCACTTGACCAGAACACAAATATATACAGATATACAACACAGCGACACAACAACAATTTCCTACGACATTACCATCTGTCGCAGTTGAGACTCGAGTTCGGGGGGTTAACTGTTCTTTACAGAGCCGCAATCTAATCGACTGCCACCACCTCGACAACGCATCAAAGACACAACTAAACAGGATTCGAACACGTATCTTCCTGGTCTCAAACTTAATATTAACTGTTGCAATTGAAATTCTAAGGGCTTAACACCTAAGCATTGAACCACTAAGCAATAGTTTGAGCTTTTATATAGAAGACAATATTTCGTCGTTATTTCAATATATCGCTCCTAACAATTCCTAACAGGTCCTGCCATCCAACCATTTGCAGTCTTCTATATATTCTAAGCACAGGAGAAAATATACATGTCCAAGTACCATACCTTTTTCTTAATATTTAAAAAATTGTAGCCTTTTATCAGTGGAAAATATATTAAAATAGGCAACACATTTGTGAAAATGAAGTATGCTAAATCAATATCATCAAAGAAGTTCATCTAACTCTATTAAAATATATTTAAAGAATGTTCATATGACTTACTGTAGAAAAAAAAGTGTATTTATGCAAATTACTCAAAATATCGCATCCTGATGAATATCCAAGTAACTATTTAATAATTTTTCTTAAGCAACAATTGATAATTGTGCTGGAGCTGAACTGATTAATTATATATTACTGTATTATCAATTAACTGTAGTACAACAGCTGAAAACTTAGATAAAAATATGCCGTCAACTACCCTAACATTGTTTAGTTAGCGCCATCTTCTGAAGGAAGCTGAAATTTGCCCGTTAGTATACACGAAAGTTAGCTCTATGCTTTTAACACTTTTGTGTGAGAAATAAAATGAATTAAAGTAAACTTCATGAATGATTTTGAAATGGTTTAATATGAGCTGCGTAATGTTAGATTTCTGGAACATTATTTGAAATCAACGAATAAAGGTACCTCCTCTAAATGTATGGAAAATACATAAAACGTGTACTTCACAGCAAATAGTTTCTACCTCACAAAAGTTACAGAAATATCCAGAAGGAGTTACTTTAATGGTCGAATGTAGAATTGGAGTGACAATCGAACTTATAATTGAAAGAATAAACTTGTTAAGTATAAAATTATTCTATTAAAATGTAACTAAAATATCTACAATCAGACATGAGTTTGCAATACATAATTAACAGAATAGCACTTTATTTCTAACATTTAGTTATTGATTTGATACAGGGCCATCTTGCGGAGGGTAACTGAAAGTATTTCTGCCCTCTGAATTCTCTGTTGCTATAATTACATGATAATTACTTCAGTACGCGTTCTAAGCCAGTAAAATGCATTCCTTTCATTTCTCTTTACTTAAATAGGTGGGGCTAAAAAGGTGAAATATATTTTTCATTATATACAGAATATATTTCAATATAACAGCATATATAATAAGAATGTCGATACAAGTATTACGTTAACTGTTATTAATATATATTTGATAGTACTATATGCTTATTATTGCTTATATTAACAACGATAGATTTTTTATCCTCAAAGTAATATAATTTTACCACAGCTCTTCTTTTTATTAAAATTTAACGATTTTACAAGTTACAGTAAATTAAAATATTAAAACAATCAAGCATATGAATTCAAAGGTAGTAGAAACAATAGCATATTGTTTTATATGGAATAAAAATGACATATTTTGTGTCGAGGATGTGCTTGACGGAAAAGTGAAGCGAGTCCAGCAAGAACAGCCGAGACACAAAAATCACTTTACTCCAGATATGACAAGCTCTTTTTTCTTCAAAATCGAATGTGGCTTAAATAAATACTGTTATTTTTTCTTCAAATGCTTTCAGTGCTATATCGCTTGTAGTCAGTTGACTACAAAATAAATCAACAATGTGGGATAGACAATAAAATTAATTTATCTATCACAAGTTAAATTTTTGTGTTTGATAATTGATATTTATATATTAATTATTATTTTTTGCTTCCTGGCAACCATCTCGAACTCCATTTCTTTAAGATGGCTATGAGGCGGTATTAGTGCGTGCTAACTAATACGCTACATATACTCCCCTTCAAAAAAAAATATATATAAACAACCAATCAATCAATATCAAACCGTACCCGTTTAGTTGGCAACCGCGCGGGTCGGTCCGAATCGTCGGTAAATAAATAGGGCGGTTTAACTCTGTCAATACTGACGCTATTCCCCGCTTAAGGATGGTGATGACTTTATCGGTATGTGAATCCACCTCGTAAAGTCCTTCAAACAAAGGTGAGAAAGCAGGTTTAAGACGTGCTTCTCTAAGAAAAACAAAATTACAAGTGTAAACATCAGGACTTACGAATGATTTTTGAGAGACATGGCGTTTGGGATTTGTAAAATTTAACTTGTCAAACATGTCATGTAATTTATTAATAAAATAAGGAACTCCCGTATCAACATGAGATTTAACAAAAAATTCTCTAGGGAGACGTAACGTTTGATCGAACACAAGTTCAGCGGCTGAACAATGTAAGTCAGTCTTAGGCATAGCCCTCAAACCCAATAAAATTATAGGGAGGTCTGCGACCCAATTAATCGAATTAACCCTCGCTAGTAAGGTAGTTTTTAACATCCTATGGAAACGTTCCACTAAGCCGTTACTTTGCAGATGATACGAGGTGGTGCGAATCCGATGAAACCCCAAAAACTTTGAAAATTCCTGAAATAGTTCCGATTCAAATTGCACGCCTTGGTCAGTAGTGACATGCATAGGAACGCCAAAACGACATAGTAATTTTGAAATAGCGTTTTGGCTACTGTCTCAGCAGTGCAATCAAAAATTGGGTAAGCTTCAGGCCAGCGCGTGAAACGCTCAACCACTGTAAGAATGTAAGAATAACCTTCTGAAAAAGGTAATGGTCCTACAAGATCAATGTGGATCACCACGGGGTCACCAATGAGGAAGATGCATGGATTTTAAAATTTTTTAATTTTGTTACTTTTCCATAATATGTACTATATAATTTGATAATATAATGAAAGAAACTCATAGAAAAATTTTGCTTCGTAAATATGCCACATTAAAATTTGAACTTTTGTGTAAACAAAACCACGTGACTGAAAACGCTATAATATTGATTTGACGTCATTTTGACGTCACTAATTGGACCTGAATTTATTAATTTACGTTGTTATTCTTAATCTTGTTATTAATTATTGGTTAATATGACGGACAATCATTTCATAACATCCCTAACGCGTTAATCTATAACCACAGCATTATTTTTAGATGTTTCAACGTTTTAACAATAACGACGTGACGCTACAGGTTACGAATGACACTATTCGTTAGAGATAGAGCATTTTAATGGTTTTAAATTCTCAGCCGAAATAAATATTTTTTTTTCACCCTCAATTTTAACAAAAAAGAAAAAGAACAAATACGAGGAAGCATATTTTTCTGTCTTCTATCTATCTATGATATAAAAAAAAAATCATGCAACTTCATGATTGTAGTCAGTTGACTACAAAATAAATCAACAATGTGGGATAGACAATAAAATTAATTTATTCAAACTATTACAAGTTGAGTTTTTGTGTTAATAATTGATATTTATATACTAATTATTTTTTATTATTTTTTTGCTTCCTGGCAACCATCTTGAACTCCATTTCTTTAAGATGGCTATGGGGCGGTATTAGTGCGTGCTAACTAATACGCTACATCGCTCCCAAATTTTTTTTAGATCCAGCCATCCAACCAACTCATATATTATAAACACGGGGAAAGAAAAAAATATATATGTTCAAGCAATATACCATTTTTCTTAATATTTAAAAAATCGTAGCATTTTGTTAGCGGTAAATATATTAAAATACGAAACAGGATTTTTTTCCTGTTGCTTATTTTAATATGTGAGAAAATGAAGTATGTATTAAAATATATTTAAAAAAAATTATTGTGACATACTGTAATTTTAGAAAAATAAATATATTAATGAATATTACCCAAAATATCGCATTCTGAACTAACTAACTATTTAATCACATTTCTTAAGTTACAATTAATAACCGTGTTAAAACTGAATTGGTTAATTGTATATTACTATATTGTTAACTAAGGGTGGCACAATCGTTGAAAACTTGGTTCAAAATACACTCATAAGCAAAAGTATTGTATATTTTGAATTTTTAAAATAATTTATTATCCTTTCCTTCTTTTTTGTTTTATTACTTAGAATACATAGTAACTTATTTATGGGATTTTATGTATAACAGAAACTAGAAGTTGCTAAACAAATGTTATTATTAAAAAATAATGAACAAAGACAAACTCATAATTAAATGCAACAATTTTTTATTAGCTGTCGCTATTCAATGAAACAAAAATATTTTTTAAACTTTTATTTCATATCGCGTATTATCTCCTCTAGCATATAATACAGCTTGCATACGCCTTCTCATTCTAATAATCAAATTTCTTAGATAATCTTGTGGAATTTGATTCCATTCTTCCTGAGCTGCTATACATAAGTCTTGTTTAAGTAGTCCCATACGTGCTCTATTGGGTTACAATCACGACTTTTTGCAGGCCAGTTCAATTTTTCAATTTCAACCTCAGTAAGGTATTGTACGACAGCGGCAGTGTGCGGGTGGACATTGTCATGCATCAAAATGAACCTATCATACGCAATGAAGCCAGCATATGGGAAAACATGATCTTGAAGAATGTATTGCAAGTAACAAACACCTGTCATCCTTTGAGTGACTTCAACAAGTTCTCTACATCCTTCTGAGCTGAAACCTGGCCAATAAATTACTGAGCTTCCCCCAAAAAGCTATATTTTTTACCAAAGTACATGGTGCAAAACGTTTATTTCTTCGCCTGTATACTAAATTACGCCCATCTGGACAATAAGTGAATGCGGGTTTCGTCACAAAAGAGCACAGCACTCCATTGCTTGGCAGTCCACAGTAAATGTTCCTGAACGAAGTTATGTCTATTTGTCCTGTGCTGTGGAAGCAATTCTAGAACTTTTGCAGGTCGTGCCAGTTTCATTAAGCCTCCTAGAGAAAGTAAATCTGCTTACATTCGTTCCAGCTGCTTCCACTAGATGTACACTAAGCTCAGATGCAGTTGCAGCACGATTTCCTAGAGACGTAAGTAGTAGTAAACGATCTTCTCTTGCATTTGTGCATCTTGGTCGGCCTTGAATAGGTCGTTTGCTAAATTTTCCAGTTTCCCTATGTCGTTTGAGAATACGGGAAACAGTGGATTGGTGCATATATAAGCGTTTCGATATTTCCATTTGTTTTATACCCACATCATACAGAATAGCCACCGGTTCACTGTAATTAGGCATACGTTCCGTTTGACAAATCAGTATCCAATAAACATTTTTGTCAACACACTTTGTGTATGACTGAGAGAAATAATCTAACATTATCTAAAAAGCAACCCAGTAAACAAATTGTTGAAATACCAAGCGTGTTTCTTTTGAAGCAGATATCCGGTTGTTTAATTTAAATGGATTCATACTAACAGTTTTTATTATTATTCAAAGGGATGTGTTTTTACGTTGTGACTAAAAATATTTTTAAATAAACAAAACCTTTCACGTAGCACCAAATATTAAAAATATGCAATACTTTTGCTCATGAGTGTACCCGGCACCGCCGCCATAATCTTGAATTGATGAAAATATTATTTTTATTATTAAATAATCAAGGCGTTTTCGACTTTTGCTGCCAAATTCGTACTCTACGATATTTTTTTTTAATTATGTTTATTTGGACGTCCTGAATAACACTTGGTAGTTACGCCACGATACACCTGAGGAATTCGTGAAAATCGCTTCGGAAGGTCGCGGAAATCGCGGATTCGCGATTAACTCAGTTTTATGGCCCAAAACGGGAACTAAAGTTTATTTCCTACTTTTTATAGCATTTAAATAAAAGGTTTTTTAAAAAAATTTTTTTTACTTTAGTTCAAGATTGGCGGCACTAAACGAGGGGTTTAGTTAGTTGTAAAACTCATTATCTCCACTTATTTAGAACATTGTTATGTTAGCACCATCTTGTGGAGGAAGCTGAAATTTGCGTGTTAATATACACCAAAATTCTCTTTATGTTATTAATATTTTAACATTTCTGTGTGAGAAAGATAATGAATAAAAGTAAACCTCAGAAATGATCTTGATATGGTTTAGCAATGTGCTACGTAATGTTAAGTTTCTGCAACACTATTTAAAATCATCCAATAAAGGTACCCCTAAATACTTGGAAAACACATAAAATGTGTAGTTCACAACGAATAATTTCTACCTCACAAAAATTGTAGCAATATCCAAAAAGAGTTACTTAATGGTTGAATGTCGAAATGCAGTGATGATCGATATTATGGCTGGAAGAAGAAACCCGGTAAGTATAAAATTATGCAATTAAGATTTGCTTAAAATATTTACAATCAATCATAAATTTAAAAGTTAAATATCTGAGAGAGAAAAGTTTATGGAAGCTAGTGACTTCTTACTTTTGTCGCCTTTACATATTATTTGTCAAAAGAACTACAATACGTAATTAACAGAATACTACTTTACTTCTCTATTCCTACTTTACTTTCAGTTATATTGTATTAAAAATGTTTGAAATGATGTATATGTTTGGCCATCTGCCGCCAGGCAGTTGAAAATTAATTACGTTTTCCACCTTCATCAGGATAAAAACCTATCTACACTTAGTTATGGATTTGGTACAGGGCCATCTTGCGGAGGGTAACTGAAAGTATTTCTGCCCTCTAAATTATCTGTTACTGTAACAGCTTAGTAGCCAGTAACAGGAAACCATATTTACTACTGCTTTTCCAGTACGCACTCTAAGCCAGTAAAATGCATTCCTTTCATTTCTCTTTAATTTAATAGGTGGCGCCATAAAGTTGAAATTTATTTTTAATTATTACGGAATATATTTCAACGTAACAGCATATATAATAATAATGTCGATACAAGTATTACGTTAATTGTTATTAATATACCTTTTATATTACTTACTATACGCTTATTTTAACAACGACAGATTTTTTATCCTCAAAATAATATAATTGTACCATAGCTCTTCTTTTTATTAGAATTTAACAAGTTTACAAACTAGAATAAATTATAATATTAAAACAATCAAGCGTATGAGTCCAGAGGTAGTAAAAACGATAGCATATTTTTTATATGGAATAAAAATGACATATTTTGTGTCGAGGGTGTACTTGACGAAAAAGTGAAGCAATTTCAGCAGGAACAGCCTAGACACAAAAATCACTTTACTCCACACATGATGCTATTTTTTCTTCAATTTGAATTAATAAATACTGTTATTTTTTCTTCAAATTCTTTTAGTGCTTCTAGCGGCAATATGAGACTAAATAAGCTGGTCAGACGAAGTGTCAAAGAAATGACAGTTTAAGTTTAAAAAAAAACTTACAAAAGTAATGTTTTTTTGACCTTTGAAGGTAAACAGATTCGTTTATACGTTATCATCGCAATATCGAAGTCATAGGTGGTAGTGTTGTAGAACCCTCCAAAAGACAATAACATTTTTTTCTCCAGATTATGATAACAATGGACATTTTAAATCGAAAAATAGCAAATATACCCGAATCCCTCTATCTGTGTGTCGGTGTATCTATTTGTGGATAATACGTTATTGTCGAAGACGGCTCAACGTAGAAAGTTGAAATTTTAGACGCAAGATTTTTGGCGATTTTTAACATCTCCCATGATTATGATCCCACAGAAAATCGCGAACTGTGGAATTCTTGTAAGACTGGGCCTAATAAGAAGTGTCTGCCTTGAACTAATGATTAACAAAGATTCAACCGAATACTATTTTGTCATAGCATTCTTTGATCTCACAATGTTGCGTATTTGACCTATGCTTGTTGATATGTTTCCGGTAAATATTGTTTGGTGTGTACGTGCCTTAACAAATATCATTTAAATGATCTAATATTTGCCGTTTAATTGCTGCTTATAACTGGTCATATTTAGGTATCCAACGTTTTAACTATGAAAATAGAATAAACAGGCGTGAGTCATCATTAAGAATATTGATTATTTATTTTTTATATACCTAAATAGATTCTGGGCCATCTAATTTTATCCTTCCATTAATTATTTTAATGACTATGAATTATTGACAGAGGCTTGAAACACTGAAGGTTTTGACAAACATTTTTAAATAAATTGATTTATAGATGATGTTTGCATTAAATAAAAGTTTAAAGATGAGATAGGATAACGATAAGTAAAATTATAAATACAGATATATAACTAAATAATAATAATAAACACCACAGAAATTAGACAACAAAATAATTAATTCTGCGGTTGGCTTCTTGTTAAATATTACTTAATAATTTAAATATACAGAAAAAAATTTTTTTAGTGTTTTAAAAACCAGAGCTTTGAAACATTAACAAATATGTTTCTATATATAGATGCTCTGCTTACGAGCAATTAGCTCTATAAGGGTCCTCTTTTACGGTCCATCTGCCCTATCGGACAGCCATAAAAATAAAAAAATATTGGCTACTATTTATGTCAGTGGCATCACGTACTAGTTAATTGTGGTGTGCTCGCGTAAAATATTACTTAATAATAATAATAATGATAATGGTTATTTATTTCCCAATGATTTTACAATAGTAGTGGAATGTAAGGTATAATAACACACAATATAAACAAATAAATATATCTTGATTACTCGCCAAAGTATTTAATAAATACTTGTTGGTAAGATAAAGATCTCATTTTGTAAGTATGAAAAACTAAGTAGTAACATTCACTAACAAACATTTGTTATATTATGGAAAGTCCCCCTGTCATAAACCAATAGTCATTGTTTTAATTAACATGTAGTCTGTTAATATTTTTTATCTCAGTCGATACAATACCATATAAATAGGGGCCCAGGTAAGTATAGTATCTCTATCTATCTATCTATCTATCTATATTCGCAATAAATGGCTGTGGGTGCGTGGCATCTGTGTCCTATTCTTTTTTCATATTTAATTTTGTTAGTAATCAATTTTTTTTCTAGTATAATAATGAGTATTATAACTTATTATATACTAGAGAAAATAAATTCTAAATCTGCCTGATATCCAATAATTAACTTTCTAAGAACAATAAGTTTGACGAGTAAGTAAGTACTACTGTTTTTGTTATATGTCATTTTTATAAATCTCTTTTGTATGGTTTTCAGATTTTTTAAAATGATTTTTGTTTATTCCTCCCCATCCTATTATACCATATGAAAGTTATGATTCAATTAAAGAGTGATACATAAATCTAGTTGGTTTATTTTTCAAAATTTTTTGAGGTATTTGAATCTAGCAAAAAGATACCTTATTTTATTATATTCTTAACTTGCAGGTCCAGTTCAAATGTTTATCTGTAACTATGATACTTGGATGAATCAGCTTCTTCTACATAGATTGTTATTCCCATTGCAGGCAGCTTAATATATTTGCAGTACTTTCTAGTGTCTGTAAATTACAAAGATATAAAATAAATAGGATAAGACCCAAAACTGTGCTCTGTGGGACAGCAATATAGACCATAATTTTCAACTTTACTTAATAATTTTTTGCTGCATCGCATATGGCGATAATTAAACTTATTTAGAAAATTTAAAATTCTTTCTTTGATGATTTATATATATATATATATATATATTGTTCTGTTCTACTTTTTATTGAACTAAATAATTTGCAGTACTAATCAAACCTTAACTTGCTTATTTCCAATAGATAAAAAAAAAACTTTAAAACCAAAAGATCAAATTAAAATCTCTTACCTTTTGATCCGAAAGTATGTCAAAATATTTAATGGGCCGGCTAGCTTATCTTTCCCTTCAGGAGCAGGTTCAAATTCAGTTCCTATTTAAAATGAAATTTTTATTAAAGTAAAATTTTTAATCTGATATAAATAATTTATTTTCTTTGATATTTAGATAATTTAGCTTTATAACAGGTTCGAAAGTCTAATAAGTACACTATTTAAAATTTAATATACGACCTTGTCCAAAATTAAACACACAAAAACCTTCCTTCTTCGTAGCTACACACTTCTCTTTCCAAATCCAAAAATTCTCCTTTCATTAATTCTTCACCTTATCTCATCCTTATCTCCTCTGCAACTCCAAACCACAATAACACCTCTACCTTCTTATTTACAGTCTATTTTTCTCTTCTTCGCTGATCTCCGCAATTTCTGACTTTCAATTCAATTTCAAAATTCTTAATCTTTGTTTATTATTTTTCTTCTTCACTCCCTAATTTTCACTTGTTCTTTTTTTTCTTAAATTTGTTTTTCCAATTTTACAACCTCTCTTTTATCTGTTGTTTATTGTTCTATCTCACTAAATATCAAAGTATCCAAAATAAACAAAACAAAACACCATATCAATTTTGATTAATTTCATTCCCAACATAACCTAACTTAAACCTCCTTGTCTTTCTCCAGGAAAAGATTTACCAACTATAAAATAAAATTTCCTATTTAAAAGAAATGTCATAATGACTTAAATGTCAGAAATTATTTCAACAACTTAATAACTCAGGAAAACATTTACCAACTGTAAAAATAAAATTTCCTACTTAAAAGAAATGTCATAATGACTTAAATGTCAGAAATTATTTCAACAACAACTTAATAACTACTAACATAGATGTCAGTATCAAACTTACTGTTGACATCAAATAAAAACTTTAAACTATTAAAACAACTCTAAACAAGTATTAACATTCTAAAACACATCTTTCGGATCTTTAGCTAATTTAAATAAATTTTGAAAACCATCTAAACGAAATAAACAAATTCAAACCTTGATTCAGCAAATAACACAAACATGCAATCTTCGTAATCGTCCAATATGCAAATACATCGCATTTCCCTCCCCAAATTATAAGCTTTTACTTATGTAAACCTGTTTAATTTTATTCAATTATGCCGTATTTGCAAAATACTTTATCATCAGTTTTGTTGTGTTTTCTTTGTGTGTTTTAATTTGTCAAATATTTCTTTAATCTGTCGTTGTCAAAATATGTCACATTGTCAGTTAAAATTCTTCTAGGAGTGTCTACAGTTTTAAAATATTTAGAAAGTATTCTACAAACCGTATTATTTGTATTACGTCTTTTTTTTGGGATATACCTTTGTGAGTTTTTTGTAATGCGTTTTATAATAATAATTTGACTTAACTGGAATGCAATTAATAACTTTAATTATAATATTGTTAAATTTTATATCATTAAACTCCGTTCGAATATGAACCCATGTCAACTCCCGCACACGTGTATCATAATGAGAATAAACATTTTGTTTGGACCTTGGATATTTTAAAATTAAAATTGACATATGTGGTAACTTCACCATTCATATACCTTTTTGGAGAACTGACGCGTCCCCGCACGTATTACATTTTCATTTATCATTTATAATCATACTTATTTTCATATATGTTCCGGTAACTCTTGACCGTTTTATATAATTCATTATTTATTTATTTATTCCGCACTTAAAACTATATTTCCCTTGGTCCAAACAAAATATCTCTGCACAATATAACATCAAATGCTGAGGGCAGGCATAATGACCAACTCGTCTCCATTGCCATTGCTCTCAAATATCAAATTACAACGATCTTTATTTACATTACCCTTTACTACGTCATTACATATTATTTCAAATTTATATCCACGCTTATTTATCACTAGTATATTTTTCATTATAACCCACAAATCCAAATTATCTTTGTTAATAGATCCGTGTTTGTATATAGTGTATAATTCCATATAAAATTCCCTATTCATGTCCCTTTCCGTATTTTTGTTATAGCTCCTGTTCCAATTATTTCCAGTGCAAATTTCTTCCTCGTCTTGAAGTTTTTGTGTTTTCTTTTTCCAAATATTTTGAGTTTACTTTCATCTACTATCAACTTGTGTACATAACTTTCAGCTATTCTCGGTTTGTAATTTATTAACGATATATAATTTTGTAACACTTTTCTTACTAGATTTTTATATTTAGTAGGACAATTTATCTCCAATCTTTTAGGCATTTTATAATTATTCATTTCACATGTGGGCTTATATTTTTCATCATCTAAATTATTATTATTACAATTACCTATATAACCCACTATGTTTAACTCATTTCTATTAAATATTTTCACCGCAGTACCTTTTAAAACTAGGGACTTTTCCCCAAAATCTATTTTTGCCTTAAGTCGTGATAAAATATCTTCACCAATTATGACATCAAAACTCAAATTGTCAACAATTACAAACTCGCCTCTAAAACGTATCTCTTTTACTTCAAAATCTAAATTTATAATTTTATTGCATTCTGTGAATTTCTTACCATTTGCATTTAATAATTTAATTTTTGAAATCTTAGTACAATTTTTTTGATATAACTCTTTTTTACTATCTATTATCTTTCCATTTATTAAACTGACTTCTGATCCCGTATCAATCAATGCTTTTAAATTTATTTCATTAACTTTAATGTTGATGATTGATAAATTACTAATTCTATTATTATCTAAATTTGATTCATTCTCAATACCTATAAATTCTCGCATATGTCCGTATGTCGTCATCTCAATTAAAACTTCCCTATCTAAAAATTTTCCCTTGGAAAATGTGAATTTACCTCTGCTATCGTCTTAATTTTATTCATGTCATTCTGTTGATCAGATCTGACATTTGTATTGTTTACCTGTGCATATCTTACTGAATCACGTTTAGTATCATGCCTATTTTGTTCTTTATCATAATTATCATTACCGTTGTACCTCCTATTTTCGTCATAATCTCTACCTTTATTTTGATTATTAAAATTTTTACTGTCATAATTTTTTTGATAATTATTATTATACCCATTTTGTTGTCTATTTGCATAATAATTTTGTCTGTTGAAATTTTGGTCATTACCATCTGTTTGGTTGTATGTTTTTCTATTAAATGCTTTATGATTTTTATTCCATCCCATATGTAGATCATCGATCACTCTCAAGTACTCATTCAAACCATCTAATGTCGTAATGCGTTGTATAATGATTACTTGGTGGATGTCATCAGAAAAATGTCTTGCTAGATATTTAATCATTTCATTTTCTGTCAAATTTGGCTCTAAGAATTTAATATTATACATTTTACGCATGACATAATTTTCCCTAGACATACCACTATTTTCTGAATATTTTCCATTAAATAAATTGAAACGAATTTTTTCCTGACAATGTTCAGACCAATACTTTTTTAATAATAACTTTTCAAATTCTTCTAACGTTTCAAATTCAGATTCTACAATTTGATACCAAATTTCGGCTTCACCTTTTAATGAATTTTGAATTTCATGTTTTAAATTAAAATTTAAATTTATAGATTTTAGATATTGCCTTAAACGTTCTAAAAATACTTTTGGGTGGATTCTGGAATCACCATAGAATTGATTTACCAGTGTTTGATGTTGTGTAGCACATGTGTTAAATATAGGTGTGTATGTGTCCTTCAATATCTTCGTATTCTGTTCGATCTTCCCATCCAGTTCTTTTAATTGTGTTTTGATTATATCTTCTTGCTTTTTCATGCGTATATCTATTTCATTCATACCATCTACTATAACATGTTCTACTTCTACTCTTACTTCTTTTTTATTTTCACTTATCTCTTCATAAACCTTTTCTACCTTTTCTTCTACTTTCTTAATTTTCTCGTCCACTTTATTGTGTAACTCTAATATACTCGTTTCCAATTTCCTATTGTTCTCATCCATTTTTTTGTTCATATCTTGTTTGCTTTCTTCAAATTTATTGTCCATTTTGTTGTTGATTTCATCAAATTTATTATTCATGTCTTGTTTGCTTTCTTCAAATTTATTATTCATGTCTTGTTTGCTTTCTTCAAATTTATTATTCATGTCTTGTTTGTTTTCGTCCATTTTTTTGTTATTTTCATCAAATTTATTATTTATGTCTTGTTTGCTTTCTTCAAATTTGCTATTCATGTCTTGTTTGTTTTCGTCCATTTTTTTGTTATTTTCATCAAATTTATTATTCATATCTTGTTTGCTTTCTTCAAATTTGTTCGCTATCATGTTCATTAATTGTATAAATTTATCATCATTTTGTGTTTGTTGGGATGTATCACCTTGTCGAGAAGTTTCTGGTGTTTGATTTTGATTCTCCATTTTTGTTTGATTTCCTGATCTTAATTTCATACAAATACCACACAATTAAGAATTAATACTTTATATACCCTTAATAAATGAAATTGTTATTGAATTTTAAAACTATGTACCACAATCAACAGTTCACAAACTTTCATCAAGACTGCACACTTTATCAAATCAACGATTTTACAATCGCCACGCGTTGGGCGCCAAATGTTCTGTTCTACTTTTTATTGAACTAAATAATTTGCAGTACTAATCAAACCTTAACTTGCTTATTTCCAATAGATAAAAAAAAAACTTTAAAACCAAAAGATCAAATTAAAATCTCTTACCTTTTGATCCGAAAGTATGTCAAAATATTTAATGGGCCGGCTAGCTTATCTTTCCCTTCAGGAGCAGGTTCAAATTCAGTTCCTATTTAAAATGAAATTTTTATTAAAGTAAAATTTTTAATCTGATATAAATAATTTATTTTCTTTGATATTTAGATAATTTATAACAGGTTCGAAAGTCTAATAAGTACACTATTTAAAATTTAATATACGACCTTGTCCAAAATTAAACACACAAAAACCTTCCTTCTTCGTAGCTACACACTTCTCTTTCCAAATCCAAAAATTCTCCTTTCATTAATTCTTCACCTTATCTCGTCCTTATCTCCTCTGCAACTCCAAACCACAATAACACCTCTACCTTCTTATTTACAGTCTATTTTTCTCTTCTTCGCTGATCTCCGCAATTCCTGACTTTCAATTCAATTTCAAAATTTTTAATCTTTGTTTATTATTTTTCTTCTTCACTCCCTAATTTTCACTTGTTCTTTTTTTTCTTAAATTTGTTTTTCCAATTTTACAACCTCTCTTTTATCTGTTGTTTATTGTTCTATCTCACTAAATATCAAAGTATCCAAAATAAACAAAACAAAACACCATATGAATTTTGATTAATTTCATTCCAAACATAACCTAACTTAAACCTCCTTGTCTTTCTCCAGGAAAAGATTTACCAACTGTAAAAATAAAATTTCCTACTTAAAAGAAATGTCATAATGACTTAAATGTCAGAAATTATTTCAACAACAACTTAATAACTACTAACATAGATGTCAGTATCAAACTTACTGTTGACATCAAATAAAAACTTTAAACTATTAAAACAACTCTAAACATATATTAACATTCTAAACCACATATCTTTCGGATCTTTAGCTAATTTAAATAAATTTTGAAAACCATCTAAAGGAAATAAACAAATTCAAACCTTGATTCAGCAAATAACACAAACATGCAATCTTCGCAATCGTCCAATATGCAAATACATCGCAATATATATATATATATATATATATATATATATATATATATATATATATATATATATTTGTACAACGGCTTAATAACTCCAATTTTAAAGATATCAGGAAAAATGCCATATTCAAATGATTTATTTATTGGATATTTTAGTGATGCCATTATTTGATCTACTATCTCTCTTAATATTTCAGACTTGATGTGTCATTACCTGGTGCTTTTTTGTTTTTAATTCTCATATGTACTTTTTATTTCTTGTTCATATCTATATATGTTAGTCTTAGGGATATTGAATTTTCTATTGTTGTATTTTTAAAGTTTAGGTTCTTATCACACTTTATTTTTTTAGCATATACTTCCCCAATGTCACTAAATGATCACTAAATTTGTTAACAATAGCTTGCTTGTCATACAGTTCATTGTTATTAATACAAATCTTTTCAATGTTTATTTCTGACTGATTTTCGTTACATAAAGTATTTACTGTTTGCCAAATTTATTTAATAGAATTTTTTTTTATTAGATTTTTGTAATAATTTACTTTCGTTTCTTTAAAATTAATTAACTAATTTATTTTTATACTTCTTATACTCCATTAATATAAGTTCGTTGGTTGGATATTGTAAATTTTTTTAAATATTTCATTTTTATAGAATTTAATAAACTTTTAATTGCCCAGTATTTTTTTATCATTACTTTTTATTCGTATTATTTTTGAATTGCTTTCAATGTATAGCTTTAATTTATTTATAAAAAATTTCGTAGTAGCGTTTAAACAATTATTTTGATATACATCAATCTAGCTTTTATTTTGTAAATAGACAATAATTTTAAAAAAATTTGTTTTATCAACTATAGTTGTATTTAGCGTTGAAATATCGAAAAGTAAAATTATTGAATAACACATTTTGAAAAATTATTCGTATCTCACTTATTTTTTGGAATTTTTTTAAAAAACTGTTGCACTTAGAAATGTATGCTTAAGGTGAAACTATCAAAAAAGTATAGTCTTTCCATTTAAGAAAAAAAGTTGATGTCACTTCCGGTTCAACTGGAAGTGATATTTTCATACCTGTCAGTCTAAAAGTAGCCCATTATTGTCTAATTCATGTGTACCAAAAACCAAATTTTTAAATACAAGAACAACCAAAGTATTGCGGGCGTACATTGACTCGTAGCCACACTGTATACTCACCCAATATATTCAGATATTTCTCAACATAGTCCTCATCACTTGCAATGTCCATATTTAAATCACCAATAAATACATGTTCATAACAACCTTGTTTATTTTCGAACAAATAATTTTCAAATTCGGTATTGAAAGAACGAGGAAATGGATTTAGACCTTCCCCTGACAAGTATTTTATTGACCCATGAAATATACGGACTTTGGCTTCAGAATCTTAATTGGGAACATATGTAGATCAGGAATCCATGAGGTAGACATCCCGAAAAGTGGGTGGAACTCCGCCATATTGGTTTTTATACCAAACCGGATGTGCACTCTATCTCCTCAACCGTTGATCCGATTTTAGTTTCCTTTTTTTTAGTTCAACTACAAATTTTACGCTAAAAGATAAAAGTTGAATTGAAGTGAATTTTTTCGTATCTTTTAAGAAAATGGAGTTAAAACTAATGCTAAAAATACTAATAATAAAATTTCGTTATTTACACCCCCACCTTTTTTGTTTCGCAATAAAAAGAAAATATTCTAAAGTAAAGAATGTACAAATTATTTGGCTGCAAAATAGCGCTTCGTTTCATTCATTATCTTCAAAAATGACAATGATACTGTCATTTAAGTTGCGCAGTGTCGCATGCAGCGCTCCGCTCCCAAATTCAAAATGAATTGATATACCTAGGCATCATGCGAAACATTTCAAGTACGCTGTGCTCGCCTGCAGTCATACTCGTGTAAACTATTCCCTATTCCTGTGTTTCTTGTTATTTTTCGTGACTTAATTTTGTGTATTTCAAAAATTTCTCTTAATTTGGGAAATCCTGTACAATATGATTCAGGTTTGTGTATTACTTGTCACGGCTAAAGAAAATTTCAATAACTCTTACATTGGAGGAAACAAAATTGTTACTTATGCGAAAATTAGAAAAGACGTTGTATATTCTAGATTGTCCTTAGTAGGTAATAGTAATTTTTTTACCATTCAGGCAATGAATGCTATACACACTATACTCATAAAAAAACTTAAAAAATGATGCATCACCACCACCAGTCCCAATTCCAACAAAGAAACCGTTAGTAAGATTACGTGCACTAAGCTCTTTTAATAGAAGTAAAGACTGCCTTATCTGTTCCCAAAAGAAACGGCGCGGCTACTATAAACTTTTGAGAATTTCTGAATCGGAAAAAACGGATAAATTTATGAAGGTATTTAACTTTTTTAAAGATATGGTTTTTGATAAGTGCTTCATTCTGCAGACATCAAATAATATCTGTGCAGCTGGTATTTAGTACTATATTGTTTAAACCAGCATTTTCAGGAGTACAAACAAAAACTAAAATCAGAAACAAATAATACAAATAAATTTCAATTTACAATCACTGCAAAGATCTTATTTTGTTTTATAACATAAAAACCAAAAATTTAATGTATAAAATCGTTTCTCCTACATATTTATTACAACTAAATGCAACTAATGTACGTTTCAAATGTGTTAAGCCCTCACTTTATTCGCGAATATTTCAAAAATGAAGTGGTGGAAAAAACTGAAAATAGGATTTGTTCATTTTATGTCATTTGTAAACTACTCACTGAATTTTAATAACTTGAGAATTTTGTCGTGGTATGAAAGAATAGCCTTCTCTCAATACATTTAAATCGTATATTAATAGCACACGCCACTGGGTGGATAAAACGAGGTTTTGTAGCTAAAATGTGGGACTACAACTTATATTAAACAAGTATTTAAAAAAATATAGAATGAGAAAAGGTGGACGGTTGTGATACTTCTTTTTATATTAATTTTAACTTTGTTATCTTAAAAGGTACAAAAAAACTCACAAGAACTTTTATCTTTCAGCATAAAATTTGTAGTTGAACTAAAAAAAGAAAATTAAAATCGGATTAGCGGTTGCGGAGATAAAATGCACATCCGGTTTGGCATAAAAACCAATATGACGGACTTCCTCCCACCTTTTCGGGATATCCACCTCATGGATTCCTGACCTACATATGTCCCCAATTAAGATTCGGAAGTCAAAGTTCGTATATTCCATGGGTCAATAAAATCCTTGTCAGAGGAAGGTCTAATTAGAAGATCTATATATTGCAGACATTAATAAATTTTTATTGCCGGGTAAAATGCTTCATTTCAACATTTTAATTTCTCTATAAGAATCTCTATATCTTACATTATTGAATTCACACCTTAAACCAGACTCTACGTATATTACAATTTCATCATTTTAATTTACCCCTCGTTTATTATATATCATGTCCTGATAATTTATCTGTCTATCAAGTTTGTTATTTTGTAGGTTTCAATTGAAACAATGATGTCAAATTCTACTTAAATTCTTTCAAAAATAATACATGTCATTCGTATTGTGTACAAGTTAGTGTCTTTTTTTCCACCTTGAAATTTCTGATGTAACTATCAATTTTTGTCAAATTATTGGGATTAGGATATTTGAATTTATCTAATAAAGCAGAAAAAGATGCAAAAATAATAATTATATTTATATAAAGATAATAATAATAATAAAAGCATATATTAAGTACCCCCTCTCTAAGTTTTAAAATTCTTAAGAATGGACCACACCTGCAATTTAATTTTAAATCATTTTCATCACTTATGACTTTTATTCCCGATTCTGTCTTCACATTTATTTTCCATCAAGTGTCCATATATCCTGATGACCAATTTAACAATTTACAAACAATAATTTTGTAGTAGTTAAGCCCTCGTAATTTTTTATTTTAAGGCCTTTTCATCTGGATTTGTTGATATAATATCATTTTTCAACTTACATACGCATTAAACTTGAACAACGGTAGGTTTTATTGTCAGTTAACCTCCAGATTTATTTAGAATTTTTTTAATTATGATACGATAACATTCCTCTATATCATCTGGTGTAATATTTAACTGCGTTTTATTTTTCAACAGATCCTCAACAATGTCCAGTACATTTTCATTTTCTTCTGTGCCGAATATTCTTAAGGTTTTTCATCCATTACATCGCTCCACATTATATAGTTTTTTTAAAAAACACAATTTTCTGGCTCTAGAGTATTAAGTCTTTTTTATACCTCTCAAATATTAATTTAAAATCATTTTGTACTTTTTCAGCTATAGATTCTGCGACTGTTATTGTTTTACTCATATCAGAGAAGAATTCTTCAAGTGCTGCCTCCACATTTGTATCACTTGTGTGTGTCATGATTGTTGCATAACAACACAACAATAAATTATTTAATTAAATCGATAATTCGTTCATTCACTTAGGGAATCGTCTTTAGCTGTTTTTTTGTCTTTTTAACTTTGTTTTTGTACTTTGTTTCACACTTATTTCCGGGAGTCGAGCTTACCACCACTAAATAACTTGTACTCGTTTACAATTAACAAACACTTATAAATGACTTACTAAATATTTACAGAAAGTTTTCGGAAATATGTGAGGTTGGGAGCTTCATGTAGCTAACGATGGCTTATTAAACCATACATCGGCAAATATAGAACAAACAAGTTTGTAACTAAATTTTAAAACAAAACCTCCTAACATAATCTTTACTTCAAACTCACATTTGATCATTATTAGATTTCCTTTTCCCCGAATATTTAATCTCAAAGACTGCGAGGACAAAGTAATGCCAAGTCGGTGCACCGAATACTTTTTAAAACATCATCAAACCACAAAGTGAGATACACCCTAAACATATTTGCATAAATAGCTTTGAAGTTAAAATTTTGCTCTCAGCTGATGCAGAAGGCGTATCTCATTCAATTAGTGCCTCATGCCCACTCCGTGATATTATTTCGCTGAAGCAAGTTTGTTGTGTTGGATTATGTAGTGATCGTTCAACCATTAATTCCCTATAATTATCTTTAAATCCATTTTGGAAGTTACGGAATATTTCAACTGATTCATATGTGCATGTTTTATTACTTTTATTTTATAGTCTTTAGAGCCTTTAGTATTTATTATTGTGTATACTTATTGATATAAAGTTACTATTACAACGCAAAGAAATATTAAATACACCAAAAATTATTACATTGTGTCAAGAAAATAAGAACAAATTAGCAATTTAGCTAGCTGAACTGTATCAATTAATATTTTCCGAGAGGGTAATTAACTTGTTTTCTAATGAATTTTTTATGTAGCCTTCTGCCTCATGTGAAGCTTTTCAGTCTTCATATCACTTCATTCTATTAGACCGGCGCCACTAGTTAGGCAAATACAAATCTCTGTGTAACTTCTTAGGGTTTGTTAATGGAGAGTACTTGTTTGGTACACTTTCCTATTTGGTAATTTTAAAAAATTGTTGAAATATATTGAGTTTGGAAACTTATTCACACCACGCTTCTCGCTAGTTACTAAGCGATTTGCACAAAAATACATTTATTAAGTAGGCACAGAATAACAAGGTTACTTTGTAAGTACTATTTTAAAGTACTTTGATGCTGCTTTATTAAGAGGATTTTAAATTTGCATATTCTTCATAGAATATCCTTTGATACATGCTAAAAATACAAGTTGACATTTCTTATCTATGTCATAAACTCACAGAATGTTATGTTAAAACGATAAATTAATAATTGACAAAAAAAGAACAAAATGATGGTCATCTGTTCATTTTTGACGTGAAGCTTAAGTGACTCCTCTGGTAATTCTTTCTTGTGAGGTAACAGTAGCAATCGATACTTGATATACCGCGCTAATATGTCTGTTCTGATTTTTCGTTAGCCTTTAAATAATGTTATTTTAAAGAAAATTGCACGTTCAGAAATAATTTAAAATAATATTGTCATTAATATTATCAAATATCGTCTAAATGATTTATAATATACCTAAACCTTCGTCGTTTGCCGCAGCTATGGCCTGCAATGATTTACGAATTTCCAAATCTTTGACCTTCTACTTGTTCCATCGACCTTCTTATCAATTTTATCCACCTCTTTCCAATCACTTAGTTTGAATATATTATTTTTTCAAATGGCGCGTCTACTTAATCTATCTGGAATAGGCCTATATCTCTGTCTTCGTTATTGGAAAATTGCTCCAAAAATCAGATTAATATTACTTTGAACCGCCGCCATTTTTTAATTTTTTTCCTTTTCTCTGCGTTTTAGCAAAAAATATTTTAGACAAGAGTAGTAGGGCTAAATGAGTACTATCCAACGATGTATCACATGTACATATTTGTTTCGAAATAAAACTTTGAAAATTTTTTAAAACTTTGGACCGCCGCCATTTTGAAACGAAGAAGGCGATTTGGTCGGGTGCTCTCCCCCGTCCTCCAGGGGTCACGGTTGACTAAACAACGTTTCGGCAGAATCTCATCTGCCATCTTCAGGTTATCACTGAAAGCTGCCTACTGCTGCACCTCGTTGCTTGAACTGAACTGGCGTTCCCCACGTTGTGCGGCTCTTTATATATGCTGCAGTCTAGGGCGCGCCTGTGCGTTTGGCTACGTTTTACCCGTGGTAGGCGTAGCAGGTGCCTGAGCTAACCACACAAATGGCCTCGCTGAACCGTCACGCTCCATGTGACTTCTCGCTGGTAGTCGGGCATCCTCATGTCCAATCGGTGCCGCAGAATGCCGTGGTTCTCATTGATTGGTCAGCGCTCGGCTCTGACTCCTCGTGATTGGTCCATTTCGGTCAGGTTGCTGTGTTTCTTCACTATTTGTCAATACTTGCATGTACCTCCGCGTGATTGGTTGGTCCATTGTGGATCGTCGTGTGTTTTCGGTTACGTATCTTCCCACAAGAGCGGGCTTCCAAAAACTGGACAATCTCTGCGTATCATCTCGTTTATCAAGATTTTGTGGTCTTTCTTCGATCTCTATGGTCTCTCTGGGACCTTGACCTATAATGCTCGATATTAGCTATTGTTCTGGTGTTGTCGAAGACTATTTTGTGTCCTGTTGATTTTATATGCTGTGCTAGGGACGATATTTTCTCCTCTTTTCATACTGCATTCATATATTCTTCCTTCCTTACACTAATGCGTCTATTGGTCTGTCCTATGTATGATTTGTTGTAATCTTGGCACTGGATTTTGTATACTCCTTGGTTTTCTAGGGTAGTTTTTGATTCTGGATTACGGAGGACTGCATTGATTTTTCGGTCTGTTTAAAATATTATTTCTATGTTATGTTTTCGTAAAAGTTTGCCAATTTTATCTGTCGTCCCTTTCACGTAAGGTAGATATTTGGTTTCTGACACTAGAGTCTTTACTACTGAATTTAATTATGCTGTATGGTGATAACATGCCGCATTTAGATATCTATCCGTGTGAGTGGGAATTCTGTATACTGTGTGACCTAGTCTCCTGTCTTATTTCTTTTTCACTAATACGTCTAAAAATGGAAGCTTGCCTTCTGTTTCTACCTCCATGGTGAATTTGATCTTATCGTGAATGCTATTCAGGTGGTCTAAGAAACTATTTAGTGGTTCTATTCCATGAGTCCAGATTACGAATGGGTCGTCCACATATCTTAACCAAAGTTTTGGTTTGAGTGGTGCCGTTTGTATTGCACGAATTTCTAAGACCTCCATGAAGAGATAACGGTGAACCCATCAGTGCTCCTTCCGTTTGCTTGTAGCGCTGGTCATTGTATATGGAGTATGTATTGTTTAAACAGTGGTTAGTTAGGCTAAGAATATGCCCCTCTTGATGATACTTTCGTTTGATTAATTCCAGTTACTCCTCTATTGGTACGTTAGTGAATAGTTACACTACATCGAAGCTCACTAGAATATCTTCAGCTTGGAGAGTCTCGTTGTTTATTAACTCGATAAAATGTTGTGTGTAGTCCACTGCATTTTCATTAGAGGGATAACGCTCACAAAGTTTGGTTTGAAGCCGTTTATTAAAGTTGTTTTTCTTAGATACTGACCGATAGTCTGGTTTAGTAATGGAGCGAAATTATATTTTGTTAAATATTGATAAATGTTGGGCATTGTCCAGGCATGTAACGTTTTCTGCGACCCATACTTTAAGGGTCTAAATATCGAAACATTGTTGAATTATATGCTTAATGTATGGATATAATGAAATAACTACAATTCCATTAGCTGTACAGAATTTACTTAAATATAACGTTAAAAAACTGGAATGTCCATCTATAAATAATATAATTGGTGAGTATATTTTAGATTCAATAAGCCATGGATGTTTTGTTATATATTCAAAGCAATATTCCAAATTCATCCTGCTCTTCTCAGACTTCTCTATATCCCAATCATCTGGTATAGTTTTTACAATGTAAGCAGGTATTCTAATATAAGGAAATGCAATTATTGTGGGAGCCACTTTTCCATTTGCATCAGCAGTCACTAGTACTTTTATAGACTCTCTATCATTATTTTCAGTGATATCATGCACATTTTTGTGTCCATTAATATCCAAAATTTTTTGCGATTTAGGACATAACGTAAATTTTGCTTTTGCTTTATCAGCATTAAACACCATTTCAAGATTTTTTAATAGATTTCAAAGAACCACAGCCCTATATCTGATTCTTTTACTGAAGCTAGCCTGGATGTTGATTTTTCAACTACTCTCTTGGATATAGATGGATGTCGTTTTAAGAAAAGGGACAACCATTTTTTCCAGGCTTTGAAAAAATTGTTAAGTACATCTTTTGTACAATTTTTTCTACAGATGAGAGAAGGGCCCACTTTATAACCGAGAATCCCATTCTAGCCATTTTCCTTTATCCAATTTTCTAATAGTTGCTCGTAGTGATAATTTAAATGTTTTTGGAATCCATTTTCCGTTCTACAGGACTTATCTCTGTTTATATAGTAATGTTGACCGAGGGATCATATACCCTCTGCTTGATTCAGAATGACTCATTGACATCTTCCTCATTAATATTGATTCCTCTTTGCATTGCAATTTAGATTTCTTACAACAGGGCATCTTGAATAAAAGAGGAGAAAAAAATAACACAATCCAATATAGCACATATTAATATTGCCAATTATTATTCACTCTCAAATATTAAAATTTCAATAAAAAACAAGAATCGAATAATTCACGGGAATTTCTCCAGTAATTGACAGACCGTGTCAATAAGTGGATTTTATATTTTTTGTTATCTAGTTATTGACATTTAATATTTATTTCAACTCTACACATAATCTTTAAAAAATATGTGTATCGTTGTTTAACATAAATGGATTAGGTTAATTATATATTTTACTTAAATCAATTACTAACTTATCTTAAAATTATCACTGGATTATTTGTACACAATTGCTTAATAAAATTTTTAGCTTAACTGTAGTTCTTGTGTGTAGTACATGAAAGCTTCTGAAAAAACTAACGTAGTAAATTACTTGAACATATAGTACCAGCGGTTGTAGCAGTGCTACTGGGTATTTTTACACTAGGTGCAAGACATAAAGGAACAAAGCTAATCTCTATAAAGTCCTTATTTTACTATAAGGAATGTAACCAGACTGCAACCAACAGCTACTATGTGCCCCACCGAGCGCTGAATTACGAGTTACAAGTCTGGCGCGTTAAGTCAACAAACACCGTCCAAAAGACTAATTCCTACTTAAAAGAGTTCTCGTGCCAGTCATCTCACACCACTTGCAGACTGCAGTTTTGAGCTGTTGGCTCTCATCAGTGCAAGGTAGGTTGTGACGACCGACACGAGGATCCTTCGACTATTTGGTACATTTCGATATCCGGATACCGACATGCATAACAGTCAGCAGGCGCCATCTAGCGGTCCAATATCTTTTGCAATCGAAAAATAAATAGCGTGACTGGGCTTAGCATGAGTTCAAGTGTGGTTCTAGAGGGCAGAATATTACAAATATAATATTTCAGTCGCATACTCCTCTATAAAGTCCTTATTTTACTATAAGGAACGTAACCAGACTGTAACCAACAGCTACTCTCCGGGCTATGTGCCCCGCCGATAGCTGAATTACGAGTTACAAGCCTGGTGTGTTAAGTGTAATAATTACATATTACCAAACATAATGCTAATGCTCCGATTGCAACAAGTAGAAATTTTAAGTAGCAATTAGTCTTTCGGCCGGTGTTTGTTGCAATCGAAGCATTATCACTAGAGAACACTGAGCTAACTTAATTGCAATTGCGCACCACTACATAATCGAACAAGCAAATAATACGGCTATAATCGTTTTTAATTATAATTCAATATAAGACCCGCTGACATTCACAATTGTTCACAGAACTCTTGACAAAATATGATACGTGCGAAATATATATTTAATATTGCAAATACTTATAGTATTTACAATTTAAGTGTAAATGGCTGTAAATACTGTTTTTAGTCATTACGCATTGTTGTAATATGAATATGGAGCAATTAGTTAGCAACGAGGTGGCGATCCTCAGTTTAATTTCATTTATATTCTACTCGTAAGCGTAATATCCACCGTAATATTTTCTAAACTCATACAGTTGTTGCTACTTTAATTACTTAGAACAAAGTTTCGTAATTATGTCGTATATTTCTGAACCAGAAATTAAGTCTAATATGGCTTATGCGAATAAGAATAAATTAGTTATATGTGTGTGACTCGCAAAAAATATATAAAAGGGAACTTACAATTTCCATGAAGAACCATAACTGGGCTTCTAGGCGTATTTTAATACGAACATTTGTAAATTAATAATAGTAATAGATTTAGACATGCTAAAGAAAAAATTGTTTAAATAATTGTTCGAATCTTTCGTAACAAAAAAAAAGCCTTTCCTGCAAACGTCAAAAAACTTGAATTTATTGACAAGTTCCGTGAACTTCTATTACACTCTGACGCTTCATCTGAACGGCACTAAAAGTATTTTACTGGTGCTCACGAGCGGCATTAAGAGCAATATTTTTCAAACCAATTAAACTTATCATTGTGAGCGGTACTTAAAGTCTTTTACTTCCATTCATGAGCGGCACTGAAGTTATATTTTTTCAAACAGCTGCATTTTTTGTGAGTCACAAATTCATAATAAGAATATATAATAATATAATAATTACCACGTTATTGGTTAAATTGTAGACTTTTAAAAAGCAACTGCTTCAATCTTTAAACGATCAGCTATAAGGTTTACGTCGAAAGTAGCAGATCTCATATATATTCATTTTCCTGTTGGTTTAGGAACTTAAAGTATGTTACGGAGGTAGAAAACATGCATATGATCTCCAAACCACTTGACCAAACCTGTTATTAAAAAAAAGAAAACTTGTACATAGGACCGACTTCTGAAATATAGTTCCAGTCGCTTTATTTTATGGGATTTTGGAACTATTAACTCCCGGTGGTAAAATATGAGAGGAGGCAGACATTGTAGTAGATTACATTTCCTAATTCCTTGTGTTAAGAAAGAATTAAAAAATCAAAAATGTAAAGGTAATCTTTATAGGTACAGTGAATGAACGTTGAAAAAGTCTCCCTTCCAAAGACTCTTTCATTCAATAGGCGCTCTTTGTGTAGATCAAAATAACATGTTATACCAGATGCTTATTTTATCATTATATATTATCTTTAAACCATACGGCAATGAATCACTAAACTATCTCTTTTTGGCCTAAATCTTGCTTTAATTAAACTGTATGAGGGTAAATTGGTTCGCCCTATACAAAAAACTTATCAACCAATCTAATATCTACCATAGTTAATAGTCGCTTTCAGGTCATCTATTATACAATAACTTATCAGACTTGTTATGAAACTCGTTATCTTTGATGATATTAATGACTTGTGTACTATCACGCCATGGGGAAGGAGTAAGAATAGGAGTGCTGTATCGGCAAATTTTTACCACCAATGACGTATAGGGTCTATTTTTTACGGTCACACCTAGTTATGTTGGTGGGTTCTTTCAAATGCGCTTTCGATGTGTAGATCTATCTAGCGTAGAGTAGTCTCAGACTTTAATCGTAGAAAAGTTGATGTGGGTTCATCAGTTCGACTTCTTTATATAGTTCGTTTGAGAGATACATTATTTCTGTTGTTTAACAATTATTAATTTATTAAGAGTTGTTTTACCATCATTTCACCATGCTAATGTTCTATTACTAATATATATTATTATTCCTTTTATGTTATTTTAACTAATATATGACTCCACCAGTGAGTAGTAACCAGTCAAAGAAATTATATCTAAAAGTTCCCCCAATATTTTCATTTTGCATATTAGTGAGTGTATTCTTTTAATAATATGTTTTCCCCATTTTAGGTGGAGTCTATAATAATACCAAGATACTTAAATTCAGTTGTCCGAGCTATTGTGAATTCATTTGCGATGTTGAGATTCTAGAACGGTGGCAAGTTTTGCTCATTCATGCAAATTGGTAAGAACTATATTTTATTAAAATTTACCATGAGTAATTTGAGTCTTTAATTTTATTTGTCTTTTTCAACTATTTGTTTTAATGTCATCCAGCTCTCACTAGTATAAAATATTGCAGTCGTCCGCGTATGTTATTATGCTACATCTACTTTGGACAGAAAACAAGTAATTTAAATAAATGTTAAAGAGAATGGGACCTAAGACAATCCCTTGCGGTACTCCATACTCCACTCTTCTGTCGTCACTAGTAAAAGAGATACGTTTTAGAGGCGATTTTGTAATTGTTGACAATTTGAGTTTTGATGTCATAATTGGTGAAGATATTTTATCACGACTTAAGGCAAAAATAGATTTTGGGGGAAAAGTCCCTAGTTTTAAAAGGTACTGCGATGAAAATATTTAATAAAAATGAGTTAAATATAGTGGGTTATATAGGTAATTTTAATAATAAGAATTTAAATGATTTAAATGATGAAAAATATAAGCCTACATGTGAAATGAATAATTATAAAATGCCTAAAAGGTTGGATATAAACTGTCCTACAAAATATGAAAATCTAGTAAGAAAATTGTTACAAAATTATATGTCGTTAATAAATTACAAGCCGAGAATAGCTAAAAGTTATGTACACAAGTTAATAGTAGATGAAAGCAAACCGTTTAAATGTAAAACTTATCCTATACCCTTCAAACGTCGAAATAAAGTACAAGAAGAAATCGGAAATATGATAAAATCTAATATTATAGAACCAGCAAAGACAAACTTTATAAATCCTTTAGTAATAGTGAGTAAAAAGGATGATTCCATAAGAATATGTCTCGATGCTAGAAATTTAAACCAAATTACTAAGTCTCAATCTGATGCACCTCAAACCATAGATACTATGCTTTATAGAATTGCAAAGAATACCATATTTTCTAAATTAGATTTAAAAAATTCATTTTGGCTTATTCCTTTACATGTAGATTCTCGTAAATATACTGGTTTTAGTGTAGATGGACATATTTATCAATTTAAGGTAGGTAGTTTCATTTGGTTTACAATCAGCGTCATCTGCTTTAGTTAGAGCTATGCAATCAATTTTAGGTAGATACGAACATTTTTGTCTTCATTACATAGATGACATTCTTGTATTTTCAGATACAGAGGAAGAACATTTTGAACATTTAAACATAATATTAAATGCATTAGATGAGGCAGGTTTAATATTAAACATAGAAAAATGTGAATTTTATAATACTTCGGCAAAATATTTAGGGTATATTAGAAATCAACAAGGAATATCGATAGGTAAAGAACGTATTAAAGAAATCAAAGAATATCCAGCTCCAAAAAATTTAAAGATGTTAAGAGGGTTTTTAGATATATTAAATTATTATAAGAAGTTCGTACCTCGACTTTCAGAGTTAGAAATACCGCTAATAGAATTACTTAGGAAAGACACAAAATGGGAATGGAATAGAAGACGTGAAAAAGCATTTAACAAATTAAAAATTAATTTTCATGATAATTTACTTTTATATAGTCCAGATTTTAATTTACCTTTTATTTTACGTACAGGCGCTTCAGAACAAATAGTCGCGGCAGAACTTATTCAAATTATAAATGGAATTGAAACGCCAGTATGTTTTGTATCTAGGATTTTAAAACCGTATGAAACTAGGTATTCCACATCAGAACTCGAGATGTTCTCAGTAATACACGCTATATCTAAATTATCTTATATTTTAACATCAAACCATTTTACAATTGAAAGAGATCACTCAGCTTTATGTTCGCTCATGAAAAATAGGTTTGCAAACAATAGAATTTATAGATGGTCTCTCTTAATTCAAGAGTACTCGTTCACTACTAAACATAGACCGAGTAAAGAAAATATAACAGCAGATGCATTTACTTGAAATAAACAAGTTGATATTGATAAAGGAAATAATTTTATAGTAGGTTTAAATATTCTGTTGGGTGAAAATTCGTTATATACAAATGCGAAAATTATTGAAAGTCAAGAATATTTGAATGAACTTAAAAATACAGTACGTGTATGTTCACATAGAAGATATAGCATTAAAAACAATATGCTAATTAAGACAGTTATGGATGAAGAGAAATACGTGATACATGATAAATTAGCTTTAAATATTTTAAATGATTTGCATATTCATTTTGGGCATATTGGGGTGAGAAAAACTTGGATGATTTTTAGAGAAACGTTTTTTTGTAAGAACGATTTACCATTAACGAAAAGAATAATTTCATTATGTCACAATTGTTGTTTGGGAAAAATTAAAAACCATAAAAATAGAAATAAAGTAAATAGTATTTTGACAAAACAACCTCTAGAAATTATAGCTATTGATTTTATAAGCAATCTAATAAATGATAAAGTTGGTTATAAACACATACTGGTTGTGGTTGACGTTTTTTCAAAATTTACAAAGGCGTATCCCACAAGAAGATGTAATACAAATACGGTTTGTAGAATACTTTCTAAATATTTTAAAACTGTAGGCACTCCTAGAAAAATTTTAGCTGACAATGCGACATATTTTGACAACGACAGATTAAAGAAATATTTGGCAGACAAACAAATACAAATAATTTTTACGACAATTAGACATCCACAAGCAAACCCAGCAGAACGTTATATTCAAGAAGTAATAAAAATTTTAAGATTAACTGTACAACATGATCATACTGATTGGGTATCATTTCCCTCATATGTGGAATATTTCATAAATAGTGTATCAAGTACGATCACTCAAGTATCACCAATAACAGTAATGTCTGGTGTTACACCTGTCAGGCCATGGGAGTTTGAGACAAGAATAAATTTAGAACAAGTTAGAAATCAAGTAAAGGCCAGATTAGAAAGAAATGCAAAGAAGTATCAAGATAGAGAAAATAAGAGAATTAAAAGACAGATAGTTTATAAACAAGGTGATGTAGTAATAATTAAAAATCTGAAGGTATCAAAAATTGACAGGAATATATGTGCTAAATTTCAATATCCATATGAAGGACCATATAAACAGGGTTTTAAATGAAAATACGTATGAACTAAAACACATGAATAATGAAAAAATAAAAGGTAAATTTTCACATAGAAATGATTTATCCATACACATTGACAAATTAAAACACACAAACAAAACACAACAAAACTGATGATAAATGCAGTATTTTGCAAATACGGCATAATTGAATAAAATTAAGCAGTTTTACATAAGTATGCTATGTATTCGCATATTGGACGATTACGAAGATTGCATGTTTGTGTTATTTGCTGAATCAGGGTTTGAATTTGCTTGTTTCCTTTAGATGGTTTTCAAAATTTATTTAAATAAGCTAAAGATCCGAAAGGTATGTGTTTTAGAATGTTAATACTTGTTTAGAGTTGTTTTACTAGTTTATAAGTTTTTATTTGATGTCAACAGTAAGTTTGATACTGACATCTATGTTAGCGGTTATTAAGTTATAGTTGAAATAATTTCTGACATTTAAGTCATTATGACATTTCTTTTAAGTAGGAAATTTTATTTTTATAGTTGCTAAATGTTTTCCTGGAGAAAGACAAGGAGGTTTAAGTTGGGTTATGTTTGGAATGAAAATAATCAAAATTCATATGGTGTTTTGTTTTGTTTATTTTGGGTACTTTGATTTTTAGTGATATAGAACAACAAACAACAGATAAAAGAGAGGTTGTAAAATTGGAAAGACAAATTTAAGGAAAAAAAAGAACAAGCGAAGATTAGGGAGTGAAGGAAAAAAAAAAAAATTTGAAATTGAATTAAAAAGTCAGAAATTGTGGAGATCAGCGAAGAAGAGTAAAAATAAACTGTAAATAAGAAGGAAGAGGTGTTATTGTGGATAGGAATTGCTGAGGAGATAAGGACGAGATAAGGTGAAGAATTAATGAAAGGAGAATTGTTGGATTTGGAAAGAGAAGAGTGTAGCTACGAAGAAGGAAGGTTTTTGGGTGTTTAATTTTGGACAAGGTTGTATATTAAAATTTTAATAGCGTATTAGTTTTTCGTAGCTGTTATAAAACTGCTAAATTATCTAAATATTAAGAAAAATAAATAACTTATATCAGATTAAAAATTTAAAGTTTGATTAGTACTGCAAATTATTAAGTTCAATAATAGTAGAACAATACAATATACATATACATATATATATATATATATATATATATATATAGCTATACACCATGGAGACATCTATGATGTCTGGTGTATAGTAGCATTTGACCACAGCAGAGGATTCACTTACCTCTCATCGGTACACCATTTACATAAGTTTGTATAAAACTAGCAGGTTGGCCACTGTCATTTGTCTGTTCCACGACCTATGGCATACTGATGAGAACTAATAAGTTCGAAACCGGTCTATGTCTGGTCGGGGAATTGACAAATGACATTGGCTACCATTCATGATTTGTAAGGTATAATTCAATGCAGGTCGGGGTATTTGCCCGCTGAGTAGTTGTTTCCTGCAAATCATATGTAATATCAGTATAGGTTAAGTCCACCAAGGGCTGAAGGTCACCGCTCTCGGTACTTGCAAAATAGCAAGTCGCTATACACCATGGAGACATCTATGATGTCTGGTGTATAGTAGCATTTGACCACAGGAGAGGATTCACTTACCTCTCATCGGTACACCATTTACATAAGTTTGTATAAAACTAGCAGGTTGGCCACTGTCATTTGTCTGTTCCACGACCTATGGCATACTGATGAGAACTAATAAGTTCGAAACCGGTCTATGTCTGGTCGGGGAATTGACAAATGACATTGGCTACCATTCATGATTTGTAAGGTATAATTCAATGCAGGTCGGGGTATTTGCCCGCTGAGTAGTTGTTTCCTGCAAATCATATGTAATATCAGTATAGGTTAAGTCCACCAAGGGCTGAAGGTCACCGCTCTCGGTACTTGCAAAATAGCAAGTCGCTATACACCATGGAGACATCTATGATGTCTGGTGTATAGTAGCATTTGACCACAGGAGAGGATTCACTTACCTCTCATCGGTACACCATTTACATAAGTTTGTATAAAACTAGCAGGTTGGCCACTGTCATTTGTCTGTTCCACGACCTATGGCATACTGATGAGAACTAATAAGTTCGAAACCGGTCTATGTCTGGTCGGGGAATTGACAAATGACATTGGCTACCATTCATGATTTGTAAGGTATAATTCAATGCAGGTCGGGGTATTTGCCCGCTGAGTAGTTGTTTCCTGCAAATCATATGTAATATCATATATATATATATATGTT